>QGSO01000269.1:966542-1373565 GCA_011037825.1 Carya cathayensis | reverse complement strand
GATTTCTGTAATAATTTATATATAAACTGAAAGTATATTACTAATAGTATTAGAGTGTTATTATAAGACCATAAAGTATAAATTATAATTAATATACATTAATACTAATATAAATTAGTATTACTAATTTTCTAATATAATTATCAAAAGGAATATTTTGAGAATTTATTGAGTTTTAAAATGTTATTAATGTATATATTATATTTAAAGCATATGATCAAATAAATATGATAACATTATTATCATGTTTGGGGTGTAATACCATTATTATATATATTTTATATAGATATAAAATTATAATAACATTATCTTATATGTAATATATATAATAAAATAATATTATATATATTATATATTATAATTATATATAATATAAAAGATATTATATTATATATTTTAATTATATATAATATAAAAGATATTATATTATATATTTTAATTATAAAAAGAATTGAAATATTTGGATGAAATATTTATTAGAATGAAAGAGGCCAACTTTTACATTACGGTGAATGATTTTAGGATCACAATGATCATGCAAATAAGCAAGCCCCCTTGCAGATCCTAATGCAATGCGTTTTCATTTTTGGATGGAGAGTTTGAAGCAGTTGTTGGAGAATTTGGGTTGGCTAAACTGATGGATTACAAAGATACTCATGTCACTACTGCTCTACATGGCACAATTGAGCATATAGCACCGGAGTACGTTTTCAAGTGGAAAGTCTTCAGAGAAGGAAAGAGGCCAAATAAGGAAAGAAAAGTCTAATAAACGTGGGGCGCGCATCATGTGTACATGTATATAGCTGAGTTCCCTCAAAATTTTTCCACAACAAAAACAGGTCCTCCAAACTTGAGCGCCAACTTCAAACTTTTGTCAAATTTTCAATCCAAACTTGAATTTCCCTCTCACTGCTAATTAACCCTAACCCGCTACAACTCGTCCATCCCTCCCATAAACTTAAGCGTTTTGTCAAGCCAGAGCTTAATTCCTGACGTCAGGCCGGAGCTTAATTCCTCACGTTCTCTCTTCGTTCTCATTTTAATAAGTTTCTGTCAAGCTAGAGCTTAATTCCTCAAGTCAGAAAAACCATGGAAATAGTCCAACCAACGTAAAACCATGGAAACAGCCCAACCAAAGTAAAGCCAGCAACGTAACTCTGTTTTTCTATGCAAAAAACAGAGTAATCCAGTCCAATGTAAATCAGTTTTGCTATGCTTACCGTGGCCTCTGTTTTGCAATTATTTTTCTATAGTCTATCAGGATCTGTAAGATTTTTTACTGGTTTGGTATTCATCTATGTCGTCTATTTATTTTTACTGGTTTGGTATTCATCTGTGTCGTCTATTTATAATTACAAGAAATAGATATGTTTATTTTGTTAAATTTAACTTAGTTGTGATTTATGCCAATGATCTTTTTTTTCAGACCAAAAAGCCGAGAAAGGCAGGGCCATCTGTGTCGTCTTGTTATTTTGGCTAGGTTAATCGGTTGTATAGTTTTTTTTTTTTTTTGGTACTTCGCTTTGCTATGATGAATTTTTCATCTTTCCTGTTTGGTGGAAGTCTTTTAACGTTGTATTGTTTAATTTATAATTGGTCTATGCTTGCTACGTTGTGTTGTTTATGCTACTTTAAACTTTTTTTTCGTGTCCTTCTTCAATCAGTTTCATATTTTCTGATGAAAAAGCTTCATTGCAGTGTCCATGCTTACATTGTGTTTAAAAGTGAGGAATCCGCTCAGGCTTCTTTGACCCATAAAATGGCTGTGGTATATTCTTATCTCAACTCTTTGTCTCTATGTGTGTCTGTCTCAAGTTCAATTTTTTTGTGATTTGGATTTCTAAGCTACTAAATGTCACTATTTTCTTGAACTGTTTCTAAGTTTTAATCTCAAAACTTATTGGTTAATTATAAGAAATTAATGTGATATATTGGTGAATGCGTATTGAGCCTTTAAACGACTAAAATCAGGGTAGTGAGGAACTTATTGTATTTACTTGTCAAGTTTAGACTACGTGGAAACTTGCTACCTAATGCTAAGGGTGAGTTCAAATTAAAGGCCCTGCCTTGGTGAGGTTTCACATTGTGACGCCCCCAAAATTCCCACGTATCAACACGGGGAAATTGAGACGTCCGGATGATAACATCACGGGTCACCACCCTATCGAAGAGTGCCAAGTGTGTGCAAGCGACAAATGTGCACAAGAGATACTCAGCGGATAGCAAAGTCAAATACTAAGTACTAGAATTTTTTCTTAAATAAAATACAAAACGGTTCCAAGGTACATAATAAAATATTACAAAATATAAATATTGTTTCAAAACCAAATATAAAGNAAGAGAAGCCGTGCTTGCCACAAACCCAACAATATGTTTATTGAGAGGGATAATAATGCAAGTGGGGGTGAAGAAGGGGGTGGGGTGGGGGTTGAAGAGCCTTGTAGAATAGCTTGAGTTCATAAAATAAATCCTATGTATATTTATTAGGGTAATGATAGAGTTACGACTATTCTACCACCACTTTACCACTTGTAATGTATTTATTTTTTCTTTATTTTCTTTGAAATATTTTTTTAAAATACTTAATCATTAAGTAAAAGAAAAAAGTGGTAAAGTGGTAAAGTAAAAGAAAATTTTAAAAAATATTAAAAAATTAAAAAAATTGGTAAAGTGGTTATAGAATAGTGGTAAGGCTATCAATTGCATTAGAGGTCTCTTGCATTTACAAAATAGTTTACATTTATAATCTCTATGTTTCTGAAATATATGAAAAGTTGATCTAATTCTATGTACTTACAAGATTTACATTTTTCAGATGCCGTGTAGATCATTTTTCAGATGTCGTGCCCAAGGTATACTCTGTTTTTTGGTATTTTGAGTAGGCTATGTAAACGAGCAGATCATTTTAATCTTACCCATTGTTTGAATCTGGACCATTATGCTTTCAGCTACTAGATTAGAAGCTCTCCAGCTTGAGGATTGTATGATATTGAATATGACCCAAAGAAACATTTTGCAAGCTCAACAATTGCATAACTTTTTTTGGTTATCGATTAGAAGTTTCAGCTATTGATTTATGGTTACTCTCTATTAATTTAGTATAATTTTTTTTTTTTTTATTTTTTCCAGGCTCAACGATTGCATAACATTTTCCAAAAAATTATTGGATAAATGTGAAGAAGAAGTAACCATGAAAGAAATGGTCTTAAAGCTAATGACAAACACAATGTGAAGACGAAGAATTATTCATGAAGAACTTTTATATGCTTTGATTTGTAATTTTTTTTTTATTATATGAATAATGACCCATTATATCATATTTATTATTAATTGATATATTATATTATTTTATTGTGGGATATCATATTATTGGTGCGTTAGTAAATGCCATTANGAAAAAGAAAAAGATGAAGGAAATTAATGAGGTCCAGTCCTCACGTTGGAAGTCCGAAGACTGATCAGCCGAAAACGGTATAAAAACATAAAACGATTAAAATAAATTAACACTACATCAAATAAATAAATAAACACCACTAAAATATTTTAAACACATCAATAAGCTAAAATAAAATAAATAACTAGTAAAGACCAACTATTTAAATTTTTAAAACCAAAAACAAGTCAAAATAAATTAAATCACAATTTAAATCCAACAGCCAGTAAAATCCATTTAAAACTCGATAATTTAAAATAAAAGCATTATAAAAATATTTAATTAAATTAAAATATTTTTTCAGTGAAAATACACATGAAAGCGGGTCATCACACACATCATCCAAAAAAAAAGAGAGAAGCCGTGCTTGCCACAAACCAATCAATATGTTTATTGAGAGGGATAATAATGCAAGTGGGGGAGAAGAAGGGGGTGGGGTGGGGGTTGAAGAGCCTTGTAGAATAGCTTGAGTTCATAAAACAAATCCTATGTATATTTATTAGGGTAATGATAGAGTTACGACTATTCTACCACCACTTTACCACTTGTAATGTATTTATTTTTTCTTTATTTTCTTTTAAATATTTTTTTAAAATACTTAATCATTAAGTAAAAGAAAAAAGTGGTAAAGTAAAAGAAAATTTTAAAAAATATTAAAAAAATTAAAAAAAGTGGTAAAGTGGTTGTAGAATAGTGGTAAGGCTATCATTATTCTATTTATTATTAGATTGCATTGATTATATATGTTTTTGCATTTGCATTAGAGGTCCCTTGTAATTAACTAGATTTTCAATCTCTATGTTTTTGCATTTGCATTAGAGGTCTCTTGCATTTACAAAATAGTTTACATTTTTAATCTCTATGTTTCTGAAATATATGAAAAGTTGATCTAATTCTATGTACTTACAAGATTTACATTTTTCAGATGCCGTGTAGATCATTTTTCAGATGTCGTGCCCAATGTATACTCTGTTTTTTGGTATTTTGAGTAGGATATATAAACGAGCAGATCATTTTAATCTTACCCATTGTTTGAATCTGGACCATTATGCTTTCAGCTACTAGATTAGAAGCTCTCCAGCTTGAGGATTGTATGATATTGAATATGACCCAAAGAAACATTTTGCAAGCTCAACAATTGCATAACTTTTTTGGTTATCGATTAGAAGTTTCAGCTATTGATTTATGGTTACTCTCTATTAATTTAGTATAATTCTTTTTTATCTTTTCCAGGCTCAACGATTACATAACATTTTCCAAAAAATTATTGGATAAATGTGAAGAAGAAATACCCATGAAAGAAATGGTCTTAAAGCTAATGAAAAACACAATGTGAAGACGAAGAATTATTCATGAAGAACTTTTATGTGCTTTGATTTGTAATTTTTTTTTATTATATGAATAATGACCCATTATATCATATTTATTATTAATTGATATATTATATTATTTTTTTGTGGGATATCATATTATTAGTGCGTTAGTAAATACCATTAATTAATGCAATGCGCCAGTAATATATTTATTGCGGTGTTTATATTAATGTTGTTAATTTAAAAAAATATGCTATCAACAAATTAGTAGTAGTGTTTACAATTAGCTGCAATGCAGAAAAAAACAAACTCATGGTGACATTTAGATAAACGCCATTAATAAATTCAAGGTGTTGCTAATGTACTATTAGTGACATTTAAATAAAAGCCGCTAATTTGTATGATGTGCTGGCAACATAATGTGGCGGCGTTTATGTTAACGCCACTATTTTAAAAAAATAACGTCGTTTAAATAAACGTCGTTAATAACTTCGCGAAAATACTATTAGTGGCATTTAAATAAATGCCGCCAAATTGTATGATGAGTCGGCATCGTACTAATGGCAGCGTTTATCTAATCGCCATTAAATTATGTCATTAGCGACATTTAGATAAACGTCATTAAATTATTTATGGTGCCGCCGCCAATGTACTATTAGTGGCATTTAAATAAATGCCACCAATTTATATGATGCGTCGGCAAATTATTAGTAGCGGCATTTATCGTAACGCCGCTATTTTAAAAAGTGGCGACGGTTAGAAAAATGCCGTTAAAAAATTAAATGTGCCGCCACCAATGTACCATTAGTGGCATTTAAATAAATGTCGCCAATTTATATTATGCGTCGGCAATGTAGTAGCAGTGGCGTTTATGATAACGCCACTATTATATGCAAGGTAATGGCAATGATAAA
This sequence comes from Carya cathayensis, assembly GCA_011037825.1. NCBI lineage: Eukaryota > Viridiplantae > Streptophyta > Magnoliopsida > Fagales > Juglandaceae > Carya > Carya cathayensis. The sequence continues at coordinate 1,367,905 of QGSO01000269.1, read as the reverse complement.
GTAGTGGCGTTTCGAGAAACACTGTTAATGTAGATAAGGTGGCGGCATTTTACGAAATGCCACTAAATTGTATACAAAAGCCGCTAATGAGATTTACCAATACCGGCGGTTGCGCAAACGCCGGAACATGGAAAATAGCGACCCTTCAGTAACGGCGGACGATTACGCCGGTAGAAAAACGCCGCAAATTAATTAGCGGGCGTTTTCTGGGACAGTTACCAGCGCATATCCAACGCCGGAAATTCTGTCTTTTTTTGTAGTGTATACAGAAAAAGGAGATGAACTTTTGCTCTATTCTCATTAAGTATTGGTGTTCCCAAATCCAACCATATAAACAAGCTTTGGAATATACTTGAAGATACCAGAAAGAATAAAAGAATAAAAATTATCATCAGCTCTGACATTGTACTATCCTATTTACAAGAATGTAAACAATTGTAACCAACTTCTTCCACCAAGGCAACTGCACTATGGGGAATCTTTTCTTTATTCTCAGACAAGGACATGGCCTACTGCTCTGCTGTGCATTTGTTACAGGGGAGTGTGGTGGACGTGGTCTGTTGCTCTACTGTATGTTTGTTACAGGGGATGGTGTTGGACGTGGTCTGCTTCTCTGCTGCATTTGTGCTATAGGAGAGTGAGATGGACTCTATTTCTGTGATGCATTTCCTTTGAGATTAATGCATACAGAAAAATAAAACATTATGATAATTGGTAATTGATGTAGAAATCAAACATTGAGAGGGGGTACTGTACCTGGGTGAAAATCAAATAGGAGAGACGAGACTTCCGTGAAGCTACCTTTTGAGGCGTTGGGTTATTGGCGCTGGGGGCCTCGGTTGGGTCTCACCGTCTCATGGTGGAAGGTTCACAGCGAGGGAGGGGCGGAGTTGTCGGCTTGAGGGAAGTGTTAGGGGTGAGTGTGGGTTGATCGATGTAGGTGAAAGTGAAAGAGGGACGCCGAGGAGCTGTGAGCGACCATGATGTCATGCCGTGGAGCCCTAGTCTAGAGAGAGAGACAGAGAAGAGAATGGAAGGGAGAGAGATCTGAGAGAGGGAGTCAAACCGAGAGGGATGAGTGGTGTCGTGTGGTGGTGTCGTGTGGTGGTGGCGCTGCGTCTGTGGTCGCGGTTGAGAGAGAGAGAGAGAAGGAGTTTTCGATTTTGTGGGTGGGGGGATACGGCGTTTGGAGGGAGGGGGGGGGAGAGACTCAGAGAGAGGAGAGGAAATATGAGAGGGAATTAGGCATTGCTTGGATTTTATTTTTTTTTTAAAGTCGGGATGAATTGGATTGGATAGTAAGCCTGTTTGAGATTGAGTTTGAAAGTTTAAAAAGTAATTTTAATTGTTTAAAAGTTCTTTTAAAAAAAATAATATGTTTGGTAAATTTATAAAAAGTGTTTTAATCACCTAAATAAGCTGAAAATCTACTTTTTTTTAAAAAGCATCAAATTGAAACTTTTATCGAAAAGCTCCTGTAGATAACTGTATATTTTTAAAAAATTAATATAACTAATTTTAAAAGTACTTTAGAGACATGGTTACTAAACATTAAATGACTTTTTAATAGTAGAGCTTGTTATTTAACTTAAAAGCTATAAGTTCTAAAGTTATAAACTATATTTCCCACTGCAATCCAAACATACACTTAGAGTTTTGGTATTGAATTGGCCATCTCAATCTTTAAAATTCGAAGAATATGTCACTTTTTAACTTTTAACTAATCATTTAACACTTAAAATCTATATTGGACTAGCCATCATATTCTCTATAATAATAAAATATTATTATTTATATTTCTTTAATTAATTTTTTAATACTTTTTTATTTTATTTTCATAATTTTCAATAATTTCCAACAATCATATTTATTTTTATTTTCACAATTCAATAATCTATAATATAATAATTTCATATATACAAAGATGATGAAATCTCATATTATATAAATAAAAATCTCATATGTACAATCCATAAAAATTCCATATATATAATATAATAATATCAAATGTAAGATGAATGTGAGACAAGAAATAATAAAATATTAGTTTGAAGAAGCTATAGTTGTTTTCATATATGAAATGTAGGATGAATTTACTGTAACTAATATTTCATATAAAAAGTGTTTAGCTAATTCAACGTGGATTCAATTTTATCAATATTCTTTAAAATAAGAAAAGTACTTGCATTTTACTAATCCAATACCAACACCCTTAGAAGATAATCGATAAAGGACCGTGCTAGGTTTATTGCCCTTGGCTACAGTTGAGAGCTACCGTTAGTATAAGTAAAGTTTTTTTTTTTGGTCTTTTTTATATGTATTCTTTTCATATTTTTAAATATTTTTTTTAAATTATAATATTATTAAAAACACTTTCTTAATTATGAAGTAAATAAATAATTAATTAAAAATATGATCTTAATTGGGAGCAATAGTTCTATCATTTTCCTTAGATAAAATTTTAAAATATTATTTTTAAAAAAATTGAATTGAGATTTAAAAATATTGAATTATTTATAATATTTTGTATAAAAATTTAAAAAAATTATAATGATGATATAAAATAAGATGAAAATTGTAGATTTCATCCATGCTCCCAAACCTGTGCCTGGTTTTGTTTGGTCACTGAGAATTCTTATATGAAAATTTTAAGTTTTAAGATAAAATATTAAAATATTATTATTATTTTGAGATTTGAAAAAATTAATAAAAAGTTGAATAATTTATTATATTTTATATAGAGATTTAAAAAAGTTGTAATGATGAGATGAGAATTTTATATTTGAGAAGAGAATTTCTTGAGACCAAACACAACAAGTGATCCAGGGCTAAGATTAAAAATCTCAAAAAATACTTAAAGTTAGTTTATTTTCCCTAATTAGCGTGTGATTCCAAGTATTGGTATGGCAGAATTTTGTGTCGCCGCAAAAATTGACTTTTCAACATGAATATTTGCTCGTCGAAGATGANAAAATAAGAAAAGTACTTGCATTTTACTAATCCAATACCAACACCCTTAGAAGATAATCGATAAAGGACCGTGCTAGGTTTACTGCCCTTGGCTACAGTTGAGAGCTACCGTTAGTATAAGTAAAGTTTTTTTTTTAGTCTTTTTTATATGTATTCTTTTCATATTTTTAAATATTTTTTTTAAATTATAATATTATTAAAAACACTTTCTTAATTATGAAGTAAATAAATAATTAATTAAAAATATGATCTTAATTGGGGGCAGTAGTTCTATCATTTTCCTTAGATAAAATTTTAAAATATTATTTTTATTAATTTAAAATTTAAAAAAATTGAATTGAGATTTAAAAATATTGAATTATTTATAATATTTTGTGTAAAAATTTAAAAAAATTATAATGATGATATAAAATAAGATGAAAATTGTAGATTTCATCCATGCTCCCAAACCTGTGTCTGGTTTTGCTTGGTCATTGAGAATTCTTATATGAAAATTTTAAGTTTTAAGATAAAATATTAAAATATTATTATTATTTTAAAATTTGAAAAAATTAATAAAAAGTTGAATACTTTATCATATTTTATATGGAGATTTGAAAAAATTGTAATGATAAGATAAGAATTTTATATTTAAAAATAGAATTTATTGAGACCAAACACAACAAGTGATCCACGGCCAAGATTAAAAATCTCAAAAAATACTTAAAGTTAGTTTATTTTCCCTAATTAGCGCGCGTGTGATTCCAAGTATTGGTATGGCAGAATTTTGTGTCGCCGCAAAAATTGACTTTTCCACATGAATATTTGCTCGTCGAAGATGATTACATGGTAAAATGTAATTTCTTGATTTTTTTTTCACAGACACTGTTTGTAACATCATGCAAGTATTTCCTGCAAAGTCTTGCTTGTCAGACGTTAATTTGTGGAAAAAAGATATATTTTTTTCCCTGCAAATAATTTTTTTGTCATAAGCTAAGTATTTATCACGGTTTATGGTCTTGAAAACAAAATCTCATGAAAAAGTCCCATCTATCTTGCTAACCATATTAATCGATCAATATGGTTTGCAAAGGATAGGAATGAACTCCCAACATCTAGTGTGTGTATATATATATATATATATGTATATACACGTAATTAAGAAATCTCTTTTTTCCTAAATCAGCAAAATTTATTCTTGTCTTGAAGATTGAAGGGGCTAAATGCGAGTCTATTATCAAGAACTAAAGTTTCAGAAGTCTCATAGTCTGCCTAAAACTTTTGAGTCTTTGACCAATCCGCCAATCCGACTAGTTGCAGCAACTAGTCCAAGGACAAGGAACAAGGAATGGTAGCTGCACGTTTGTAGTTTCAAGTTTCAACCTTCTTAAGTAGATGCTACGTCCACCTATCAACAAGACCAAATATATAATTTAGTCGTGAGAGAGACGAAGATAAGAATCGAACTCAAGGTCTGATATATCAATGGTGGCGCTTTCCCTCGGCGGTGAACGGCCAAGCTGTCTTCCTATCATTTAATTATATATACCATGCATGCAGTACTAGTGCCCAGAAAGAATATTAATGAGTACTGCTCCTCGATCTGATCTAGCACCAGGTCCAATTCCGATTCTCTCCCCGTAGCCCCTCTTTCTAATTTCCTGTTCTTTCGGCCCCTGATCAGCTTTCCAACGATCTCTCTCTTGCTAGAGGCGGTATTACAACTCTCAATTCCTTAAATTTGCGGTGATTTACTATATATGTTGTTTCCGCTTTTGATTTATACCTCAATCCATATTGATTTTAGCCATCATGGTCTCAGTTTCTTTTTGTTTTAAATTGATCGGCGTAGTAAAGTCTATAAGGTTGATTAATTTCCGTTTTCAAGAATTTCATGTATTACCTTCGTCATACATAAGTTGACTCCATTTTATCACCAAGGTGAGCTGAAATTAATTAATGGGATCGAATTGGTTCCAAAGACTCATGGCATGTGATTTTCATAAATTTTAGGAAAAGAATCGCCTCTTATATGATATATCTCCATTTATTTTTTAGATAAGACTTCGATTTTGTTCAATTTTCTTATTTGGCGACTATGTACTACTGCACGTACCTCTCTGTAATCCACAGCCTCTATCCCACTTTATGCCAAATATAAAACAGAAAATATGAGTTAAAATTATAATGAACATATACCCAATGTTGAAAAACCTGAACAAATTTTTTCAATTATGAGTGGATGAAAAAATATATGTAGTCACATAAGTGAAAGGTATTCGTACGTATCATGCATGATGAGACCATTTCTCGAGTATATGTACCTAATGCTCGACAGTGGCTCGTGTTTGTGATCGTCAGGAAATTCAAGGAAGGCAGCATAATATATATATATATAGATCGATAGATAGATGGCTGCATCAGCAAGTACAGCAAGTCAACAAAATGCTGCATTAAACTCTTCGAGAGATCAGAATGAAAATACAAAGTTGGTTGATGAGATCAAAGACATGTTAAAAATGTCGGAACTCTCGTCAGCTGACTTTTGCATTTTCAGGGTTCCAAATCACCTTCGCAGATTGAACGAACAAGCTTTCACTCCCGAGGTTATATCAATAGGGCCTTTTCACCATGGCAACAAAAATTTGGAAAGCATGGAAAAATTCAAAGTGCAATACTTCAAAAAATTCATTGAACGGACCAAGTTAGAGGTGGATAATTTAGTCAGCAATGTAAAGGATTGGGAAGGACGTGTACGTAGTTGTTATGCAGAGACTATTGAACATAGCAGTAATGATTTGGCAAAAATAATCCTGGTGGATGCGAGCTTCATTATCGAGTTTTTCTTGAGATTTTCGTTGCGTGATCAAAGTCCTGACTACCGTCGCTTGTTAAACTCGTGGTCGTGGACCATTATATGGTCGGACTTGATATTACTTGAAAATCAACTCCCTTTCTTTGTGATTGACAAATTATTCAACCTTGCAATTCAGTCTCTCCCAAACTTACATACCAATTCATTCGTTCAGCTGACCTTTGACTGCTTTAGGGTTGCGAACAGGCAGAAAATGTCTCCCAACGATATTCCTGATCATCTGAAAATAAAACACTTTGCTGATTTGCGCAGAACCTTCTGGCTACCTCCATTGCAAAGGATCCCACCAAGAAGCGGACCATCAATTGACAATCTGTACTCTGCAAGTAAACTGCACGAGGCAGGAGTGGAGTTTAAGGTGGGTTCATCCATATGCTTATTTGACTTGAAATTCAATAATGGAGTGTTGGAACTTCCTTGCCTCAAGTTAGAAGATACCACAGAATCTCTTTATCGAAACCTCATGGCGTTGGAGCAATGTTGTTATCTAAATGAGGCATATGTCACTGATTATATTGTCTTCTTGGATCACCTTATCAACACTCCCAAAGATGTGGATTTACTTGTTGAAAAGGGTATCATTGTTAATAGGATAGGCGACAGTAATGCAGTGACATGCTTGATTAACAGTCTGAGCTGCCGCATCGTATATCACAAGACCAACACCCGCTACTATAAACTTTGTGAACATTTGAAAGCATTTTACGAGGACCCTCGGCATGGTTGGAAGACCAGCTTGAGACATGATTATTTCGGTACTCCTTTGAAAACTGCTTCAACCACTGCTGCTGTGACCTTGTTGGTGCTTACTCTCATACAGTGTGTATGCTCTGTCCTCTCACTTCTGTTACAAGGTAATAAGAATTGAATCAATTGTATTAGTATCAATATATTGAAGTACATCCATCCCGGCCATCGTGTTGTACATGATCATGTGGGACATTTTACTTGTTTTCTGATGGAGTAATAATAATTGTGATCAGTGTATGTATTGGCATTACTTGTTCGGGCCGTATATATGATCTTTTTGGTCGCAAAGACGATCATTACTTCCGGTGTACGTACTCGTGAGTTCAAACTCCGATTCCATTCTTTATTCCTCAATTTAATTAAATGTTCTGCATATTAATTGGTCTCACTTATTCAGGAATTATAAGCCCTTTGTTATTTATATATGAAAAATATATAATATAGATCATTGTGTTGCCCAGTCATGTTCAGGAAATTCAGAGAGTATTCACGGTTCTTTTAAAAGCTGCTTGTCCCACACGAAGATTTTACAAGCTAGCTAGCCTTTCTACCACTAATATACAACATAGGCATACGAGTACTCATGCTGGTTGGATTGATGGATCACAAATCTAAAGTTAGAATCAAAAGGATAAGTCAAAGAAATTGTAATAATTTTGTTAATTCACCTCATATACTTTTTTATTTTATGAGGTATATATACAACAGAAGTAGATTATTTGGCTAAATATGAGTAGAGCTCCCTCTAGAGAACATAAAAATTTTTTTGTTCCATCATTTTCCCTGAACAGAACTGGATTGAACATCGATAGGGACCATACTAGACCAAACCGGTAGCTATCAATCTGGTCTAGTCCGCTCGCTCAAGACCAATTTTTTTTTCTCTTTTTTTTTTCAAACAAATTAATATATTTTTTGAATCACTAAATTAAAATTAAGTGAATTATTACTGTGGATTATGTAATTAACTCATTAAAAAAATATTTTACTATTGTAACACTCTAATCCCGTAGGGGTCCGAGAATTATTACCTGTTACTTATAAACTTGTCTCCTAACACATCTGAAATTCTCAAAGACTTAAAAAATAATAAATAAATATCATATTTTCCAAATAAATGCATAATGATATCCATAAAATAGTCATTACTATGAAACAATGTAAATCAGGAGTCCACAATTTCTCATTAGTCTCAATAAAATAACTGATAAATCCTGAAGTCTTACTAAACCGATATACAATAATATATCTAAAAGACAACAGAAAATCCTTCTATTAACAGTACCCCAAGGTACCTAACGCCCTATCCTCAGCTTAGTCTTGCTCACAATTTCTATTGCTGATCCTCAGTTGAACCATCCACATTATTTGAAAAATATTTGGAGATAAGAGAGTAAGTTATCAATAACTCAATAAGCAAAGCACATATACTAGTGTGTACAACATCAGCCACCATTTCACAAAGTTTCATATGCAAAAAATAGAAACATTTCATTTTCATATACAGATCTCAAAACATATTATAAGGAAAACGGAGCAACTTTTCAATCTCTTCATATTCAGAAAACCAATTGTTCATATTTAAAAATATTTTGGCATAATATAACTGAATATTCTCATCTTATCATATCATATTATAACGTATCATATCCTATACCTTGTTTAACCCTTGTAGTAGGGTTGTGCTATCCTCGATGGCCAAACTAAGCAGTATCATATTGTGAAACTTTCTATTTTTCAAGCTCAGAGTCCCGAGTGTGCACACAGGAAAGAACACATAAAAGACCACTTTGCTTACAAAGTGGGTGCACTCATATCACATCATATCCATTTGGTACCAATCATATCATGTGAACTAGTATAATCATATCAGAACCATATTCAAAATTAGAATAAAAACAGATAAGTATGCCAAAGATTTTTCTTATTCATATCATATCAAATCATATGTAGAACACATTTATATCATTTTCAAATGATCAATAACAATCCAAAACATTTCACATCACATGAACAAAAATCAAATATCGTATTCGCTCTTTTTCATATTTTAGAACATGTCAAATATTGCTCATGTCTACACTTTTCATGTTTTTTTTTTTTTAAAAGAGTTAGGGTCACATGTCTAAGAGTGACCCCTTCCCAGATTTATTAAGAAAAAACTCTCACTTACGGCGGAGGAATACCAAAATTACATAAGAGACAAGAAAAGAATGAAAAACTACATGCCTATAAAGAACATCCTCACCATAAACAAGAACACCAAACCAAAAATAACAAGCTGACATCTCAACCACTCAAATGACCTCTCAAATAAGGCAAGGACAATTTATCCATGCGAATCAAACCTTTAAGAAATTTTGGAATATGTAACAATGATCGCCAAGCAAAGGTTGAACCTTGAGCTTCCATTTTAGCTAAAAAATCAGCCGATGCATTTCCTTCTCGATAAACATGCTTAATCATAAATTCCCCACTTCCATACAGCCTCATAACCTCCTCCCAAAAATCTTCCAAGTACCTAACTCCACAATGCTTCTTCTGAACCCAAGATACACAAATCAAGGAGTCAGACTCAATATCCACCTGATGTAGACCCAATGCTTGACAATATTTCAACCCTATTAACAAGGCTTTCAATTCAGCATGATTATTAGAACCCACCCCAAGGTAACACAAAAAAGAAAAAACCATATCACCACACCAATCCCGAATAACACCCCCCGCACCTAAGCTTCCTGGATTAACAAGGCTACAACCATCAATATTCAATTTAAATCTTCCATTTCTAGGCTTTTCCCAACAAACCAATTTAACTGATGTTGTTTTCACATTTTCTATTCATAACATAACATGCACATTTTTACAAGCCAACCTCAATTCATTTCTTTTTATGTAAATCTACCATAGGAATCCCACTTACCTAGACCTCTTAGTTTTTTTTTTTTAATTTTCCTCATAACGGTACCAACAGAAATCTAATCATCACCTATAAAATAGTCAAGCTTAACATTCTTAAATCCCAATCGAATTTATATATCGATACTTAAACTTGAAATGCCAACCTTAACCTATTTTAATTCTTCATAAACCTAAAATTTCATAATCCTAAAGTATCATCATTTTCCAAATTCTTCAAAATTCACTTAAAATTTCCGATTAACACATTAAATTCTAACTTATTCACTATTAAGGTCCAACTATACAATATAAAACTAGATAACATAATTATGTCAAAAATCATTAACAGTAGAAATCCATAATTTTGGTTAAGTCAAAACTGTTCTTTTAAAAAGCAATCAAAATGAGATTTTGTACTTACTGATCACTTCAAAAGTTCATATTTTAGAAAAATAATATTACTAATAATATATTCCAAATTTCTATTTATTTTCTTCTTCGTAAATATATAGTTAAAATAAAGCTTCACAAAACAAAACTAGATGTCATACAAAACTATTTAATAACTAAACATAGAGTGCATGGCCCTTAGGAGAAACACGAAAACAAGAGCACTCGGAAGTTTTAAACTTCCAGATCAAACCATGGGGCCTAAGCGTGCTCACCATGGGGAAGGAGCTGAGATGGAGCTAAGCGGCAAAGGTGAATATGCCGGAGATCCTGGGAGGCTGTGCACGGGGAGAGAGGGTGATGAGAGGTGCTAGGCAGCATGTGAGCTGGTCGAGTAGAGGAGGATGGCCACAGCTGTGTGGGTCACAAGTGCATGCTTGTAGCTCTGTTTTTAGTGACTAAAATAGAGAACTGCTTAGACGAGGACAAGGCTGTGGGCGGTGATTTACGTTTGGGTTGGTGAGGCTGGCTAGGCACAGTGGTGCAGGTAGAGCCATGTATGGAAGGAGAGGCTAGTATGGGTTCTCTTGTGGTGACCTGTGATGGTGCTTAGTGGCCGACAGTGAATAATCTCACAAGAGGAAGGAACACAGTACTGCTAAAAGGTGGGATGGCGACGGTGGCTTGTGTTGGTGCTTGGGCAGTGGTTGTTTTCCCACAGTTGTGAGGTTGAGGGGGTGAGCAATGGCTTGTTGGTTCATCTGTGAAAGCCATAGGTTGTCAAGATGGTGGTTGTGTGTGGAGGTTGGTGATGCCATAGCAGTGAGTGATGGCCCTGGCTACGGTGACTGTAGGGAGGTTTGATGTGAACGAGAGAGACTCTAAGAGAGAGAATCGAGAGCATGAGAGACATGGATAGAGAGTGTTTGAGAGGATGGAAAAAATAGAAATGCACTACAAGTAGAAGACAATAAAATTAGGAGGGAGAGACTCGAGTGATGGACGGAAACTAAATAAAGGAGAGAACTCAAAAACGGAAAGGAAGTTTAAACTTGAAACTGCCTAGACGTGGAGATAATGGAGATTGGGGGGGGGATCTTCAGAAGTGCAGAAATTGAAATTGAAAAACCGTCGAGAAGATAAAATGCAAGCGGCAAGATGAAGCTTACAACAAACGACGTCGTGGGGTAGGTGAGGGAAAAACATGAAAAGGAAAAGAGATCCCTTACCTAACAAAAATTTTATGTCCGTCACTTTTGCGCACTCCATTGATGTGATTAATTGTGTATTAAAACAATTTAATGTAGTCAATCACATTAGTAAAGTGCGTATGGAGTACGCAAAAATGACTGTATGTAGCATTACTCCTTACCTAGACGGCATCGTTCACTAAAAGGGCTAAAAGTTTCACAGCCTGGGCCAAGTTATGGGCCTGGGTATTACGACTGTAATTATATTTATGATGTTGATAGTTACTACTTACTAATTTAGACTTTATTATTTAGTATGCATACTTATTAACAATATAATACATTTTATATATGGTTAATGAATATCAAATAATTTTATTATACATAGATTTTTCATGCTTGCTTGCAACTTAGATATTTAAAAAAAATTACATAATTATTTTAATTAATTGTAAATAGTAGAGTATGTATAAGTGTATGATGCATTAACTATTTCCATATACTGACATAAATTATCACATGATTTTTGATTTATTATTAATTGATAGCATATATTATTTTATATTTTATATGGTCAATGATAATAAATTAGATGAAAATTACATCAACTTATATAATTACTATATAAAAATAATATATTAAATTATTAAAACAAATATACATATATATAAGGTTTGGTCCAAAATTTGTAGATCCCATGACCGGTCATAATTTCATCGGTCCACATATTTTGGGACCAAGATCAATAGGTCCCAACTTCGGTTTGGTTCAATCGGTTTCTACGGTTCGGATCGACTTGTGATATCCGCTCCTTCTTTCTTCTTCTTTACGTACATGCCTCGATCTACGTGTCAGACTTCGGTCAACATGTCGAGCCTCGTTCCACGTGTCGAGTTTCGGTCTACGTGCCGAGCTTCGATATACGTGCTGAGCCTTATCCTTAGTGCTGTACCTTGATGGCGTGTTCCGAAAGTTATCTACCGGGTTTCAAAGTAAGATAACTATTTTAAAGTTTACGGATATGTTAAATATTATGGAAATATCTCTATAGGAGATACTTCCAGTGTTATTAGATATGCTTGCTTTTAAAGTAGCACAATTATAATATTTTAATGAGCTCTGAAATATTATAATTGTGGATAATTATTTAGATTAAATATTTTAGTTGTTTTCCAATATTAAGAGGTTTAACTTTACGTTGAAAACTCTTATTTAAATTAAATAGTTTTATCCTCTTTGAGTAATAACTCTCTGTAGTGGCAAAGAAGTTGAAACATTGGGTAATGAAGCTGGCAAAAAAGGTGAAAGTTCCATTTCTAATTCACAAGGTAAAAATTCTGATGTTAATGTTTCTTTGGAACCAAAGGTAACTCCTCCGGCACCATTTCCTCAAAGATTGGTTCCTTTACATAAAGATAAACATCATGCTGAGATTTTAGACATTTTTAGACAAGTGCGCATTAACATTCCTCTTCTTGATGCTATTGAGCAAATCCCCACATATGCCAATCCCCACATATGACAAATTTTTGAAAGATTTGTGTACGGTTAAAAGAAGGCTTAATGTGCAAAAGAAGGCATTTCTCACGGAACAAGTCAGTGCCATTATCCAATCCAATACTCCTCCTGAGTACAAAGATCCAGGCTCTCCAACAATAGCTTGTGTTATAGGAAGCTCCAAAATAGGCCAAGCACTACTAGACTTAGGTTCTAGTGTCAATTTGCTTCCTTATAACACCTATGAGCAACTTGGTTTAGGAGAGTTGAAACCAACTTCTATCATCTTGCAATTGGCCGACCGTTCAATTAAAAAGCCTAGGGGAGTGGTAGAAGATGTGTTGGTGCAAGTGGATAAATTTTATTATCCCATTGATTTTGTGGTATTAGATGTTCAATTAACTCCTCACTCTGTTTTTCAGGCACCCGTCATTTTAGGAAGACCATTTTTGGCTACTTCCAACGCTTTGATAAATTGTCGAAGTGGTATCCTTAAATTGACTTTTGGCAATATGACGTTGGAGTTAAATGTGTTCAACACTTGTAGGCAACCTCAGGATTTAGAAGAAGTCAAGGAAGTTAATTTGCTGGAAAATATCCTTGATGAGGACTTTCACTTGAATCTTCCTTCTACTGATTTACATTTGTCATTGGAAAGTGTGCTAAGTGATGTAAATATACTTGATGATACTTCTAATGTTTCTTTCGCAGAAACCGGGCATGAGGTGCCTTGGCAACCAATGTTTGAAGAGTCGCCACCTTGAGCAGAACCCATAAAACCATCTTCAGATGACAGACACCATCTCATTGGAGCACTCAGGACATTCGAAAATTCAAATCTGAGGTTGAATAATTTTTTTTATGATGACCTTTACTTGTTTAAATATTGTTCTGACCAAATGTTTCGAAGATGTTTAGCCAACAAACACATCCAAAGTAAGATTTTTGATCCTGGTAAGTTAAGGTCTCGATGGAGTGGGCCCTATTTGGTTAAAACAGTTTTCCCTCATGGTGCTATTGAGGTTGTCAATCCTCAAAATGGAAATGCTTTTAAGGTTAATAGTCAAAGGCTCAAGCCTTTTGTTTCTAACTTTGCACCTGAGGAATCTACTTTACATTTGCTTGATCCTAATTGATGGTTCTTGATTTATCCAGTTCTTTTCATTGTTTTCTTTTGTTCTTCAGTTTTCATTTTTATTTTGGTTGCATTCCTTTCAAAGTTGTCCAGGTACTTCCTTTTCCTCTTTCCTTCAGTTTTTCTTTGAATTTTCGGTTCTTCTTTTAGTTGTTTTGCCCCTTAACTGCTCTCTTTGTGTAAATTCCTTCATTTCTCTTGCATCATTGAGAACAATGCTACAATCTAGTTGGGGGGTGGAAGAGATTTTATTTCTCTATTTGCATGCCTTAGACATATTTTGGTCCACTTTGGGGGAATGCTAGTAATGAGTTAAAAGCATATTAAATTCCTCATTCTTGAATTTTACATGCTGGAAAGGTTAAAAAAAAAGGAAAAAAAAAAGATTTGTTGAGGTCATGGAACATGTGGAATGTAGTGCAAATATGAGTATATGTCAAAAGAGGGACTTATCCATTTTATTTAGTTGTTAAACCAAGGGAAAGATGTTAAAAGTTTTGCTAAAACACACACAACACATACCTGGAAGGCCTAGAAAGACTACATTGAGTCATTGTTGGTTGATTTACACTTCAATTGTTTGAGACTCTAATGAACCATATCCTAATGGCTTACGAAGAAATTTTAAATGAATGAGAAAATGGACAAGCCAGGGATCCAAAAAATAAAAAAAATAAAAAAAAATAAATAAATAATTTACATTTGTGTAATGGAAAAGGCTACCTATTACCGGGGTTCTTACTAAATAAAAAAAAAAAAAAAGGTAAGCGCCTTTCAACGTGTAATAGCGTGAAAGCCGCCACTACAATGGTTTTGAATTAGAGTAAGACCATGTGGTTTTCTCAGATTGGTTGTTGTGATTGAAACTGTTAATGTCTCTTGGTAGCCGATCTTGGAATTCTAACCCCATCTCCATGCACTTGAAAGAAAGCAAGATTTGTTACATGTAATTCTCTTGGTTGATTAACTAAATTGTGTATAAATCTCTCAATTGATACAAAATTCAGATTAATCTATCTTCAGTGTTCTTAAACTCAACAAGTCTATTTCATGGCATGTGATTCTTGGATTTTCTGATTCATTCGCTTAATTTGCTAGACTCTAGCAAAAAGCTAGTTGGAAGTGTGATAAAGTGCTAAAACTGCATAATTAAGTTGTTAAAGTGATTAAATTATTTAACTAAAAAATGAATTGAACACTTAATTGTGCAGTAAATTATAAAATGGAGTCAATTGTTAAATCATGATATTTTACCCTTAAAAAGTTTAAAATGAAGCTAGCACACTCACATAGTTAAGGCACTAAAATTAATTTTCCCACCTTACCATTATGCTGAAAACTTAACTCTACTTGTGTAGGAAAATTATGAAATCAAGACTGTCAAATTTGGAAGCTGCGGACCCTACAAACTCTACAAGTCTCTCACGGCAGCTCACACATGCAGGAAATAGCACTCGGATAGCACACATGCAGAAATCAACAATCACGGCAAACCAACACATGCAGAAATC
The DNA here is from genome assembly GCA_011037825.1 of Carya cathayensis. Taxonomy (NCBI): domain Eukaryota; kingdom Viridiplantae; phylum Streptophyta; class Magnoliopsida; order Fagales; family Juglandaceae; genus Carya; species Carya cathayensis. The sequence goes on along the minus strand of QGSO01000269.1, from coordinate 1,352,707 downwards.
AACAATCACAGCAAACCAGCACATGCAGAAAACAATTTGAAGCACTCGGACGTGCACCCAAACGTGGAATGCAGCTCACTGAAGAAGAAGCACATGCAGCAACTCACGGATGGAAAGCAACACATGCACATGGTCTACGGGGAAGCATCTTCTTTTCGTTTATAAAAAGACAGAGCTGGACGGAGAGAGGGATCACTCTTTCTTTTCTTTACATAGCAGATGGGTTGGTTCGTTTAGGGGGTAGCTTACATTTGGTTTGAAGGAAGGCAGCTGTTTCTTTTGGTTTTTATTCATTTCTTTTGCTGTTAGTTTAGAGCACGACAGCTTTATCTTTGTTTTACTTTTTTGCTTGCTGTAGTTGTTCGGCTAGTGGGCAGTTTTGATTTTTCTCATTAAATGTTCTTAGGCTGTAGACTTTTATAGGTTCCAGACCGGAGAGGTCTCTCTCTCGCAGCTTTAGTTTCTTTGTTGATATTAATTTTCTGCTATTTTTTTGTTCTTGTTAGTTTAGAGCATGGCGGCTTCGTTTTAATTTTCATAGTTTATTTATTTGTTTAATCTAGTTTGTCTTATTTCTTTGAGCTGATATTTTATAGACTTTTTATTTTTCATGCTAAGGTTTATTTTTATTTTCTTAGTTTTTGATATGACTTCACTTAGATTTATTTTTGTTACTAAAAATATCATGTGTAACTAATTTTTAAAGCTTGGGTTGTGGAATGAGATTTAATTTATTTTAGATTCTAGTTTGATGCAATATTTTGTTTTTTAATGTTGATTTCACTAAGTTACTAGTCGGATTTAAATGGAAAATAGATTGTGGCTCTTGCTCTTGTTTTGTTATTGACGTAAGGCACAACAAAAGCTTGAAATTATCAAGGCTTCTTTCGATTGATTATAAATATAAGTTTGGCTAGTAAATTAGAGAATTTCTTGAGAAAATATTACAAAAACTTGAGCTTAATTTCTTATCTTCCGAATATCAATACCTTGGCTGGATTGTTAATCGAGAAATTATCTAGAATCTGAAATAAAAAGAATCTCAAACCCAACCCAAGTGTTCGTTAATTTGCCTTTTTGATTAGAAACTCTAATTTCAACTTCAATCATTTTTTTTAATTGCATTTTAATTTTATTTTCATCTCTCATACTCGATTCATTTATTACTCACAAATCCCTTATACGCTTTGATAACCCATTGTCTCTGTGGAATACAATCCTGGACTTATCCTTGATACAACTTGACACTTCTACACTTGGAAGCACATTCAAAACCGAGTCACTGCATAATGTGACAGAGGCGCATTTGTGGATGCAGTCCTCTTGTCAAGTGGCGGGAACTGTGTAACAGTGTCCCGAAGCAGTGGTGATATGGCTTATAGTCCGGGGTGACGTGTATCACCTTATGGTTGACTATGGCTAAGAGTATATGGAAGTGGTAGGAAAGTATCAGAGAGTGCAGCGGAAGCATGATGGGCATCGTTCTGTTAATTGGGAATATGCCCTGAGCTGCATAATGTGACAGAGGCGCATTTGTGGATGCAGTCCTCTTGTTAAGTGGCGGGAACTGTGTAACAGTGTCCCAAAGCATTGGTGATATGGCCTGTAGTCCGGAGTGACGAGATTCACCTTGTGGTTGACTTTGGCTAAGAGTATATGGAAGTGATGGAGAAGTATCAGAGCGTGCAGCAGAAGCATGATGGGTATCGTGACACAACCCGAGCTTAGTCTTGAGCTGCGTGACGTGATAGAGGTGCATTTGTGGATGCAGTCATCTCCTATCAAGTGTTGGGATGAACTTGTACAGAGTCAGGAAGTAGGAAGAATCCTATCAACCGGGTCTGAGCAAGTTGGTATTGGAGTATGGAGCTTGTTTATACAAGCGGGCGTTCATTGGAACTATAAGTTGCTCTTCGGTGATAAAAGGGGATGAGATGCAGGTGTCTCTGGCGAGACACGTGTACTGGACAGGTTTACCATATGTAATGGGTAATCTGTCCTGATCATGGTTACATGGTATTTTAGCTAGAGAGTTGGCTGACTTCATGTAGCCTAAATGGATGGGAATAAGGATGTAGTATGGGCTAGAATACATAAAGGTAGTAAAGCGGGTAAGTAGTCTAAGGTTGGGACGTATGACTCTGTCGGTTGGAATCATGCGTCAGGTTGTGGAAATAGAAGAACGAGACGGAGGTCTTAGTGTCTTAACCCTAAGGTGAATCACAAGGATTCGCTTTAAGGAATAAGACCCGGAAGGTTTTAGTATAGTCAAGGGCACATGAGAGCCCAGGAATGGATGGAGAGTGTTCCAAGTGAGGCGTAGTTCTATTTTAGAATAGTTTCTTATGCATTAGATAGATGATGACGTAAGGTTATGTGTATGCATGTAGGTTGCCATCTGACACGCACACGAATGGACTGCATGGAATGAGTATGGCATTAAGTCCAGGTAAGTATTACGTTCATACTCTTCTAGAGTTTTTATGTATCGAAAAGAAGAAAAAGACGAAAGCTTTTCTCTAAAAAGAAAATGAAAATGAAACGTAAGTTTTCAAGTATAAGTACGTACCGGCCTTCCTTGGCAGCCCCTCTTTACGCACCCAAAGTATGTACGTGTATGCATGTGAATAGATGCTATATGTATTACGTATTGTATGTATGTTTATGAAAAGGAAACGGAATGAAGCCTTAAAAGACGTAAGAACCCGTTAAGGAATGTAAGGATCGAAACTGTATAGAAAAGAAAACAAGATTTTTTCCTAAAATAACTCTCTCTTTTGAACAGTTCTTCTTCAAATAAAAGAAAGAAAATCATTTTCTCTTAAAGGAATTTCATTTCCTTTAAAAGGTCTTTTACAAAATAAAAGAGAGAGACCCATTTTCTTAATTAAAACTCTTATGAATCGTAAGAACTGAAGAGACGTAAGAAATGTACGAACTGAAATGACTGAAATGGAAGAATGGACTGAAAAGGAAAGGAAAGGACTGTAAAGGAAAGAATGGACTGGACTGAATGGATGATGTATGAAAATACGTAACGGCCACATGGACTGAAAATGAATGGTACCAAATGAATGGACTGTAAAGGGGCAGATTGCAATACCGGGTAAGAAGTACTGGTAGTGCACCCAGTGCTGCACCCTGACGGAATGGATTCTCAAACCCGTGGCCACGGGCTGAATCAAGTCCAAAAGACCACTAACTCCAGCACATAGGGCGTAACAGTGTGCAAATGGCCAATGAAAGTGAAAAGAAAGAACGGATGCATGTTAAGAAAAGAATGCATGTATGAATAGATGAACGGAATGCATGAATGTACGTAAGTAAGGAAAGAGGAACGAATGAATGGATGTATGCATGAATGTATGTAAAAAGAACGAATGCATGAAAACATTCTTTAAGAAATGAAAGCAGCGATGCGTGGGGAACTGTTTTAAAGAAGAAAGCACGTTTATAAAGAAAAACCCCACCTCGCAACGTTTTTAAAACAAAAAGAACGACGTATGCATGCTAAGTACGATATGTATGCATGGAATGATGAATGCATGACTGAAAATCTAAGTTCTTATATTTTGACTGTATGAAGTAATGCTTATGAGTCATCGACTCATTTTAGTTTTATGTGTGCCCTCCCAGGCACAAGATGAGCATGACAAGTCAGGACGGGCACAGCCAAAGGGGGAAGAGCACGAAGGCCTAGGTAAGATGTTTTTATATGAAAACTTAAATTATGAAAGTTAATGTTTTCTGCTATAATCTTTTAATAAAGAAAATGAATTTTATTTATAGCATGGAGTCTTTTGTATCCTGGCATGAATGGAAAAGAATTGTAAAAGGAATAGTAATTCTCGTCGATTTTTATCAAAAAATCGATATGAAAAGGACCCACCATAAGGACGGGCATTACACCTTCATCTCCCTCATCTCCACCTACAAACCGGAAAATCTCCCTCATCTCCACCTATGAACCCTGATCTCCTTCGTCTCCATGTACGAACCCTCATCTCCCTAAAAATCTCAAGCACATCTCCCTAAACCACACGATCCCTCATCTCCTTGAACCACACGAACCCTCATCTCCCTGAAGCACACAAACCCATCTCATTGAACCACGAACCCTCCATCTCCCCGAGCCATCTCATCTCCCTCTCGGCATCTCTCAATATCTCATCCTCTAAACCATGAACCCTCATGCAATACCTGAGCCAAAACCCTCCGCTTCCAAATTTCTGCCTATCAAACTTGGATTAAGTGGAGAGAGAAGAGTGCAAAGTGTCTTCAATGGCAAATTTCTGCTTGTAGTGAATTTTTGTTAGTAATCTGTCTTAGCTAGGTGATTCTTTGTTTTTTCCTGCTCCGAAAAAGAATTGTTGTATGAATTTATTGATTTTAGTTTCCTTCATTCTTGGAAAGTTTCGTCTATAAATTTGGTTCACTCAAAGTTTTTACCTTCAACTTTTTGGTTTTCTAGCTGTTGATCGGGTGATATTTGAGAAATTAAGCTTCCTTTATTTTTTCAATTGGCTTCTTTTTTAAAAGGAAGTAATGTCATCTGAGTTTTATTTAAATATCGCAACCCATATACTGAAAGTATACATTAGAGAATGCCTAGTTAAGGAGTGGAATGGAAACAAGATTTCAAAATACAAAAGAAGAAAAGCTAGAATTGCTATGGACAGTTGACCAATTATACAGAGATTTAAGGATAGAGGTTTTTAGCTCTCATAATGTTCTCTCTCAGTTTTTGAAATTGTGCACATTACGTTAATTCCACGTACTTGACATTAAGCATAATGGAGCCATCCTCCATCATGTCTACACACAAGTTTCTTCCTAGTTTACCTCTCCAAGCCATCATTACCTCTGAAGAGAATGCTTTTAGCAGAGAATAAGGAGGCTCCCAAGAGAAAATTACAAAGATTGATAAAACTGGAAAAAATTGAGTCAAAAAAACAGGAAGAAGGTGAATCTCAGTCAAAAACAGAGGAAGCTATCTCAGCACTTACTCTCATGGCAATGCAAAACAGTTCAAGCAGAAAGGAAAAAAATCCAAGGGGAAAGGGAAACTGAACCCGTACTCTAGACCAGCAACCCAAACCCAGAAAAAGTCCAAGTCAGCTCTTGAGGCAAGCTCCAACATGCCTCCAAAGATTCCATGAGGACTTTAGCATGGAATTGCCGAGGGCTTGCCCGACCCAAGGCAATTAGAACTCTAAGGGAAAATATTAGATCACATAACCCGAATGTCATTTTCCTATCGGAAACCTTAGTGTCGGATGACCGCACTAATTTTGTTGTAAATAGTCTTGGTTTCCATCTTTTTGTGCACTCTCCTACTGTCTGTAAAAAAGGGGGTTTGTTGTTACTATGGTGTCTGGGAGTTGATCTGGAACCTGTGAATATTAATGTTAATGCTATCTCTGTTCTTGTTTACTCTGATCCTTCACACCATCCTTGGTTGGTCACTTATGTATATAGCCCAGCTCACTTGAATCAAAAAGGAAAGTTTTGGAATCACCTCGACTCTATCTATCAAAATTATCCGAGTCCGTGGGCATGCATGGGAGATTTTAATGACTTGATAAATCAAACGGACAAATATGGGGGCCGACCAGTTCATATCAACCAGAATAGCAGCTTAAAAACGCAATGGACTTATAGACATCGGATTCACAGGGCCAAAATTTACTTGGACAAACAACAGAAAAGGAGCTGCTCTTATTAAAGAAAGATTAGATAGAGTTATTGTCAACAAAGAATGGAGAATTCTATTTCCATATGCTTCTCTGCAACACCTGGCTTCCTCAGCATCTGACCACCACCCCATTCTACTCAATACTTCAGCTAACTCGAGATACGTTTCATCTTTTAAGTTCGAAGAATTCTGGACCCGGGAGCCGCTGAGCCAACTTATAATTCAAGAAGCGTGGAGGACAACTTTTCAAGGCAATCCTGCGTACATTCTATGCAAGAAAATCAGTTCAACAAAGGAAGCCTTAAAAAAATGGAACAAAACCCACTTTGGGCGCATTCAGAATAACATCCAGCAGACAGAAAAAGAATTACTAGAAGTCCAAAGTAGCACGCCAGCACCAAGGAATCAAGAGTTGGAGGTTGAATTGCAAAACAAAATTCACAAACTGAGAGCAAACGAGGAGATTCTATGGAAGCAAAAATCCCGAATTACTTGGCTCATTTCAACAGATCTCAACACAAAATTTTATCATCTGACAACCACGATTCGCCGAAGGAGGAATGCCATTGAATCAATCAAATTGGGGCCAGGTAATTGGTCTATGGACCCCTTAATCATTGAATCAGCTTTCATAGATTATTTTAAAACTGTATATACTTCATCAAGGCCTCAAATTCCGGAACAATTGGGTAAGTTATTCGATAAGCAAATAACAGATGAAGAAAACAATATGCTCAGCAAAATCCCGGACGAAGTAGAAATTTTCAGTGCTCTCAGACAAATACCAAACAACAAGGCTCCTGACCCTGATGGCATGACAGCTCTTTTTCTCAAGCACTATTGGGAAATCATAAAAGTGGAAGTTACTCGGGCAATCCAAAATTTCTTTCTAAGTGGAAAGCTTCTAAGGCAGATGAACCATACAAATATTGCGCTGATCCCCAAATCACCTTGTCCAAGCTCCCCAAGCCATTACCGTCCTATCAGCCTCACAAATGTCAGCTATAAAATCATAACCAAAATCATGGCAAACCGACTAAAGAAGCTGCTTCCCAAAATAATATCTCCTTTACAAACAACCTTTGTCCCAAGAAGAAATATAAAAGAAAACACAATGATTGCACATGAGCTTTTCCATCTACTGAAAAAGAAATTTGGAAAAAAAGGTTTGATGGCCATAAAACTGGACATGGAAAAGGCTTTTGATAGAGTGGAATGGAACTTTCTATTCGAAGTTATGAACAGCCTAGGCTTCAGCTTAAACTGGATCAACTTGATAAAGGAGTGCATATCAACGGCTACATTCTCAGTGACGATTAATGGCTCACCAAGAGGTTTCTTCAAAGCAGAGAGAGGCATAAGACAAGGAGATCCGATATTGCCTTTCCTTTTTACCTTAGTCATAGAAGCTTTATCTAGACTAATATTAAGAGCTAAAGCACAAAAAAAGATCGAAGGAATAAAATTAAGTAGGACCAGCCCGCCAGTCTCCCACTTACTTTTTGCAGATGACACAATCATTTTCGCAAAAGCTTCTAAAAATAATGCAAAAGAAATAGCAGAATGTCTAGAAAAATACCAAAGCTGGTCAGGTCAAAAAATAAATCTCTCAAAATCATCCATTTTTATCACAAGGAATGCAAGCAACCAAGACAAAATCGACATCTCAAATTGGCTTCCTTATAAAGCTTCTTCGGCAAAAATGAAGTATTTGGGCCTCCCAACTTCCTTGAACAGAAGGAAAAGAGAAAATTATGCAGATCTGCTAAACAAAGTTAGACAAAACTAGAAGGATGGAAAGCAAAACTCCTATCACAAGCAGGGCGAACAATGTTGATAAAATCAGTGGCAAGCTCCATTCCCTCTTACAGCATGAATACTTTCCAAATCCCAAAATCAGTATGCAAGACTATAGATCAAATGCAAAAAAAATTTTGGTGGGGCTTCCCGAAAGATAAAACTCACAATCTCACCCTGAAGTCATGGAAATCTATCTGTCTACCAAAAACAATGGGGGGACTGGGCATCAGGTCGACAGAAAACATGAACAGGGCTCTCTTAGCAAAAACAGGTTGGGAATTAAGTGGATCAAAATTTGGTATATGGCATTCTATACTATCATCCAAATATCTAAAGAACACATCATTTTGGATGGCAAACCCTAGAATTTCAGATTCTCTAATGTGGAAAGGCATTCTAAAGACAAAAGATCTGCTTTCAAAAGGTAGGTGCTTCCAAATCTCAAATGGTCAACTGGTAAATATTTGGAAAGACTCGTGGATTCCTACTTTAAAAACTTTCAAGCCTACACCCATCATGGACATGGATACCATACACCCTCATATCAAAGCCTCTGATCTCATCCAATACCACCCAAAATCTTGGGATGTCAGGAAACTGCAAAGCCTTTTTGATCAACCCAGCATAAGGGAAATCTTGAAGATCCCACTGTCTCAAACAGCGCAAGGCGAGGATAAAGAAATATGGGCACTCAATCATAGTGGGAAATTCTCAGTGAAGACAGCTTATCACGCACAAGTCGACTACCATTATTCGGTTCATCAAAATCAAAATTCTCTCTTTAAACCTTTGTGGAGTCTAAGAATTCATGACCGTCATAAGCTCCTCTTATGGAAAATATTGGGGAATATTTTACCAACAAAGGTGAAGATCAATGAAAGAATTTCTCAGCAAGTCAACACGGAATGCACCTTCTGCGACCAGGAGGAGGAAACAGCACTTCATTTATTTGTCAAATGTCCTATCACCAGAATACTATGGCAACAAGGTAGCTGGCCTTTAAATATAGAAAGACTACCAATCCACTCCATTGCAGATTGGATAAAAATGATTATCTATCCGAGTAAACTCCTAGGCCTACAGGAGAATGAGAGCCACCATTTCCAACTATATGCAGTCATTCTTCTGGATCTTCTGTGGAAAAGTCGAAATGAGAAAGTCCATAATTCTTCAAGTTTTTCTCTGGAAGAAATAAAGAAGCAACTAGCCACAGTTTATGAAAGCTACAAAAATGCCTGGTCCATCTGCTCTCCGACCAAAACGCCAGCTTTCGTTTGGAATCCTCCTCCTTTTGGATCTTTTAGTATCTCCTTTGATGCAGCAGTGAGAAATGATTTTTCTGTAGCTTCAGCAATTCAGAGAAATCACTTAGGTGATATTTTGGAGATCTACACAGACAAAATTGCCTCTTCAATCCCGTTGGTAGCTGAAGCAAAAGCGGCTTTACTAGCAACCGTCATGGCAAGTAGTTCTTTTCAATCCAACTCAAGCTCTTTAACAATCGAGGGTGATGCTCAGTCAGTATTCTTGGCAATCGATTGTAAAGATTCTACCCTTTTTTGGTCAATCTCTCCCGTTATAGAAGACATCAGATCATATGCGGAAGACCATCCATCTTGGAAATTTACCAAAATTCATCGATCTCAGAACCGATGTGCGCACTCGGTGGCGCAGTGGGCAGCTGCAAACCATGTGTTTGGTAACCTACCCCTTTTTTCAATTCCTCATTGCTTTTTGTATCTGGACAGTGGAAAGGATCCACCCCCTCTTTTGTAACTCTCCTTTATATATATTATAAGCTTGATTAGAAAAAAAAAGGTACAAAACAGGGAGAGAGAAAAAGAAAATTCTGTAGAAACAACTAATCCTAATACGTAAAGCTTCATAGAATATGTATATACCTGATGACAGTATATGTATCGAAGGATTACCTTCTGATGCTCAGTAGGGAACATTGTATTAAGATGCCCTGTAATGTACACACACATTACCTGAAGTATTTTGGATTGAAAACAACAGACATTAGCATATATGCCTAATACAATTAAAATGGTAGGTCCTGCATTTTTCCAAAATGAATGTACGGGAAATTGCACGCCCCTAAATCTATATAATCATTTTCAACCGCTAAAGAGAGAAGAGTGTCTGCTTCATAAAGTGATGATCAGAGTCATAAATAAATAAATGACAATGGAGATGAGTGTGTCATCACGAAGAAGAAGAAACCAACCAAACAGCTCACCAACGGCCTCTTGAAGATGACCCACACGAAGATCCATGACCCACGAAAATACCCGCACAGATCCACTTCAAGACTTGAAGATCTCCATGCCGAGGACGAGCTCGAATAGAAGACGACACCACAAAGCTGAACATGAGCTCGAGAAGAAGACAACGCCACGAAGCTTCTGTGAGCACAAAGACCCAAGCTTCGGACCAGAGCACCATGACGCCATGAATCTTCTGTGGGCACGAAGAGGACGTTGTAGACTAGAGCAGAAGCGGGAACCAGCTCTGTTTTGATTTTAACTTTTTACCTCCGTTTATGTTTTTTCTTTTTCTTTTTTGTAATTTCGACTGACGTGTTTGACACTGAACGGAGTCTACGTGACACGACTGTGCATAGAAGAACTGAAGAAAGGAGAGCCTCATGACTTCTCTCCTTGTAATTCACATCACAAAACCAGTACTCGATTGATGTTTTGCTAGCTCTAGCAAAGAAGAAAATCAATCGACTTTGTTGTTTCCGAGGATAAACATAGGATCTTCAAAAGCAAACTCAAGGCCAGACCGGCAAGGATTCTGAATTGAATCTGGTTCTGTTCATTTCTTTCTTGCATTTGACCCATTTTTCTTTTTCTTTACTCTTAATAATTTCATGATTCCATTTGTATCATTACCTCTAAAGAGAGCCTCTTGACTTCTCACGATTGTTCATCACGTATATGTTTTCTTCTAGGAAATAATTTGGTTCTCATTTTCTCTCCTAGCAAATAATTTGTTTGGTTATATTCATGGTTTTTCCGTTAAGGTTCGGTTTGGCCAAGTCAAAATTCTCATTTTTAAATACGAAATTCTCATTTCATGATTACAACTTTCTCAAATATCTATACAAAATATAAGAAATAATTTAAATTTTTTAAATATCAAAACAATAATAATATTAAAATATAATATTTTAAACTTTCATCTAAAACTCAAAATTCGAATGTTACTCCCAAACCATACCTAACTGGTTCTGTTCATTTCTTTCTTGCATTAGATCGAAGAATCAAAGCCATGGGAGGCCATATGAGCAAGAAGGCCCCTGAAACTTCCTCCGCTATCAATCTCAATTCCAATTTACAGTACATAAATGAATTGACCTCTTACGAAGCCGCTTGCAAGCTCGATGCAGACCTGCAGTCCCTCCAAGTGCATACAAATCAGTTCATCAACACTCCTACGGTGGGAGTGGAAGTGTGAGCCCTTTCATTTGATTCTCTGAGAGAAGTCATGGAATGTGTGTTGGAGATGAACCAGAAGGCTGTTAAAGTTATGTTGGAATGTAAGAATGATATATGGAAGAATCAAGAACTTTTAGAGCTCGTCAAGGAGTGATTCGAGAATAGTTTGCAGACTCTAGATTTCTGTAAGACATTAGAGAAGTTCCTGACCCGAGTTGGGTACATGTAATTACTCCTTCAAGCTGCACTTCAAAACTTTGATGAGGAAACAGAAGTGGAAGGAAGTGGGTACGTGAAGACATTGCAGGAGTTGAAGAACTTCACGGTAGCTGAGGACCCTTTCACTACAGAATTCCGCCAAATCTCTGAGTCTGTATATAGGCGGCAGAAACTCATGCTCGAGAAGTTGCAACACTGTGAGAAAAAGCTCAATAAGAAGCTTAAGTACATTTATGTTTGGAGGACAGTTTCGCATATAATATTTGTTACTACATTTGCTGCTCTGCTGATTTGCTCAGTTGTGGCGGCTGCCAATGCTGCTCATCTACTTGCAAAGGCATTAGCTGATGCTACTTCTACTGTGGGTTCAATGGGAGAGCGGATTGAATCCTTGTGGAAAAACTATGAAAATGCTTTGAAAGAACATAAGGAAATAATTAGCTCCATGTGATGAGAACTCGATCAAATGAAGAAAGAACTTGAAAATAGAGAAAAAGGAAAAGAATTTTGAATTGTATTGATGAAAAGAAGTAATGAACGAGTCTGCTATTACACTTTATTTATACTGAAAATGTAAAGTAACAGAATTAACTAACTATATTGTATTGACTATTTTACCCTTTTCTACTTTGGACTTTAATTCCATATTATCTATATGTGATGCAATATTCCAACACCCCCCCTCAAGATGAACATGAATGTTAATAATGTTCATCTTGCGAAGAGTATAGTGAAAAGGCAATGATCCAAGTGGCTTTGTGAAAATATCTGCCAATTGTAGCCGAGAGGGAATATAGAACAACTTGATGAGCTTTTCCTGCAGCTTCTCTCGAACTAAATGGCAATCAATTTGTATGTGTTTGGTCCTTTCATGTTGTACTGGGTTTGTGGCAATGGACATAGCAAATTTGTTGTTTGTATATAAGAGGGTTGGTTGAGAGTGATCAATCTGTAAGTCTTGTAGTGCATAGATTAACCACCGTATTTCACAAGTTGTAGTTGCAAGAGCCCTGTACTCATTTTCAGCAGAGGATCGACTAATAGTGGCCTGCTTTTAGACTTCCATGAGATCAAAGAATTTCCCAAGAACACTGCAAAACCTGTTATGCTTTTCCTAGTATCAATGCAGCTTGCCCAGTCACTGTCTGAGAAGGCTTTCAACTGAAGTTCTGAAGATGAAGAGAAGAGTAAACCCTGTCCAGGTGTGGTCTTTAAGTATCTAAGTACCCTCATTGCTACTTTGTGTTGATTGACTGTCGGTTTAGCTAGAAATTGGCTCAAAACTTGGACAGAGTATGCAATATCTGGTCTGGTAATTGTTAAGTATAACAATCTGCCAACCAGTTTTCTATAAGCTGATGGATCTTCATATGGTTCTGAATCATCAATAGCTAGTTTAAGATTAGATTCCATAGGAAATGCTGCAGGTTTGGAACCTATGAGGCTAGTATCTTGTAGAATGTCCAGTGTATACTTTCGTTGGCAAAGAGAGATCCCAGTGTGGGATCTTGCTACCTCTAGTCCAAGAAAATATTTCAATGGCCCCAAGTCTTTAATTGTAAATTGATCATCCAGAAACTTGTTCAGTAGTTCAATATCTTGTAAACTATCACTGGCTAATAATACATCATCGACATATACTATCAATGCCATAAATGATGTTGCTGATTTTTTGATGAATAATGAACAATCAAATCTACCTTGAGAGAAACCATAGTTGATGAGAGAGTTAGATAGTTTTTCAAACCACTGTCTAGAGGCTTGTTTAAGACCATAAAGACTTTTTAAAAGTCTACAAACTTTGTTGTTCTGATTTGGCAGACTAGGAGGCAAATCCATGTAAACCTCTTCATGTAGTTCACCATGTAAAAATGCATTGTTCACATCTAATTGATGAATATGCCAATTCTTAATTGCAACAACAGCAAGTAGAAGTCTAATAGAAGTAATCTTAACAACAGGTGAGAAAGTGTCAAAGAAATCTAGGCCTTCTTGTTGAGTGTAACCTTTTGCCACTAATCTTGCCTTATGTCTCTCTATAGTTCCATCAGCTTTGTATTTGATTCTAAATACCCATTTACAACCAATGATCTGTTTATGTTTAGGTAAAGTAACAAGCTCCCATGTTTTGTTTAATTCTAAAGCATTAAGTTCATTTTGCATTGCTTTTTTCCATTCTGGAAATTGAGCAACCTGTTTATATGTTTTGGGTTCTAATGAAGTTGTGATAGAAGCAAGGAAGGCTTTATGAGATGATGAAAGTCTATTTGCAGAAAGGAAGGAGAAATAGAGTAGAAATTGCCTTGTCTAGAACCATCAACAGAAGAAATTGAAGGAGCTGCATTTGAAGAAACTTGACTACAATAATAATCCTGTAGAAAATGAGGTGCTTGTCTAAGTCGAGTGGATTTTCTAAGTTGTTGAGGATTATCTGAAATATGATTGTTCTGAGGTATAAGAGAATTTTGATGATCATCATTATGGTCATCATCAATATGTGGATTATCTATATGTGAAGTTGATAATATAGGTGGATTAGCAACTGGATTACTATGGGAAATATCATAACTGTATGAATTTTCTAATGAAGGGAATAGAGAAATGTGTGATTTTGAGGATCAGATGGTACAACTCTAAAAGGAAGAATTTTTTCATGAAATATAACATTTCTAGAGATGAAGACTTTCTTGGTATGGAGATCCATTATTTTGTAGCCTTTTATATCAGAGGGATACCTGAAAAATATGCACTTGATAGCTCTAGGATCAAATTTTTGTCTGTGATGTTGAAGTGTTGAAGCAAAGCAAAGACAACCAAATACTTTTAGATGAGCAAGTTTTGGTGTTTTATTAAAAAGCATTTCATAGGGAGTTTTGTTTTTAAGAAGAGGAGTAGGGATCCGATTAATAATATGAGCTGCTGTGAGAACATAGTCACTCCAAAAAGATAATGGAATATTTGCTTAAAACATTAAAGCCCTAGCTATACTAAGCAAATGTTGATGTTTTCTTTCTACTATGTCATTTTACTGTGGGGTTTCTACACAACTTCTTTGGTATAAAATTCCATTTTCATGATAGAAACCTGTGAGTAGGAACTCAGGTCCATTGTCTAATCTTATAATTTTGACAGCACATCAAACTATGTTTTAATCATTTTACATAGACTTTTAAGTAGGAATGGAACTTCAGATTTTGTTTTTAGCATATAAACCCAAGTACAACGTGTAAAATCATCAACAATTGTTAAGAAAAACTTATATCCTGAATAACAAATGGTTCCAAATAGACCCCATATGTCACAATGAATCAAATCAAACATTTTATTAGACTTGCTATGTGATACAGGAAATTATAGTTTTCTTTGCTTTGCTAAGGGACATATATCACATACACTTTGAAAATCCATAGAGATAGAGGGATCAAGATGTTTAAGAGAAGAAAGTCTAGAAAGAGATACATGGCCTAATCTGTAATGCCATAAGTCCAATGACTTTTGAGAGGCAGCAAAAAAATGAGTTGGATTAGTCTTAGAATTTTCATAAGCAGAATTGAAGTAATATAAGCCTTATTTCTCAAATGCAATCCCAATCATCTTCTTCATTGATTGGTCTTGTAAAAAGCAATGAGTATGAAAGAAAGACAAAGAAATATTAGAATCTTTGGTTAGCTTAGAAATAGACAAAAGATTAAAGGTAAAGGATGGTACACATAAGACATTTTGCAAGAAAAGATTATTAGAAATGCAAATTGTTCCTATGTGTGTTGCTGGTATAACTTGTCCATTGGGTAGATTGACAGATATATTTATTGGTTTAGGAGGAAAGCAATAGAATAAGGGTGAACAGATCATGTGATCTGTTGCACCAGCGTCTAATATCCAAGAACAATTAGATTTTTGAAATGGTAGAAACTAAATTGCAAGAAGAATTACCAGAAAATTGAGAGGAAGTAACAAGATTGCAAAATGATATATTCTGGGTGTTTGAGGGGATTTGGGACGACTGAGAGGAATTGGCAATAGCTAGCAGTTTATTGAAATCTTCAGAAGTCAAAGAAACCATGTGAGACTCATTACTGTTTTGTTTACAGACATCATCAGTTGCAATTGCAGAATGAGCAGCAGAATGAGTTCTCTTTCCTTTCGGTCCAGTCCACCCAGGAGGGTATCCATGAAGCTAAAAGCATATATCCACTATATGTCCATTGTATCCACAATGTGTACGATGAAGAATGGATTTCTTGGATTTTTCTTTGGAAAATCTGAATTGATTTGCTGTAGGAGTCGACTGTTTAACCATCAATGCATGAGTTTCAGTAGAAACTGAGTTGGTTAGTTGTCTCTGGCTTTCTTCTTGGAGTAATAAACAGAAGACCTTGGCCATAGGTGGTAATGGTATTGAAAGAAGCAATTGACTTCTTATGGATGTAAAAGAATCATTTAAACCAACCAAAAACTTTAGAACATAGTCTGATTGTTGCCTTTGTAGTAAAAAGGAGAAAAGATCACATGTACAACCTGACATTTTTCCACAAGTACATGTTGGAAAAGGATGAAAACTTACATATTCATCCCATAATGTCTTAAAAGCACTGAAGTAATTAGTGACAGAGGAAGAACCCTGGTTGATGCAACTTAAAGATTTTTCAAGGTGAAAGACCCTTGGTCCATCACTTCTTAAGTACCGAGTCTTCAATTCATTCAAAGATCAAGAGATGAATTTACATATAGCAAATTGTTTCGAATATCTTTGGAAATAGAGTTTATAAGCCAAGAAAGTACCAAGTTATTTGCCCTTAACCAAGCTGTGTAAAGAACATATTCAGAAAATTGTGGAGGTTGAATTTAACCATCGATGAATGCCACTTTATTCTTGACAGATAAAGCAATGGTGATCGAGCAGTTTCAAGCAACATAGTTATCTCTAGTAAAGATCTCTGAGACAAGAAGGGCACCAGGGTTATCACTAGGATGAAAATAGTAGGGACTTGATGAAATATCTTATAGATTTATGTTTGGAACTTCTAATGAAATAGTGGGGATAGAATCAACAGAATTTTCAAAACCCATTTCAAGAAAGATCAAGAATCACGATCTTAGAGATTGTAATGCAGAAAAATCACTACAAATTCTTGAGGAATTTGTAATGCAGAGAAATCACTACAAATTCTTGACGAATTTGTAATGCAGAGAAGGAAATGTAAAAGAAAAAAGGAATTATTTTGAAAGAAAAGAAGATGGATCGAATCCCAAAAGAGAAATGTGCAGAATTTCTAATCTGATACCATGATGAGAACTCGATCAAATGAAGAAAGAACTTGAAAACAAAGAAAAAGGAAAAGAATTCTAAATTGTATTGATGAAAAGAAGTAATGAACAAGTATGCTATTACACTTTATTTATACTGAAAATGTAAAGTAACAGAATTAACTAAGTATATTGTATTGACTATTTTATCCTTTTCTACTTTGGACTTTAATTCCATATTATCTATATGTGATGCAATATTCCAACACCATGCAATCTGGTACCTTTATTGCCATTAAGGAGTTGGACAACATTCGGGATCTCATTGGCAGGTTGAAAACTGAGATTGAGTCACCCTTGCAGCGCGCAAGATTAGCCATTGAGAAAGAAGATGTGAAGATTGCAATGGAAGATATTAAGAAGAAGCTGGAAATCTTCATAAAAAATGTTGACGAGTTGGTGATGCAAGCAAATGATTGCAGCCAGGACGTCCGGGAGGCAAGAAATGTGGTTTTGCATAGGATCATAAAACATCCCAACAACTGAATCATGATGAAGATGACAATGATTAAAAACTAATTTATGTCAGAAAATTTATTTATATTTATGGTTTATGATGATGATTGATCATGACATTATTGGATTCTTAGACTGTATCATGAATCTAGGTTATTGGATTCTTGTTGTAGAATGTAGTGTGAGATTGGTATTAAACTGCACTTCTACATGTTTAGGGATCAATTTATATCTAGTTTCTTTTTGGACGGTACATTATCTTAATGGAAAATAGAGAGCAGCAGAGTAATAAAAGAATAAAAGTGGACTTGAGAGAAACGATTCTATCGTGGTTTTCATATTATTTCTACAGTACACAGTAGTCTATTTATACACAAAAGAGTACCGAATATTCTTATAACAGAAAGATATTTGTGGGACACGTATACACATAGAAATTCCAGATTATTCCTTATGGATCATTTGTTGTGTTGTCCACTTGCTGAGGTGCCTTCTTCATTTTCTGATGGTGTAGTGATATTGTTTATAGCCCCCTGCGAGCCCAACAATCCTGGGAGGACTGTGAGGCTCGACCTTAGTGTGCCAAAACAAGTTGTGGTCAGTGGCTTTGTGAATACATCTGTTATATGATCCTTGCTTGATAGAAATGAAACTTGAAGAGTTTTATTGTGAATTCTGTCCCGAACAAAGTGATAATCAATGTCAATGTGACGCCCTCAGATTTCCGTTTGGGATCGGACGGACATCTGAAGCGTCGGGACATGTAACACAAGGTTACCTACCCCCGTACATGACATATAGGATGCAATGTTCCTAACATGCATCTAGCATTATGCAATATTCGCAGCGGATAATTCTTTTTTTTTTTTATACTATGCACCGAACTTATAACATCCCAAATAATTAAAACACAATCCATGCATACTTAACAAAATAAATAACCACGATTACAGTACGGGTCTCAGAAGACTGTAATCTCAAAACATGGGTGACTAGACTCTATATTACAGTACCAAAATACACTTATTGAACCTATTCATCGAGTAACTCGTGTAACTCAATTAACAAGGTTAGAATACTGTCCCAAAAGAAACTAACTATAGAAGCTGAAAACTCTGCATCGCATCTGCGGCGTCTAGTCAACATCCTCCAGCCTATCGGTATTTGCTCCTTGTTCTGAACCTGACACATCGCCTACCATTCGGGGAAAAAATGGTAGTTGGGACTACCATGGTGAGATTTGATTACAAATCTCAGCAAGTTAACAGAAAACTTTCACACAGGTTAATGATGTATGCATAGAAATAAAGGTATGAATGCACCATCAAAATTGAAAGTAAACATAACATAACTTGACATAACATGGCATAAAATAATAAGCATAATGTGACATGACATAACATGGCATGAGTTGACATAATTGAACTGAAACAGAAGCTTAGCTTAACGTGACATGAACTTAAATCATAGCATGGATGTGAACTTGAAACATAACATGTACTTGAACTTTAAGTTTAACATGAACGTACACATAACGTAACGTGAAATATGACTTGAACATGAAATACATGAACTTGGAATCTTATTTAATTGTCTTGATTAATAACGTAACCATATGGGTGCTACACGGGTCCCCTAGAGCCGTGTGTCCCTGCCGATTACCGCATCACAACACAGGTATCTAGACCAGCTGTGAGTGCGTTAATACGTACTCCACAGTTGTTGTGGCCCCACGTATTCTACGTGTCACAATTGCTGTGTCTCACGTAGTGTATGCTCCACAGTTGTTGTGGCCCCATACTTCATGCTCCACAGTTGTTGTGGCCCCATGAATACACGTAACATAAAATATGGCACCATCGGCGTTAGTGCCTGGCGCGCTCCGGTGACCAGTTACTTAGGCCCCATTCGCAACCTGTTGACTGTACTTCGTCAACCCAGGGAATTTCACACCTATTTAGACACTCCAGCGTGAACAAAGGAGTTCCACTAGGATATTACCCCATCCTAGCATTTAGGGTCGTGATTGACATGAATAACTTAACTTGAACATGATCTGAAACTTATATGAACTTTACATAAGGTGAACCACGCTTGAGTCCGTGGCACCGCATAACATAACTTGTGGTGAACATGCTTAGATCCGTGTCACCCTTAACATAACTTGTGATGAACACGCTTAGGTCCGTGCCATCCTTAACATAACTTGTGGTGAACACGCTTAGGTCCGTGTCACTCTTAAATATCTTATCTTTCTTAATACATGAGATATTATTTAATATCATGAACTTTTCTAACATGGCGTATACTTGTAAATGGCACAATATGATTTAAACATAAACATTCCATGACATACATGTAACATATGACATACTTAACATGGCATACTTATAACATACAACATTGCATGACATAAAAGATTTTGTAACAGATAAATATTCATAAAAGAATAAATCATGCGTAACAGATAAACATGTAATGACATGACATATATGATAACATACATACATAAATTGTAGTTCCCTTACCCATCATACATACACAATAAACTGATAGTAAGTTAGAAGCTAACTTACTCAGATCGTCGGGTTCTACGAGAATAAAGTGTGAAACACGAGGAACTGTAAAAGGTCATTCTAAAAGTTAGAAATTTAATTACTAACAATTAGAAACATGAAAACAAGCTAACTTAGAGTAAAATTATCATTTTACCCTCTACATGTGGGAAAACGACCATTTTACCCATAACTTAAGGATTTCACATCCTAACTCCAAAAATTTCCAAAATTTACATTCCTCATGTAAATTTTGTCTTAAACTCAAATATTAACTCAGAAAAATTTAAGACAAAACACAACTATGAAAAACACACTATGGCCGAAACATCCATAGGCCATTTCTCTTGATTTTTGTTGCAATTCCTTCCAACTTCAAAACTCATGCTTAAACCAAAATTTTGCACCAACCATCTTCCAATCCTAGGTTTAAAACCATACTTAAAACATCCATTTAGAAAAGACTTATAATCAACACCAAACTTGTTTTTGTAAAAAGATCAAAACACTTGAATCACAAGCTTTGTCCTTAAATCAAAACATCACCAAGAATTCCAAAAAAATCAAATCTTACTTCTAACATATTCATAACATCATCCTCAGATAAACCATGCTTTAAATCATCAAACTAAAGTCACCAAAATCACAAAAATAACACTTGGAGTTTTTGATTTTACACTTAGTCCAAAAACAGAAACTTTTTCTTAACTAGCTTTGATAAATCTCTTGATCAATGGCTTAAGAAGGTGAGGTCTTTGAAATAAAGTATCACATGGTTTAAAAACGTGTCTTAAAGAATATCCAACCATCAAAATTAAAATCACATGGCTAAAACCCAACAAAACATGGATCTAACCTAAAAACATCAAATCTTAGGCCTAACCGAAATTCTCTTGCATAGAAAAATCATATCTTTTAAACTAATGCTAAATATCTCCAAAATAACATCCTAACATGAAAATAAGAGACTTATGATCATCATATAAAATATCAAAGCCATTAGAGTAAGATCAAACCACGAAATATTCAAACTTTCTCCAAATAAAAACTGTTTTTCCACTTCCAGTTTTCGAGTTTCTAGATCTAAGAAAATATATCATCAAAAGCTTTATTCATGCAACAAAACTTCAATGAAAACTCTTAAACACATTCTAACAACACTCCATAAAATTTTCGGACCAAGATATGCCCATTAGCTTGGTCAAAAACTCCAAAACATAACATACTCTCCAGATTCACGCCCAGAATGACCTTTCCATGGTTACAAATACTTTTGACTGACCAAATGACCATGGAATGATACGAAAAATATATCTACGGAAACTAGACTCAAAGAGGAACAACTTTTATGAAGGAGTCATTGTGTAAAAATACTTACAAAGGGTCGATAATCTCCACACAAAAAGACACAGAAATCTGCCCGAGAGAGCTCTTTTGGGTTTCTCTCTAAGAACGGGGTGAAGAAATGATTAAAGTGAAGTAAGTGAGTCTTGCACGACTCAAGCCTTCTTCAGGGGGAATATATAGACCTTAAAAATCATTGAGTGGAGGTGTAGACATGTGATAAGGTAGAGGATAGTGGGGGGCAAAGGACAACCTACAAAAGCTATGAGACATGGGACTTGATGGGGTGGGTTCCTCCATATTATTGAGTGCAACTTGATGCAATGAATGGTCTAACAAGTGGGGGAGGAAGCTTCTCCAAGGAGCTTTGCCAAGGTGGCCAAATTCGTGGGCCTTAGTGGGCCTCAACCAAGTGGACTTCAATTTAGGGTTTAAATGAGATTTGGTTAGGGTTTGAGATGCTATCAAGCCCAAATCCAATTTTTCTTGGCCCAAACAAATTTCCAAGGTTTAAAATGTTGGATAAAGATGTCATAATAAGAATTTGAGAAATTAATAGCATGTGGAAGTGATTTAATCAAGTGATTAAACACAATGCTAGAAATTGGATCAAAAGGGCTTGAAGGCCAACTTTAGGGTTTGGGGAAACCGTTTAGGGTTTCGGTTTCAACCAAGTTTTTGGAGTTTCAAATAGATTCCAATCATTGAGGGTTTCACTGACTAAAACCTATGCGATTAGTCGATTCGTGAAAACTTACGGAGTTTTCACGAGATTTCTAAAGTCTATAGAAATTTCACCATTGAATTTCTAGCGGGCTGTTACAGTCAACATGCTTTGTGCGAGAGTGCATGACAAGATTTACTGATAAGTATGTAGCCCCCAAGTTATCACAGTAAAGAATCGTAGGCTTAGAGAGAAAGACACCCAACTCAAATAGCAATGTTTGAACCCAAATGAGCTCACACGTGGCATTAGCTAAGGCTTTGTATTCAGCCTCTGTGCTGGACCGTGCAATGGTGGATTGCTTCTTTGAACTCCATGAAATGAGATTAGCACCATAAAACACACAATAACTGCTAGTAGATTTTCTATCATCTGGAGACCCGGCCCAATCGGCATCCTAGAAGGCAGCTAGAACAGGAGAAGTAGAAGACGAAATAACCAGGCCATAATGCAGAGTGTGTTTTAGGTACCGTAAGATTCTCTTCACCGCCTGCCTGTGAGAGATGCACAGAGCATGCATATACTGACATACGTGATTGACTAAGAATGCCAAATTAGGTCGGGTGAAGAGTAGATACTATAAACTCCCTACCACACTTCTGTACAGTGTGGGATCTTCTATGGAGGTAGAATCAAAAGCAGATAACTTTGTGGAAGGGGACATTGGAGTGGTCACAGGTTTACAGTTGGTCATGTTGGTCTTCTTGAGAAGATCCAATATATATATATTTTTTTAGACAAAATTAAGTCATTGGGGTTTCGGTGACACTCAATACCAAGAAAATAGTGAAGTTCACTGAGGTCCTTCAAAGGAAATTCAACACTTAATAATTGAATAAGCTGTGCTATGGCTTGGGGATCCGATCTAGTAAGAACAACATCATCAACATATACCAAGAAATAAATGACCGTAGAGTGATGCCGATAGACAAATAAGGATGTATCAGACTTAGAAATCACGAATCCTAGTTCAACCAATTTGTGACTCAGGCGACCATACCACGCACGAGGGGCCTGTTTGAGGTCGTATAATGCGCAATTCAATTTACAAACATAGTTTGGAAACTGGGGATGGAAAAAACCCATAGGCTGACACATAAACACAGTTTCATCCAATGTGCCATGCAAGAACGTATTGTGTACATCCAACTGATGAATCGACCATTTAGTAGACTGAGCAATAGAAAGAACCAACCTGATTGTTGTCGACTCGACAACAGGACTAAAATTCTCTGAATAGTCCAAGCCCTCCAGTTGGCTATACCCCTTTGTGACAAGACTTGCTTTCCGACGCTCGACAGAGCCATTGGCGAGGTACTTGGTTTTGAATATCCAACGACAACCCACTAAATTCTGAGCGGAAGAGGGTGGAACAAGTGTCCAAGTGTTGTTAGAAAGAAGAGCGTTGAACTCTACCTGTATAGCTTTTCTCCATTCAGGAAACTTGGAAGCTTCAGTAACAGAGGAGGGGTCATCGGGAGTGACAGCGGAGGTAACATGGGCATGAGGCTTCGGCAAAGCAATGGTGCCATCTATTCAGACTTTGGGAAACTGAAGATTTGTTTTTGAACGAGTGGTCATGGGATGGACATTGGAGGGTGGAAGAGATGAAGGTAAGGGCAACAATAGAGGAGGCGAGGGTGCCATAGACAGAGGAGAAGAAGACCCAAGTGAATCATGGTCATGAGGCTTCGGCCAAGTAATTGTGCCATCTGTTCGGACTTTGGGAAAATGAAGATTTGTTTTTGAACGGGTGGTCATGGGATGGACATTGGAAGGTGGAAGAGATAAAGGTAATGGCAACAATGGAGGAGGTGAGGGTGCCCTAGACAAAGGAGAAGAAGACCCGAGTGAATCTCTCGGTGAGTGGGGCTATATAGGTGACTCGATGATGGGCTCAGGAGTGGGTTCGGAATGGGAAATGGGCTCTATAGCAAAGGATGATGGATTGAAATAAAAGGATTGTAAGAAAGGGTCAGGTAGAGTAAGTGGAGCGGAAGAAAGTTGGACGGGCTGTGGTTGATTTATGGGCCTGGAAGGGGAAAGAGTGGGAAGAGACGTGTGTTTTGGAGTTGATGGGCTGGAGAGAGATTGCTTAAATGGAAAAACTCCTTCATCAAATAATACATCAGGTGATACATACATCCTAGAACTAGGAAGATGGTAACAAAGATACCCATGATGATTTGGGCTATACCCAAGAAAGACACATGGTAGAGAACAATAAGACATCTTATGCTTGTTGTATGGCCTAAGATTTGGCCAACAAAGACAACCGAAAGTCTTTAGGAAGGTATAGTTTGGGCTTTTATTCCATATTAATTCAAATAGAGATTTCTTTTTTAAGATCGGAGTAGGTAGACGATTGATTAAGTAGATTGCAGTGACAAATGCATTGGACTAGTATTTTTGAGGAGAATGGGAACGAGCTAGTAAAGGGAGTCCGGTCTCAACAATGTGTCGGTGTTTGCGTTCAACCGACCCATTTTGAGAATGTGCATAAGGACAAGACAAGTGATGGGAAATGCCAAAAGACTGTAAAATAGTATTGAGAGAGCAAAATTCACCACCCCAATCTAATTGTAAGGCACGAATTTTAGAATTAAGAAGATTTTCAACAAGACGCTTAAAAGATAAAAAGATATTAACTACATCGGATTTACATTTTAAGGGGAAAATCCATGTAAATCGACTATAGTCATCAACAAACGACACATAATATCGGAAACCTCCTCTAGAAAAAATGGGAGCTGGTCCACATACATCAGCAAACAAAAGTTGGAGAGGAGCGGTGGTCCAAGATGGAGAGGAAGCATATGGAAGTTGATGGAGTTTGGCTTGACAGCAGGAGGAACACAGCGCATCGTGAGTAGAGGATTCACAGGAAGTGACAACTGTAAGATTATTTTGTGTACTAGCTGCATAGATGGATGCCCCAAACAAGCATGCCATTGAAACAGAGTGACTCTGGACCCGTGGTAAGCTTGAGGAGATGACTGCGTAGAAGGGAAGATGTACAGGCCTTGATCAGTATGACCTTTGATGAGTGTTCTCTTGGAGCGGGAATCCTTCACATAAAAACAGGACGAGTGAAACTCAAAAAAGACACAATTATCTTCACAAAACTTTCTAACCGAAATTAAGTTTTTGGAAATAGAAGGCACATGATAGAGATGAGAGAGTAGAAGTTTGCCAGATGATGAAGCGACGTGAGAGGTGCCAACATGATGAATAGGTAGTGAGTTTCCATCGCCAACCCGCACTTGGTCATCGCCCTTGTACTCAGAAGGATTCAAGGAGAGGTTAGAAAAATTATGTGTGAAATGGTGTGTGGCGGCTGAATCCGGGTACTAGTTACTATCAACAGTGGAAATAGTGTCAGAGGGACATGAAGGTGCGGCAGTGTAGTGAGCAGAAAGTGTGGGAGAAGGGGATTGATAACTATGGTCAAACCTCTGATAACACTGAAGGGCAGTGTGACCATGGCAGTGACAAACCTAACATGGTGGACGATTGGGAGAAAAATGTGAGGGTGCGAACCGACCTGCATTGCGGCCACGCCCACGTTCCCTGTAACCCCCTCTGCCTCTTGAAGGACCTCTTCCTCTGTTACTGTTATTGGAAGTGTTTACGGTAGTGGTGTTGGCAGAAAATTCTGGTGATGCAGTGAGAGTGGTCTGATGGTGGGATATTCGTGATTCATGATTAAGTAAATAGCTATACACTTGGGAGGGAGTGAGAGGTTCTACTCGAGTTGTGATGGAGGTAACAACCGAATCAAAATCGGTGCCCAATCCAGCCAACAAATAAGCAATGAAATCAAAGGATGTTAATATTTTTCCAGCAACTGCAAGAGTATCCCGAATGAGTTTTGCCTTATGGTAGTAATTAGCAATTGTATCAGAACCTTTTTTGAGTTTGGATAGCTGATATTGGAGTTGCATGACTCGGGCTTGGGATTGTGAGGCAAACAAATCCTCTAAAATCAACTAGATTTCACGTGATGTCGAAGCTTCGACTACATGGGCTATGATATTTTCGGAAAGGGAAGAAATGAGGATGGCCATTATAGCTTGATCTTGCTGTTTCCAGAGGAGATAATCAGATCTTTCTTGCACGGGACTTTCATCAAGCAGTTTGGGTGCCTTGATGGACCCATCAACGCATCCATAAATATTTTGACTGTTGAGGTAAGGCATAAGTTGAGCCTTCCACAACAAATAATTATCATGATTTAATTTGACCGTAAGAAAATGGGAGGAAGGGGGAGGGAAAATTTCTGAGATTCGGCAATGGATGAATTTCGGACGTGAGTCCTTTAACCAGCTCTTGATACCATAATGGAAAACAGAGAGCAGCAGAGTAATAAAAGAATAAAAGTGGACTTGAGAGAAACGATTCTACCGTGTTTTTCATATTATTTCTGCAGTACACCGTAGTCTATTTATACACAAAAGTGTACTGAATATTCTTATAACAGAAAGATATTCGTGGGACAAGTATACACATAAAAATTCCAGATTATTCCTTATGGATCATTTGCTGTGCTGTCCATTTGCTGAGGTGCCTTCTTCATTTTCTGATGGTGTAGTGATATTGTTTATAGATCTTGTCATTGAATGCAACATCACAGATATGATTTTGTGTCAAATATTAGTTTCTTTTCTTGCTTCTATATCCATATCTGTAAATGTAACTGGACCAAAACTAAAAAAAAAAGAACGATTGTTGCATGGCTCCTGTAAACTTTTAATCCATAATGGTCTGTCTTACGTACCTAAGAACTGCTAAGCTTCGTGGAGTCTGGTTGTGTTTGTAGTGGCATGGTTTGATAAGCAGACTTGGTGTCTGTATAAATTGACGATTGCGTAAATGTTGCATTTTGTGACTGTAAATTTAGTACAGGACCATAAAACTATGTGCTTTCATACTTTCCAGCTTCATGTGTACACAAACCTTTAAAATTCCTTGGATTTTGCAAATGATATTTTAGGGCAAAAAGAGATGGCCCCTTTATTATATTGCTTTGGCTTCTTATATTGCTACTTGCTAGTATTATAGTTTAAAACGGGTCTTGTATGCATCCGATGCTTCTGCAGGTACTGTTATTGGTCAAGGTGAAGCTCCAGGCTTCTACTTTCAAAAGTTCCCTGAAGACAGTCATGTATTGGGATTTTTCACTTGGAGATGGATTCTCACCCTTGGGTTTGACCACCTGTACTCGTCTCCCATTTTTCTTGGAACACTGGCTCTGCTGGGTGCGTCACTCATGGCCTGCACTTACACAACACAGATCCCCCTGGTTAAGATTGCAAGGTCTGATTGAATCAAATTCTCATAGTTGTATCCTCTTTGGCTTGGAATGGGGACACTTTTTCAATCTCAAAACTTCATTGAAATATGCAGATGGAAATTTTTGGACTCGGCCGAGGCTATCCGCAAGCAAGCAGGAATATTCAGACATTCTGCCCCGAGCAACAGGTCAAGATTTAGGTGTTCTTCAGATGGGATCGAGATATGAGGTAATACCCATCTTATGATTGCTTGGTTCGTTTCCTTAATCTTGTTCGCTTTTGCTTTTAATTCTGGTGCAAGTTATTCTATTCCATACATACATCCCCATTGTGTGTAGATACAAGCATCCGTGCATGTTCTTTTTGGTAGACTTGCATTTAACAGGACAGGATGTGAAGTTCTAGAATACCTGTTATTTGCAATACCCTGCATACAATCCAGTGTTTGGTTGCTGTAGATTTTCTTGAAAGGACCGTCCTTATATGCCTTTAAGGGGCTTGCTGGTCGATTTGCCCCTATTGGAATGCTGCTGATAATGGCTGGTGGAACTCTAATACGTAACAGGGGAAACAAAGAACCTAATGGGCAAAATTCCAACCAGGTCATTACGTCACTGGGAGACCTTTCAGCATAAAAAGAAATAAACTTTCGGTAAAAAGAAACTAAGATTTAGGCCTCACATGTTATCCAAATCTAAATTATCTCGTCATATTATTATAATTTTTTTAAATCATCACACAAAATATAATAAACAATTTAACATTTTCAAATCTCAAAATAAATTTAATATTAAAAAATTATATCATAATAATATTTTATTCAATTTTTAATAAAATATCCCATCTCATCTAAACTGTGTAACTAAACGAGTCCTTAAGTTTCTTCGGAAGGCAATATTCCAAAGCAACAAGAGCTACCACAAAAGCACTGCAAACCATTAGACCGCAGCCTGATTTCACCATAGCTAAAAGTAAGCTCTTCATTTTCTTGTATTTCTCTTGAAGAAAAGAAGCAAAGGCGGGGCAGCAAAGCTCCCGAGCTTCTCACCAGTTTTGTGGATAAATTACCACCATCACATGAATGGTTGATGAATCGCGCAACATTTCCTACTCTCGTGGCATCGATGTTAATTCTCAGACATGCCTTTCCAGATGGAAGATGCTTCCTCAAAACCAAGAGAGCAGAAGTAAAATGGCCACTTGGTGACGATGTGAGTCCATCATACTCGCATACAAAAGTTTGTATTACGTAAAGTCATGTTTGTATGTAAATTAACTTTTATAGAATTTTTTTGTAATTAAAAATTTTCTCAATAAATATTAAAAGTATATCTCAAAGTTCTTAAAACTTCAAATTGTATAATGTTTATTAAACTAGCAATCCTTCAAATTATTGAATTTGGGAACATTTAACATAAAAATTAGTGCAACAAGAGCTAGCAATGATACTGTCAAAACACATTTACATACAAACGTGACTTTATGTAATATATTACTAATTATTTCAAAAAGAACTTATATTTATCTCCTTTTTCCTTATTCAATATATACATTTAGTAATAGTTAAGGCTGTATTTGGCCAATTCATTACTATTGATCATAAATTATTTATTATTATTTATAAATCATTTGAAATATTCACTTCAATAATTTTCACATCTAACCTTAGATGTCACATGTAACGATCAATTACATATCGTACGTGCGAGTGTATTTGAATAATAAGAGATATTTTTCTAACCCCAAGAACAACTTTCAAAGAATATTATTTAATTAGTCTCTACGTGGAAAAATGAATCGAAGAAAAAGAAGAAGGTAGCTGCATGAAACGCCGCACGCATGAAGGTGTTATGCTGAAAAAATGTCAAGGAAATTGTCTGTGCTCTTACTTTGAAGGTCTATTTAATTCAGTAAATGCCTTCATATCTTTGACAGACGACTCCATCAGCACAAATTCCTTTGTGACTAGTATAGTTTTAACTACTGCTATAATTTTCTACAGATAAACCATCTAAGAGACAATATTTTACCTAAAACAGATATTCATACCCTACCTTCCATAGGAGGAAATGACTTAATCTTTACGGATAAAACGGCTAAAAGACGATTTTTTTTTTTTAAACTAAACAAAAAGAAACAACAATGAAAGCAAAAATATATATGTGAAAATGATGAATCACAGTTTAGATCTACTCCGGTAGACTTCGAAATCAACCATAAAAGTCAGATTTGAACAATATGATCTGGTGATCCGCCATTATCTTCCCAATGATCAGCTTATGAAGCATATTATACTACTCGTGCCTCAAAAGAGGTGTCAGAGAATTGTAGATTCTTCTTTTTCAACATTGAAGGAAATAAAATAAATTAAAAAAAAACAGAGAAATGAAGGAAGGAGAAGGAGAAGAGGAGGGCACGAGAAGGTGCAGGAAGCCTGAGGCCTCCTTCTCCTCAAGTGATTTGAAGGATTTCTGAGAGAGAGTTTGAGAGGAATAGTGTTAGAACTAAGGCTTTTGGAGCCAGGGTTTCTGCCATGGTACGAATGGACTTTCAAGCTAAATTTAAAATTTTGAATTTGAATTTGAATATTTTTATTTGACATATCTAGAGTGTGTCTTTCACATCGGTTTGCAAATATAACTTTTCATTTTGTTATCTAGTTGACTTAGTGCCTTAAGCTTCAACTAATGAGAAGAGTTATATATAAGAAGCTACTAGCCGGAGATTACTATAAAAAAACATGAATCGGTTGGTTTAATGGCTTCATCATTTACTGTAAAATATGCAATAAAATTTTAGAAAATTATTAGGAACAAAATCAATTGGTTGAATTCCCTTGAACCGCTCCACCTTCAAATTCTAACTTGTAATCATTCATATAAAGACTTGTATGTAGAAGCAAATGCCTTTGTAAACTATCAACAGGATTTCTATTATGATTATTGTGAATAAAGGTTTTACAAGTCATATAGAAACCGTGCCACCATGCTAGCAATTTCTTTGCTACAAAAAGAGAGGAAATCTGTACTGGGTTTGAAAATTGACATGTAACTGCCATTTAAGATAACCTTTACTTGTCCCACTATGTGGTTATATATTGGTGTATTGAAATTAGTGGTAGCTAGCCAACATGTACATCACAGAAAAGTCTTTCCTTGCATTGATTTAGTTAGTGGTCCTCTGATTTGAAAGAACGATAAATAAACTTAAATCTTATTTATTTGTATGTCGGGGGCGTGTCTTTGCACTATTTGCAAGAGAAATTTAAAATTTACAAACCAGTATGGCTAAACACCACTAACATGGTAGGAATTTTTTTTTATGAGAAATTTACTTCATTTATTCATCAAAGAAAATTTATCTCTATGATCAGATATACATAGGAAAATTCTCAGATCAAAAGTCAACTACTACATTTGGAGTTTCACCAGTATACAAATTCTTTTGTGACTGGTATGGTTTTAACTACTACTGTACCTCTCTACAAACAAACCGTCTAAGAGATAGCACTCTACCTAAAACAAAGACTCATTCCCCACCCTCTATAAGAGAAGATGACTTAACCTCTATGGGCAAAAATCCAGGAGATGACCTTTTTTTTTAACTAAACAAAAGGAAACAATAATGAAAGTAGAAAAATAGATGTCAAAATAACGAATTACAATTTATATATACTCCGGTAGACTTCGAAAACAAACAAAAAAGTCATATCTGAATGATCTGATTTGGTGATCCGCCACTATCTTCCCAATGATTGACTTAGGAAGCATCTTGTGTTGCTCGTGCATCATAAGAGGTGCCGGAGAATTGTATATCCATCTTTTCAGCCTTGAAAGAAACAAAAGAAATTAAGAAAATAAGAGAAATGGGGGGAGACGGAGAAGGAGAAGAGGAGGGAAGGAGGGAAGGAGATGGGGAAAGGAAGAGAAATGAGGAATGGAGAGAGGGAAGGAGAAAGGAGAAGGTTGGGAAAGGTGAGGCCACCTCCTCTTGTCTCGGCGATTTGGAGGATTTCTAAAAGAGTTGAAGAGGGAGGGTGTCGACACAAGGACTTCTGGAGCCAAGGTTTTTGACATTGTAGGAATTGATTTTCAAGATAAATTTAAAATTTTGAATTTGAATTTTTTTTATTCAACATGTCTAGAGTGTCTTCCACATTGGCTTGCAAATATAACTTTTCATTTTGTTATCTAGTTGATTTAGTGCCTTAAACTTCAACTAATGAGAAGAGTTATATATAAGAAGCTACTGGTCGGAGATTACCATGAAAATACATGAATCGGTTGGTTTAATGGCTTCATCATTTACTGTAAAATATGTAATAAAATTGATCAATTGCATTTTAGAAAATTATCAGTAAAAAAATCAATTAGTTGAATTCTCTTAAACCACCCCACCTTCAAATTCTAACCTGTAATCATTCATATAATGACTTGTATATTGAAGCAAATGCCTTCGTAAACTGTCCACAGGATTTCTGTTCTGATTGTTGTGAATAAAGGTTTGACAAGTCATACAGAAAACGTGCGGTCATGCTTTGCTGCCAAAAGAAAGGCAATGTATACTAGGTTTGAAAATTGACATGTAACTGCCATTTAAGATAACATTTATTAGTCCTACTATGTGATGTCTTCAAAGGACGGAAAAAAATCATTAATGCTTTGCTTGAATTTTCTCATATTTAGAAATGAGAAAACCAGATATGAAAAGAATCCCATGTGACATGGCTTAAGGGTAACTCTCATTCAATTTCCACCATGTTTGTCTCTCATTTAACTTCATATCAGAGGTAGCTCGTACTTACTTTTCTATAGATTCACTTCATAGATTGCTCTTTCTACTTTCTTAAATGAAACAAATTTACTCTAGGAGTTCCAAGATTTGGAAAATACAAAGGAAAATGGAAATAACTCTCCTCAATTCAGAACAATCTCACATGGAATGTATATACAATCTTGGAGCATAAATCACTAATAGTCATGGTCATCCGTCCGATGAGAACCCCCAAAGTCATCTCTATAGTTAAAACTTGACCGCTAGACTAACCGCATCAATGACTGCACCACCTCCGACATGGGTGGCCGAAATTCAGGCTCCAACTAACAGAAATGTGAAGTAGAAAACGTTAAAACACTTGCAAGATAAAAAAAATAGTCGTGAAACAAGAGGTAATACCTCAACATAGGTTGTTAAATGCCCATCAAGCATTACTCTTAATCATTTCTAATGTTCTCAATACAAAGAAAAGTTTAAAGAAAGTTGAAATGACACTCAGATATCTAACCCTCGTGTAGGTTTCCTAATAAATAAGATTGCTAGACTACGTTGCAAAGTCCAAATTAGCCCAAAGCCAAGCCAGACTAGGCCTTGCAGGATGTGTACAAACACCTTGGTAGAGACGTTTGCCATCTTTTTGCGTGCTCAAGTTGGGCTTTCCTTTCTATCTTTGTGTGCAAATTCTACTTCGTTGAGATGTGAAAATATATTTTTTATATGCCTACTATATTTTCCTGATGAACTTGTTTTTAGAGACAATGAGAAGAGCACGGTTCTCACCTGAACACAGAGGGCAATAATATTAGCAAATCTGGAGAGTGACTTGGGAGGGTACAGTCCACGCAGGGTTGGGTCAACCATTTTTCCCAATGCATCAATGTCGTGAAGCTGTGGGGTGGCCCATCGTACAAGGCATTGCTCGGGTTTTGGTTTTGAACTGGAAACATGAAAGGAATCACTCTAATTCAGATATGAGGACTGGATATATGAGCTTACTGAATGAAGTATTTGAGTCAACAATGTCACACACCTATCCAAAGGCATCCGCCCTGTCAATAATTCCAACATGACCACCCCAAAACCGTAAACATCACTTTTCACTCTGGAGCATTATATCCTACCCCAAGGTTTTGGCTAGTACGCTGAAAAGAAAAGTTAACTGCTTAGTGAATTAAATACTTGATGATTGGTTTCTTATATAAAGTCTCACACCTCTTCTTGTGTGTAACAAGTGTAAAAAGTAGGTGACCTTTCCATGGTTGGCATGCACAACTCCTTCGAACTCACCAAAATCTTGTGAAAAGCGTGTGTAGTCTATTGCGGTTACCAAAACCCCTATGTCCCCTCATTTCCTCATCCATTTTACATCCAGGTGCAATGTATCTAGAGGTGAGATGTGCATGTGAGATATGTGGCATGTGGGTAGGTGAGATGGGCATGTGCCCTAGGTGTGTGCCGAATCCTCCATCCTTTTCCATCTACTTAGCTTCTTCTGGAAACCTTTTGGAAACCTTAAAGCATGTTTGCCAAGTGGCATCAATGTGTTAACCAATGTGCTTCTTCCCTATGTTCCTAATGATGGGAATTCTAAGGAAAGCTAAAATCTTTTTCCTCTTCCAAGTAGACGCCTACCATGCAAAAACCCTAATTAGGTTTTACCCTAAGCCCAAGGCCCGTAGTGGCCGACTTTCACTAGCCCATGTTGGGCCTCTTAGTGGGCTTGGATGCCTCTTCTCTAAGATTGGCAAAGCCCTTGTTGCTTCCTATCTTCTCTACATGCCAAAACTTGGACAGATAACTAAGTGGGCCAAGACTAAATGTAATGAAAGTAATAGGCGAGGACTTGGCTAAGTCTAGGTTATTAGAACTTTTATACGGGTTGCCGGGAGGACATCCCTTACCCCATGTTAGGGGGTTCATGTCATTCCCACTACAGCTCGGTTAGAATCCTTTAATTCAACATGGAGCTTGGGGTGGAACCATTAATGCAGCGTGGCTCCCCAAGTCACACCTTGCCAACAGATGACCAATGTCGTGTTGCCCCATACCTTCTTTCAGGGAATCAAGGGTTGTCCGCATTTCCCACCCTCTTGTCTGCACAAGTCCTCAAGTGTTAGGTATCACTGGGGGTGCCAGGGTTTTTGTCCCTGTCATTCGTCTTTCTCGCGTTGGAGTTGTTTCTCAGGCTGGTTTACCTCGTGGGTCGGGTATTCTCTAAGAGGTGCAAGGGGCCTTTTAGAGAAGGAGCTTTGGGCCAGGTTGGGCCCTTCGTGGGCTTGTCGCATGGGCTTAAGGGAGGGAAAATCCCCTTACATTGCTTATAAACCAAAATCCTAACTAGTTTTAATCCTTATGCTTTTCCTATGTTTTCATGGCATAACAAATTATCCAAATTAAAGAAATTCTTTTAGTGTAATATCTTTTGGGGTGTTACACTACTTTCAAGTTTATCACTTGCAAGCAAGTTGGAATATTTTGTTGCTTAACCAACACATAATTTGTTGTTAAATTTACAAGAAGCACCAGTAATATTTATAGCAAATAGGGTGTTGGGCTCTGACTCTAATGAAGTCGAAATTCACAAATTTGACCTTCAAATGGAATTGGAGCCTTAGCTTTTTTTTTTTTTTTTTTTTTACTTGGGCTCTAATTGCGAGTTAAGGCTAACTTTAGCTCTATTCTACATAATCGGTATCAGAACAGAGTTGGAATTGCTTTGTAGAGTTGGATTTCTTTACCCATTTTCTTGCGCTTTCTCAACACCTAGAGAAAAAATAGTCAAATAATAAATCATTATAACAAAAAATCCAACCATTGATAATCCCTTAAATATAGCCACAAATACCCAAATTTTTCCAGGATATACAACACAAAATGTAGCTTAGATTTGTCTTGAAATACCTCTACTCGCTTGGCATACCTCTCATGTGTGTCTTTCTAGTTTCTAATGGTGGAAATAGAAAACCATAGCCATAAGGACACCCAAACTTTCTTGCACTTCCACAACACCCAAACAAAACATAATAGTTGAACTTCGTCTCGATATCCTTGCTTGAAAATATTCTCATCTAAGACCACCCCATGCCTGTAAACAAAAGCACGAGCAAGACGAGAAAATCAAGATTTATGTGAATGAAATGTATGTATGGGGCTACATGGGATCATTTTTAAGTTTTTTATTTTAATTGAAGTGGAACTGCAGACCTAGACAGAGTTAAAATGAGCTCCCACCGTTAGGCTACTCTATATCCTAAAGATTTTAGAGCCACATTTAATATATATTTAGAGTCGGAGTCAACACTGCAGAATTATCCTAAACTTCGATCTCTGACTCCAGATTTTGAGAACTCCAACTTTGGTAGGAGCAGAGTTGGAGCAAAAGATCATAATCGAAAGTTAACTCGGAGAAAAATTGATGATAAGAATAACTTCCCTGATGCTCAATCAAAGCTAAGTGTAGTCTATGCACGGCTCAAAAAATGAGAATCATAATTGGGTAAGAGTAATTCAACAAATTGAATTGGGCAATTCATAACAATCTTGAATGGGTTACTTCAATGTTGATTAAAAAAAATAGTATTTAAAATCATATATAATGCAATCCGGCATTTATTATCATGTGTAAAAGAATATAAAGTACAAATTTAGTAACTAGTTTCAATAAAAAAGTATTATATAAATCCAAATAATTTCAATAACCATGTTATTTATGTATTTAACCTCAATTATCGACATTTTTTGCCTCATATACGAAGAAGATAAAAACCATTAAGTTATAAGCACATGAAAAATATAGTATATTATGCACAACCACAAATTCAATACAAAATACACATTCATCTTCTAGGGTTTTTTATTCAACTAAAGAAAATAAAGAATTACATGTTTTATCTTTTTGTACAATAATTTATTTTCTAAAAAAATAGGTTGTTAGACAACTTAAAAGTAAATACAGTTTTGAATTGGTTGAAATTGGCTAGAATCGATCTGAATTGGCCTAACGTTGTCGATTGAAATGGTTCAATAAACGATTCAAAAAGTTTACTAAAACCAATTCGGTTTCTAATTGATTCAATTTGAATCGGCCTAAATCGAAGTGATTTTTCAAGCTTTGAGTGTATGATGGTCAGTTGTAGATTCTAACATCCGCCAGTTTTTATATTCATTATACGAGAATGATAGGAATGAGGGTGCTTCTGGCTCGATATTGTTTGTTCTGTTCGACTAGAAAAATCTCATTTTTTGGGGGGTTGTGGTGTAAATAGTACATTAATCGTGCTGAAAAAAAAAAAAAGAAAAATGGTTTGGTAAGCCATTCCACTCGCTTAGTATATTATTCGTGCCTTCATACCCATGGCCCTAATATTTTGAAAACTTAGATTGCGAAGAGAATAAAAAAAATTAGATTTCTGTCATTTGACAGTTGATGCGACAGTATCCTAGGCAGTTAATGCAACAATATCCCTGACATGGGAAAGATCAATAAAGCGGTCTCATAGAAATTATTCCTTGTCAACAAATCATAAAAGAATAGTCATGTAAAACTTTGCATCCCCAATTTCATTACGAATTTCATTCATAATCTTTCTTGCCTGCCTTTTTCGGAATTTACACTTTCATCACAGCCTCTAAACCCATCGAGTAGCGTCATCGAGGAGGCCTTAAGCCGGAGTCATTGTTCAAAACTTGTGTTTGTCGATGCTTCACTTTGTCAATATGTCTCGATTGATTCTTTAACTCTTTACAAGTTTTGATAGCAACATTGAGTAGTAAACCACAATGTTTGTGAAGTTGTTGAAGATGGAAAGCTCCACTCCAACTTCTCTAGTGTCACCGTTTTAGTTAACAGGTCGACTGGGTTTTCCACGGTTCCAGCTTCAACCAACAGTATATTTGGTTGGTGAACATTCAAACCACTTAAGACTGAAATTGAGAATTATGGTTATTCTTTTTAGAATATGGATATTATTCCATATGAATTTAATATAAACCAACTTTAAGATATGAGCTGAAGGCCATAAAAGGCCACAATTTAGACAGCAATACCAAAAGTCAGGGATCGACAATTGAGGCAGTAGCACTAGCACGGTTCAAGCCTAATGCCATTCTTCTGTTGATTAATACAAACATTTTTTTTACCTGATGCAGAGTTCAAGAGCAAAAAGGGGTATATATAGCCAAAGGAAGAACTTTTCATCTACTTTATATGGTTCTGTAATACAATTGTGTACAGCTCCTTCAACTCTATTTTAAGTGGCAGCCTTTTGTAAACTTTATACAAAAATCAACACAGCTGCCAAAGTAGAGAAAAGTAAATGATACAGAAATAGTAACAGAATTAGCGACTTGCTTTGTTATCGTTGTGTACTCTCGTATAGTGGTTGAGCTGTATATATATATATATATATACATAGTTCACAACTGGAGTTAAAGGCTTGTTGATTGCAATGGGACACGCTTGCGGTATTCTGCAAGACCCCACAATGGGTAGATGTTTCTGTATGCTGCATAGTGTAACATACAGTTCTTGTTGAAGACTCCAGTGATTTCCTACATAAAAGGGTAATAAATGGTAAGAAAGCTTTGAACTTGAGATTCAAGGATAATATATATTTAATTATCTTCTCTTAAACCCAGTGATTTCCTTCCGTCCTTTTTATTTCTGAACTAATATTCAAAGTTTCACACAGTTGTGTAGCCTTGTGCATGCTGAGTGTAGAGTTTATCTTGCTAAACTATGTTTTGTAGTGCAAAAAGGAATTCCATTTTCATTTTTTTTTAGGAGTATTTGTTTCTCTCTTTTTCTTTTTCTTATTTGAACCTATTTGTTCAGGAAAAACAAAACGGGAAAAGATTATTAGAAGCAATGCCAATGAGAGATACCTGTTGAGGAAAATCACCATCTTCCATTTGAGAATTGATTATCAGCTTTGCTGCACGGTGAAGGGGTGTTGGGTCTCTCTCAGCCTATTGCAAACACAAATTTAAGATCACAATATGACAGAAAATCATGTGTAATGAAATGAGAGGTTAAATAACGCTAAATTTGTAAACCATAAACTAACCTGTCCAGCATGAATAAGACCCATCATCGCCCATGCGGTATGTACCAAATTTGATCGGTTTCCTTCCAGAGGAACATATTCCTATGAAATCAAGAAGAAAAGTTTATCTTTTAGTCTTGTTCAAATAAATCTACCCAGCATTGGAATTTTTAAACGATTAGATAAAAATTTACCTTGTTTGGGCATGATAGATAGCTCTCTCCCCAACCTCCATTATCTCTTTGTGCTTTGAGTAGAAAATCAACACCTTTGTGCATAGCTGGACAGTTGTTAAAAGTCTTGCCAGCTGCAGCCAACCCTCCAAGTGCAAACCATGAACCATATGTGAAGCAAACTCCCCAATTTCCATACCTAAGGAAATGCTTAATCATGTCACTGATCTCTCTAAAAGATGTACATAAGAACAAATAAACGTTTGAAACATATCTAATGAACCAGTGTAGGAGCATGCATACCAAGAACCATCGGGCATTTGTATGTCTTCAAGGAACCGAGCAGCATTTTTTATGAAATTATCAATCTCTTTCTTCCTGTGTCCAGGATACAACTTCTTAAACAAAACTAAAGCCTGGATTGCAGAGGAAGTGCACTCAACATACTCATGTTCAATGACAATGTCGGCAAAGAATTCTGTGGGATTAAGCAGCTGAGGAAAAAGCAGAAATCAATAAGGGTGGATTTATCAGCTCTAGATAAGTTCTAAAGTATTTTCAAAGGAAAATATTTCCAGGTGACTTGAATATTTTGAGATACTTACTTCCAACCACTCTTGGGCTCCAGCCGGCTCCCAAGCTGGTAAACCACCATTTTCACTCTGCATTTAGCCATAGAATAGAGCTATTTATACGAACACAGCGAAATACTTGAGAAAAAAAACTTCAAATAAGTTGAATTTCAAAAGCCTATATAAATTTTGATTATTCACATCACCAGTGGATGTTAATCCTCACCTGCAGAGAGAGTAAAACATTTACAGAATCGTAGAATTGCTGAGGTTCCATTTTCTCACCAACAATTTCTGGTGGCATCATTGAGAAAAGAAGGCAACACTGTGATACAGAAGAGAATTTCATGAGGAACAGACTAAATGCAATACTCACTTCATATGAACATTTGAACAAGGAAAACTTGTAATTAGTCCACTATTATTTTACAACTGCATTTAAAATGAAGAGTAATTATGTAAGATTGAAAATATTTTTAATAAAGTGGCACAATTACATTAGTTGATTTGAAGTGAATAGTAAAATAGTTTTGAAAAAGTTGTACGTGTATCATCATCCTTTGAACAAAGTTAGTTAGTTACCTTCAAACCTTCTGCAGTGCAATCAGAAACTTGCCATCCATGATCTTGATCAGAGAAAGTCCATGATCCTTTAGAAATGTGGCGAAACATGCTTTTGAAGTCTCCAGAAGGATTGTCTTTGACCTTTACAATTTTAAGGGGAAAGTTAATAATTAGTATTTATTCTTTTTAAAAGAAAATTGTATATTTGACTGCTATGGTGGAGATATGCTTTCAGAATAGAAAGTAAAACCTGAGATTTCTTTATGAAGTCATGCCCTCTGGCAAGTGTAGGACCAATTTCATCTGTAAGATTACTTGCAAGCAAAGCTTGAATGGCAAAACCAGTATCCCACTGTTGACTACCAAAACTCTACATACAAACGGCAGATATCAAAATCAGCAATGAGTTCTTTTTCATTCAAGGACCCTCAGAACGTAAAAACTTAAAGCTAGAGGACCAGAGATTGAGTTATGCTCAGTTTTAATGCATATAATTTATACAACTAACTCAGGAAAGAGAATTAGGTAAGGAAATTTGCAGTAACCTGCATCTTGATTCCATCTTCAGCAACCCATATGTAATCTGGGATCCTGGCAAGATGCTTCTTGAAATAATCCCCATTTGGATCTTCAGCCCAACAAGCAAGCATACATAACACCTGTTGAGTGTAAATTGCATCAGGAGTACTGTCATATGTATAGCCTAAATAGATAGATGCTCTCCATTGTTTGTTCTTGATTGTATAATCACTTTACCTTTTCCACACATCCAATGGTAATATATCGACTGTTCTCATCTTCATAATGAATGTGCTTCATTGTTACTTGAAGAGCCCTGTCTCTAACCAGCTTGTTAAGGGGCCAACGAGTGAGAAGGGGCTCAGTGAACAGGTATAGACTATCCCAAAGCAGATCTTGTACCCAAGGATGGGGATAGTAGATATCCTCCTGTAATAATATAGCTTTGATTAAAGAATGTGTTCGGAAGTATTTTCAAAAATATCTGTAGCACATAAAACTTTAGAAACAAGAGCTTTGCTCCTCTTGAGGTATGTCATCCAATTTTTATGTTGAATGACCATAAATTTTTAAAGATCTGAGAAACTTCTACTTCTTTTCTATATAACAGTCTTCTTTCCTCTATACTTAATGTATTGCAATTAGTAATCGAAAAAGTCAAGTTCAGCCGCACGATAGTCGATTGACTAGTTCTTACCAATGACCAAGTACTAACCGTCAGAAGCAATGAAGGTACAGTAATTATTAGGTAGTCTTGGAGTATGGACACGTGGTACTCTCAACATACTACAAAATGACAAGTAAAATGTAGTACTTATGTAAACAGTTTTAATGGATTTGATGAGAGTACCAGAGTATCTGTACTCCCGGAGTACCTAATAATTTTTCATAAAGGTAAAACATACCTTTGCACATAGATGACGCACACTCCTCCAGTTAATCTCATTGTAAGGCTCATTATAGAGCTCCTCCCTCAATTGAAGAATGAGAGGTGTGATTGGGCCTACGAACCGTTTACCATATAGATATGACATGGGCATGTACACCATTCGACAGTAGCACCACATTTTTGCTGCATTTAGGAGTAAAACAGAAATGTTGAATTAGGCAAGAAAGTAAAACATCTGCTTCAGAAAGAAAATGAAGTTTGAGGATGTTTCATGAAGCAGTAACCAGACATGTACAAACCTGGGTGCATCGGAAGAAATGAAGGAAGGATCCAAAACTCTGGCGGCATTGGGTTGCTTCCAATCCACTCGAACACACCAAGTATCTACATACATGGAATGATAATGAATAGTAGTCAATTCTCACCAAATAAGCATCATGTGCGGTCGGTATATATCTATCTTAGAATATGATTTAAATAATTAAATCTATATTTTTTTCATTTTGGGATAAGTGGTAATTTAACTTGCTATTTTCCACTCGGAAAACTTTGGTTCACACGTTAGGGGGAGATGCATACCGAAAGCCAAGTCTTTCCCCAAGAAGGAATGTGAGTAGCACCACCATGATCAAGGATCCACTTTCGGGCTCTTGCACAAGCATTGTCCTGACCACCCTCGGGTCCTTCCCCGAGTATACGCATACAAATGTAGCTGAGAGTGGTGCAAAACATGGTACTGTGGCCTTCTATGTGTAATCCCCACCCACCATCTTCATTCTACATTATACATATATTTGCATCAGACTTTAAACTTAGAAACAGAAATGAAGGTACAAAACAGGGAGAGAAAAAAAGAAAATTCTGTTGAACAGCTAATCCTAATACGTAAAGCTTCATAGAATAAGTATATACCTGATGACAGTATATGTATCGAAGGATTTCCATCTGATGCTCAGCAGGGAACACTGTATTAAGATGTCCTGTAATGTACACACACATTACCTGCAGTTTTTTGGATTGAAAACAACAGACATTAGCATATATGCCTAGTACCATTAAAATGTAGGTCCTACATTTTTCCAAAATGAATGTACGGGAAATTGCACGCCCCTAAATCTATAGAATAATTTTCAACCGCTAAAGAGAGAAGATTGTCTGCTTCATAAAGTGATGATCAGAGTGATAAATAGAAAATGACAATGGAGATTAGTGTCTCACCAAGGGGGGAAGAAAAAACAATGGGCCGGCATTTTCAGCAGGCCAATGGCCATCACTGGCCT
This sequence comes from Carya cathayensis, assembly GCA_011037825.1. NCBI lineage: Eukaryota > Viridiplantae > Streptophyta > Magnoliopsida > Fagales > Juglandaceae > Carya > Carya cathayensis. The sequence goes on along the minus strand of QGSO01000269.1, from coordinate 1,311,050 downwards.
GCAAGGCCGAGTAGAAATGGACAGCCCTCCTCAATGCGGTTGTGGCCTTTTCATTTGTGATTTCCTCTCCATCCTCTACCTTTTCTTGGGGGATTGTTTGTTGGAAGTTTTTCTCTCTGAGAAACTGCAGTCGTTTTCACAAATAAAAATCTCAAAAATTAGTATAATATAAACTTCAAGATCACTTTGTACCCCCAAGTCAGACCAATATCATCAACTATTAAAAAAGCATTTGCAAATGCCATAATCACTGGGTTAAAAGTAAGTAAAAAATGCTAGCCGATCTTAGTTTAATACAAATAAATAAGGTGCAAAAGCTGGTGCAGGTGTTTTCTTGTCCAGATTGCTGCAGCCCACCCAAGTCAAGTCTGCTCAAATCACGTTTCTGTTTCTTTTTTTTTTCTTTTTAGTTTTTTAAGCACCCTAAAGTGGTCTCCAGACCCAACTCGCTCGAGGCTTTCTATATTCCATCATTTGTCTTTGAAAAATAAGGGAAATAATCTTAAAAAGGGATAAATAAACTGCATCCCCTTCCACCAGCGAGATTCGGTGGTCTTGGGTAGCGGCAGTCAAATTGATACTGATTATTATACTCTTAATTAGACAACGGGTGCAGTAGTATTGACTAGAAGTAGTTTTTAAAATAATTAAAAAGATTAGATATTTTAGAATTTATGCATGCTTTGTATTTTAATTTTTAATTGCAGTCTAATAATAATGTGAAATGAATATTTTCCAAAAGTTGTTTATTTCAAGACCATCGAATACGGCGCCAAACGAAGCGGCAATTAACCCACACGCGCGGTCTAAAGTTCTCAGAAATTTCGATGCGCAGCTCTCGCGTGCCACCGGGAAGCCCTATGTTGATTCCACGCACGATGCTTCTGGGGTTTGTGAATTCAGGACTTCCGAGATCGACAGTCTGATTTCTTCCCAGAGTGGCACGCACAGCATCCTCTTGGAGCTCTGTTTCGATTTTTGCAGTGGATTTCCATTGTATTTTATTTCGTGTCCTGTTTTTACTTTTTAGAAAAATAAAAATTCAAAAAATAGTACCTTCAAACTTTAGTTCGATGGAGTGGTCCCCCTCCATTTAGGCGGTGTTATGGTGGGGTTGGTGTCCCCTATTCTACTTAGTCGGGATATGAGGTTTTTTCACTTAGTTACTGCTAACTCTGTTGTGGACAAAGTTGTGTTATCTTTTAAACTTAAGTCTTTAGAGATCTGACGTCTGGACTAGACCATGTCAAATACAATAGTGTACTGAAAAGCTATTGACGTTTGTAAATGACTTATTTTTAAGTCAACTTTGTTTGTTCTCCTTTAATGAATAGAATTTGATCTGTTATTATCAAAAATAATAATAATAATAATTAAAGCGATAAAAAAGCGACATATACATCACATTGTATTCAAAAGATGCACTCAAAACATATGACTTTCCCAACACCAACACATAATATATGTATATAAATTATATATAAATATATATATATATATATATTGCATGTGTGTGGGGGGAAGTCCCACGATTGACTTACTGTTGTAACTTGTTTCAGTAACCTTATCACAACGTTCTTTGTTATGGAAATAACTCAATGTGAAGTAATTGTAGATAGGAAAAATGATAGACTAACTAGTACTACTCTACGATTTGTTTACAATTATGTATTAAAATAGAATATTTTTTAAAATTTTAGTTTAACTTTTATTTTGATTTGATGGATTTAAATATTAAAATAATATTATATTATTAAGAATTGTAAATGAATGGTAATTCAGTTGTAAGGTATCACTTCTCTGTAGATAGTGTACGTACCTGCATTCGCCAGAGGAGATCGCCGCTAGGCCTGACCTGATATCGATTCTCGTAGAAATTTTGGCGAGCCTTTTCGACCTCATCTCGCTCTTCCTGGGTACCAGCCTCTGGATCAAACTCCCATATCTGCCTTCCCACAAAGTTGTTTGTGCTGTAGATGTAAGGGTCATTCCCACCTTCAGCTATCTTCAGCCTCCACATTCTTCCTCCTGATAATTATCACTTTCCTTAAATCAAACTGCCCGCACGTAGCTTTAAATTGTACGTAATCTAAAAGAATGGCTCGGCTGTGTCCGCAGTTAGTTTTAACCACCATTAGAGCAACAATATCAAGTTATTACACAGACACAGAGAGAGAGAGAGAGAGAGAGAGAGGTTACCTGTGAACAAGTTAATTAATTAAAAGGTAGGAAAAGAAGAGAAATTAACAAGGTAGGAAGAGGACGAAGAGCTGGCCTGCGAGGTCAGGTAAAAGAAATTGAACGAAACGAGCAAGAGGATGCACTATGCAGACGCCTTGAAGTTGCAGAAGAAGTCAAGAGGCCCTCTTTGTTTATATAGAAGAAGAACTTAACAAACTATCCTAGTCTACCATATGATATTTTTGTTTGGTATTCACGCTGTTCATGATGTATCCAAAGTCACTGTTAAACGTACGCGTTCAGTTAAAACAGCAATCATACACCATGCATTATGAGATGGATCATGCTAGAGCCACCGCCGCAGGGGCCATCCTTGAGAAAACTTTTTTTTTTTTTTATGTTTATTTTTAAATTATTTTTTAATATTTTTAAATATTTAAAAAATATATAAAAAATTATAATAATATTAAAAAAAATTTCTTAATCATTAAAAAAAAAAAAAAAAGAGGCCAACGGTGGCCTCAGCATTTTCCTTATGAGATACTTTGTTCTAAACGTATATACACTAGGGTGGTTTTGTAAGATGACCATACTTTTATAAAATATCATTAATTTAAATTATGATTATATAAAATCTTGTAAAAAGAATTGTGTTTTTTACGACATATGGGACCTATTATAACTTTAAAAAATTAATGGAAAAGTAATATGCACTACAAAATCTAAGAATAGATATCTCTGAAGTTTTGCTTGGCCACTAAGAATTTTTAGATTAAGAATTTTAGGTTTTAAGATGAAATATTAAAATATTATTATTATTTTGGGATTTGAAAAAGTTAAGAAAAAGTTGAATAGTTTATTATATTTTATATGGAGATTTGAAAAAATTGTAATGATGAGATAAAATTTTTGTGTATGAGATGAGAAATTTTAGTGGCCAAACCATACCAAATCAAAGAATTTTGTCTCCAAAATATACAAGATATTGTTTACATATAGACATTAAAAAAACAAAAAAAACAAAAAACTCAAAGATCTTGGCCCCCAAAACCTAAATGTCTCTTAAAATATCAAAAGAAATTATATTTACAGTTCTAGAGTGCTGTAGATTTTTAAATTTTTTTTAAATAAAAATCCTTGCGATTATTTTCTATATATCCTCTCTTAACATCTTTATTTCCAAGTGGATTATTTTCCTAGTCTCTCACAATAATTTCCTTCTTCCCTTGACAAAAATATGAATTAAAAAAAATATTTGAATTGATCTTTTGTTCTTATCTTAAAGCATCCTCATTGGATTATGCAAATACAAATCTAATGAGAAATTTAGCTAATAGAATTTGAAAATGCTCTACATTGAATTATCTAACTTCAAAATTTTTTACTTTTAACTACAATAAAATTAAGGTTTTGAACCAAATTTGATTGTTACTATTTCACATCTAAATGAATAAAAAATAATATATTTATACACACTCTCTCTCCCTCCCCATTCGCATTCTTCCTCCTGCATTATTTCTCCATATTATTTAATAAAAAATAATGATGTATTTCCATATAAACTCTTAATTTAGAAAAAAAAAATTTTTTTAAATTATTAAATTTATAATATTTTATTATTATTTTGACTAATAGATGGATAATTCAATATAGAAATAAGTTTTGAGTGGAATAGCCAAATGTAAAATTATATCATATTATACAAATTTTACAGTTACATTTGAATAATAGAATGCTTTTAGATGATCACTCGTTACCAAATTTGAGATTTTTCCTTTGATAAATATTCTCTTGTTTTACATTTAATGCTGTAAAACAGATTTGCAATTGCAATATATATGTGTGTGTGTGTATATATATATATATAATATATATATATATATATATATGCGCGCGCTTAAGTGTTAAAATTTTAAAATAATCTCTGTAATTTTTCATTTAATTAATTTATAATGTCTATATTCTAATTTGAATTTTTTTCTCTATATAAAATACCTTCAATTAGTTCTTCCATAAAAAAATATATGTGAAGGAGAAATATGATATTGTTATCTTTTCAAGTTAATTATGTACGTGTTTGTGTTTTGACACCCCTTAAAGCTAAAAGCTGAAGTACGTACGTAAAAAAAAACAAAAAAAGGCTTTTTGCGTTATCTCCTCGTCCCCTCTTCTCCTTCACTCCTTCCATTCACTCACTTTAATAAACCCATTTTTTTCGCTTATTTTTATTTTACTTTTTTCAAGATCAAAAAAGAAAAATCTAGAACTTTCCGTCAACTCGAGAAAGAAACTCATGGCACAAGTAGATTCATATATAGATCGAAAAGCATTTAGAAGAAAGTGATAGTTTTGCAAAAATCATCATGCGTGATTCTCACGCGCCATCCACATCTGCTCATGGTCCTAATGCACCACCCTTTTCAGTAGCTCTTCCCGACACACACGCCAGATCACCAAACTCGCCACCACTAGACCTTTCAGATTTGATCTTTGTAGTTAAAAAGAAACAAGTATGTTACCATCATGGGTCGTCATAGATTCTGAAATCTACCAAAGTTGGTCTAAACTGTACTTCGTCCTTTTTTGTATCTATCTCACTGCTTCTCTTTTTTGTTTCCTTATTGTTAATTTAAATATTAAAAAAAAATTTTATCTCTTGGACATTTATCTATAAAGGTGAGTCTTATCTTTCTATGAAAAGTGAGAATATTGAGTCTTTGTTTAGGTAAAGAGTGTTGTCTTTTGAACGTTTATCTGTAAAAAGTATCATAAATAGTGAAGACCAAACCAATCACAAAAAGAAATAGTATACTGTGGAGCTCCAAATGCATTATTTTAGTTTTTATATATTTTTTGATATGGAGGACATCCTATAATTTATCAGATCATGGATATAACTTTCTTTGATGAATGAATTATGACGGTTTCCCCTAAAAAGATAGTCTGAGCCTCTAAACTAAGAACTATATTTGTGTATGTATATAGTTTTTCTTTCCTTTTATAATTCAAAAGTCTCAAGATCTTTTAACCTAAGAGGTGTCGTTGTTTAAACTCTTATCATTTGTAAAGTGGGTTTGATGAGTTTGGAATTTTAAAAAGTGATTTTAATATCTTAAAAGCTTTTTTATTTTTTTAAATTATGTTTAGTAAATTTATTAAAAATGCTTTATGCACCAATAAACAAATAAAAAAAAGAGCTGAAAGTCCACTTATTTAAAAAGCACTAATTTGAAACTTTTATTAAAAAGCTTAGAAAAACTATCGTAACTAACTCTATAAGCACTTTAAACACATGTTTGCCAAACAATAAACTACTTTCTAATTATAAAACTTTATAATATATCTTAAAATTAAAAGTACTATTATAAAAAGCTCTATCTCCTACCACAATCCTACACAAACACTTAATCTTGTATCCACCCCTACGTTATCCATTCAATTAGTTTATTCTTTTTCTACACGTGGAAGTAAACAAGAAATATTATGATGTGATTTCTCGCATAATTTATTATATTGAACATATTCAACTGTATGTATAAATTGATTAAAATAATTATTTTTTATTAAAAAAGTGATGCAACTAATTACATTAATAAAATATGTAAAGATTATATAAAAGTGACCAAGATAAATTTTTTGTTAAAATATTCTCTTTATATGTTTCATACAATATTGACCAGGCGCACCCAAAACTCAATCTGCACACATATCCTTGTTTTCCTTTCAATTTCTCCATGCATTTTGAATTAAATTAAAATGATCACGTCAATTTTTGGGTGGACAAAATTTCAAATCATAACTATTTCCCCGACATAAATTTATCATAGGCACTGCACAATTTAAAAAAATTATAATAATTAAATAAAATAAATTAAAATGAATTGAAGAATCAAACTAGTCCTTAATTTCCTATCAAAAAATCTCGAAGCATAACTTTTTGCAATCATATTTTAAAATAGAGTATTTTATAAGAATCTTTTATTTAAAATATAATTATATATAAAGTCAAATTCATCTCATATTAACTAAAATTTATATTTGACTTTAGCTATTCGAAATAAAGAAGATCCTTGTTTCGTACTAGTTTGAATTTGATCATTTCAATTTGTACCGGCCGATATTTTTACTTATACCGGCTTATATTTCAACTTTTACATTTTTTTTATTTATTTTTTCATTTCCAATGTGAATGCTATGAGAGAATGAAATAAATATGACTAAGATGCAATAGAATGTCTTCATAAGAATCATAACCATCCGACAACAAATAATGGAATTGTCAAAATGGGCAGGCCGAGCTAGTGCCGTCCCCTTTTTTAAAAAATATTTTAAATTAATTAATTAAGTTTGTATTTCCCAACTTTTATTTGACTTTGGACAAAGAATATTATTAGTACATGCATGTTACAAACTTCAAACAAAAGATGCTGAAATTTAGCAGGTCAACACTTGTTTTGCTACCTTTCTTGGCAGTTGGCGTACTCCCAAGTCTATCTTTCCCATTTGGAGTATATCTCTTTTGTTTAATGAAAAATAATACTTATAGTTGTGATTATATAAGTACTACATAATTATTAAAAAAATAAATAAATATAAGATTTATATAAAAAAAATTAAATTTTTATTTATAAATTTTATTTTTTTAAAAATAATTATACGATATTTATACACTTTACGAATATAATGTTACTCTTATTTCATATAGACATGTTAGGCTAGCTAACCACTTTGCAGTGGCATCAAAGTATTGTAATATATCCAAAAACGTGTTTAATTTCATAATATTATTAATTATATATTACTTGGCATGTAAACGATCCACATTTCAGTAGATTATATTTGACTCATTCTCCCTAATTGCTTGCAAAATACAAAGTACGCGCCAAGTACTCGATTTGCTGACATTTGATTTACGGGCGGCCATCAGTCTACTCATGGTGCCGACTGAACAGCTTAGCTGGATACCATGTAAGAAATATCTGGCATGTTCAAACCTACGCTACAGATCACGTATAATTTTTCTATTTTTTTATTATTTTATTCTTATCAAATGTATAGTATATAAATAATGAATAAAAAAATTTATTTAGTTTAAAATGAATAAAATAAAATAAAAAATTTTAAAATAAAAATTAAGTGTAATGTATAATGTGTGATAATAATGAATAATAAAATTTGAAAAGAAAAATAGAGATGGCTAATCAACCCATTTTCGATGATTCGGCTGTAACAGCCCACTAAAATAATTAGTTTTGAATTCTTTCCCGACAGCAATCACATCTCTCTCGTCTTTACCCTCATTTGGAATCACGCGTATAGATTATCTTTTCCGTAAATCACGTAATTTGTTCTTCACCGACAGCTGTAAAATCATGAACAGTTTTATCCTAAGCGTTGTACCTCGATGGCGTTTTTCCGGATCTTATCCATCAAATTTTAAAGTATTAGATAAGCTTGTTTTTAAAGTAGCACAATTATAATAATTTAATGAGCTCTGAAAATATTATAATTGTGGATAATTACTTAGATTAAATATTTTAGTTGTTTTAAGATATTAAGATGTTTAATTTTACGTTGAAAACTCTTATTTAAATTAATTGGTTTTATCATCTTCGATTAATTAACGGTACTTTATCATTTTATATAATGATGAGGAAATATTATTTTATAAATTTTAGTTTATAAAATAATATTCTACCTTAATTCATCGTGGTGTTTTATTTAAAGTGTTTTATTTAAAATAAAACATTTACGCGTTTTTAATCAGTGTTTTAATTCACCGTTGAATTATTTGAGGATCCCAAAACGTAGGATTGAAGTTTATTACCTAGGCTCCTACCCTTTTTCCTTCATTTTTCCTTTTTTCTTTTTTTTTCTTCTCTTTCCTCTCCTTCTCTCCATGGTCGACTTACACCCTTCCACCATAGCTGATCGGTTCTAGCTTCCTACCGGCGCCACCTCCGGCCGCCGTGCCTCACCTCCACCTCCGGCATGTCCCTCCCTCACCGGCGAACACATCTGCACCGGAGGTGTGCAACGCCGGCCACCAATTCTCTCTCTCTTCCCGTGCTCTTCCTTCTTGTCTCATTACCGTCGCCGCCCCTTTGACCGCCCGTTTCTCCGCCGTCCGGTGGAGGTGTCGTACACCACCCCCGCCATTCTCTTCCCCTTTCACCATAGTTCATACACACCAATTTTCAGAGCCATCGGACCAGCCGTTAGTCGCCGAGAGCCCCCGGAAGTTGCTGCCCCTGCCCTGTTTTCTCCCCTGTTGCCGATTTCTTTCTCCGCCCAGAACCGCCGCTCGCCGGCGGCGTGGACTACACCACCCACCCAGATTTCTTCCCCTCTCACCGGTGAACATCCCCTCCAAGTTTCACCTCCATCCGAGCCACGGTTAGCCGCCACTCTCGCCTCCAAACAAATGGGTTTTTAAGGCTTTTCACCATTTTGGACCACCATACACGGCCAAATCAGCCACCAAGCACCACCATTGGATTCACCACATCAAGGGCTTCCTCCCCATGTCTTTCTTTTTCCCAAACTCTCACTTTTTCTCATATGGGTTTCTCAAAACACCCGTTCGGTTGCACCACCGTGCGCCGCCGTACACGGCCACCCGTGGTGTTTCACCACCACCATCTTGTTCCTCTCATCCTCATGAACCTCTCCAAGAAATTTCATGGCCAACGGAGCTTCGTAGAGCTCACACTCTCCCGCACTCTCCAAGGCCAAAAATGGTTTCAAACGGCCGATCTGCCGCCGTTAGCCACCGTCCGACCACCACCTCGCCACCACAGCTCCACCACATGTTCCTCTACCTTTCCCTAGCTTTCCATGAAGTTCTATGGCTTTTCGCTACCTCGCGTCTCCTCCGCTCACCGTTCGGAGTTACTGTTCACGGCGTGATGCCGCCGTGCTCCGCCACCTTTGACCATCACAAGGCGACCGTGAGTCTTCCAAGACCACGCCTAGCCTTTCTCAAGCCCAAACTACCACTTTATGTGGTGGACAGACACCGTACCGCCACGTATGCTCCTCCGACGCATGTTCGTGACGAGCAGCGAGCGACGCACGGGTTATCCCGTCGATGGTATAACCCTCTATCTTTAGTTATTTATGTTTAACATAGTTGATTTGGTTGGCTGTAGACTGTGTAGTTAGTGTTTGTGGAGTTCGCTGCGTAGTTGTGAAACGAAGTGTGGTTGTGAAGTGTTAGGCTTGATTTTGTAGTTTTGTGGACTGTGCTGTGAAGTATAGGCGTGAGATGGATGCCGTAGATGTGATACGGCGGGTTGTGTGAAGAGAATACGCGTGTAGCGTATTCTGTGTAATGCAGCGACGCGCCGCGCGACGTGCGCTGTAGTGATGTGGGTCGTAGAAGGAAGGGAGTACGCATGTAGTGTACTCCGTGTGGTATGGCGATGCATCGTGTGATGTGCATCGTGTTGATGAGTGTTGTAGCGAAGGAAGTACGCGTAGCGCGTACTCCGTGTCGCGTAGCGATGCACCGTGAGACGTGTATCGCAGTGATGGGTTTTGTAGTGTGAATGGAAGAGAGTTCACGTGAGTGTACTCTGTACTAAGTCGTGATACACCGGATGGCGTGTCACGAAGGGTTGGATGGCGTAGCAGAGAAGTGTGGAGCGTATGGTGTAATGTTGGGAAACTGTATGACAGTGTCCCGAAGCAGTGATGATATGGATTATAGTCCGGGATGACTGGTGTCATCTTGTGGTTGACTATGGCTAAGAGTATATGGATTGAGAAATGAGTTGTTTGTTTGGTTGTTATTGATAATTTTAATGAACTTGTTTTAGTGCAAAGGCTTTCTGAAGTCAATTTATCTCTTCCGAGTATAGTGAAACCTCAAGTTGGCCGTGGTGTTGCAAGTGCTTACAATATGGCAATTGAGTTCAGAAGTGAAAATCTTAAGGACTTGAGTGTTCCTCTTCCAGCTGTTGTGCAGTTCCTCGTGTCTCGCGCTCTATTCTCATAGAACGCGACGATCGAGGTAAGTTAGCCTCTAACTTACTATCAGTTTATTGTGTATGTGTGATGGGTAAGAGAACTACAATTTATGTATGTATGTTATCGTATATGCCATGTCATGCTATGTCATTACATGTTTATCTGCTACGTATGATTTAATCTCTCATGAATAATTATCTGTTACATAATCTTTTCTGTCATACAATGATGTATGTTATAAGTATGCCATGTTAAGTATGCCATGAAATGTTATGATTAAATCATATTGTGCCATTTACAAGTATACGCCATGTTAGAAAAGTATATGATATTAATTAATATCTCATGCATTAAGAAAGATAAGACATGTTATGTTACGTATAATACGTGGGGCCACAACAACTGTGGAGTACGTATTATATTTTATGTTACGTGAATACGTGGGGCCACAACAACTGTGGAGTACGTATTATATTTAATGTTACGTATATACGTGGGGCCACAACAACTGTGGAGTACGTATTATATTTTTATGTTACGTGTATACGTGGGGCCACAACAACTGTGGAGTACGTATTATTTTTTATGTTACGTGTATACGTGGGGCCACAACAACTGTGGAGTACGTATTATATTTTATGTTACGTGTATACGTGGGGCCACAACAACTGTGGAGTACGTATTATATTTTATGTTACGTGTATACGTGGGGCCACAACAACTGTGGAGTACGTATTATATTTTATGTTACGTGTATACGTGGGGCCACAACAACTGTGGAGTACGTATTATATTTTATGTTACGTGTATACGTGGGGCCACAACAACTGTGGAGTACGTATTATATTTTATGTTACGTGTATACGTGGGGCCACAACAACTGTGGAGTACGTATTATATTTTATGTTACGTGTATACGTGGGGCCACAACAACTGTGGAGTACGTATTATATTTTATGTTACGTGTATACGTGGGGCCACAACAACTGTGGAGTACGTATTATATTTTATGTTACGTGTATACGTGGGGCCACAACAACTGTGGAGTACGTATTATATTTTATGTTACGTGTATTCATGGGGCCACAACAACTGTGGAGCATGAAGTATGGGGCCACAACAACTGTGGAGCATACACTACGTGAGACACAGCAATTGTGACACGTAGAATACGTGGGGCCACAACAACTGTGGAGTACGTATTAAGTCAAGTTTCAGATCAAGTGCATGATAAGTCAAGTTTCAGATCAAGTTCATGTTTTGTTATGTACACGTACATGTTATGTTCATGATCAAGTTATGTTCCAAGTTCATGTTCACATCATGTTAAGTTCACGTTTACAGTATGTCTCAAGTTCACGTTTATGTCATGATATGTTCAAGTTTATGTTATTTTCAAGTTCATATTTATGTTATGCATGTTTACGTTCATGCTACATTTCAAGTCCATGTTATGTTTTAAACTCAAGTTCATGTCATGTTAAGTCAAGTTCAGTTCACGTTTAAGTTCTGGTTATGTCATGTTATATGTCAAGTTATGCTATGCTTATGTACGACTTTACTTATGCATTTATGCTTTTACTGCCATGCATGCATCTTTAACCTGTGTGTGAGTTTTATGTTAACTTACTGAGATTTGTAATCAAATCTCACTGTGGTAGTCCCAACTACCATTCCCCCCGAATGGTAGATCTTGTTACAGGACCCAAAGAAGAATTGGAATCTGACCATCTGAATACGGTCATCTAGGCTACGGTGCGATGTTGATGATGGTATAGTATTTAACTTAGGTTAATGCTTGTACTTTTGGAGTTGTATCTCAAGTATTCTTTTGATCACAACCATTTTGGACTAGTGTAGTGATCACGGCTTTTTAGTATGTTTTTATGTATGAAATATGTTTCAAGTATTTGGGATATTTTTAGTTTGGTGCATAGTATTGCTAAAGAAAAAAAAAAATAATCCGCTGCGAATATTGCATAATGCTAGATGCATGTTAGGAACATTGCATCTTATATGTCATGAACGGGGGCAGGTAACCTTGTGTTGCATGTCTCGACGCTTCAAATGTCCGTTCAATCCCAAGCGGAATTTGGGGACGTCACATCGGCTATCCCATTTTGAGGCGATTTGCCTCCATGCACCTAGGCACTGGGTGGCCAGATGATTCAAATTATCTTGAATCTCTGCTTAAAAGTATTGGCATTGGTTTCATCAAAAGACAAATCAAATGCATAAAATGATGAATATACGTAAATCAGAGCTGCATTAGATTAGTCAAACATATCAATGGAGAGTTTTGAGATACAGTGTTTCTTAGTTTTCCCTCAAATTTAAATGGCTATTATACACTCGTCAACCGGCTATTTTATTACATTTTAATTGACAACCGCTCTACTTTTGCATTTCTCTCACTCATTTTTCCTCCCTGCGTTTTCTCTCCCCCTTTCTCTCTTTTTCATTTTTCGCAGTGCATCGAAAACATTGTTCTCGAATTCTACGCGCGAGCTTCTTCTCCAAAGGCACCCTGTATGTTTTCTCTCCCCCTTTCTCTCTCTCTCATTTTCAAGTTCTGTACTGATTCTTCATTCCTTCGATTCTTCACGCAAAATCATTCTTAGCTTTTGGTCTAGGTTGGCTTAGATCAAATTTGCTCGTTGGATCAAATTTCAAGTTTATCGGATTTTTTTTCTCCTGGAACTCTAGTTTCATTTCAGTTTTGGATTTATGGTCAGTTTCGATGTAGGCTTTATTATTAAAAAAAATAATATTATATTATTATTTTAATAACTAATCCAATATGGGATTATGGATATGAATGTTTTAAATTTATAAAAAATTTGTATTTTTTATTAAATTTTAAAAAAGACTTTGATTCAATATAAATGCTATAAGTAGTCAAAATTTGGTTCCTACTCAAAATAGTGGCCACCACTAGCCAGATTGATAGACAAGAGTAAAAGGTGGAGTTGACTGATCTTTGAATGGTAGCGGCCGCTGCCTCAAAAGATAACTGAAGTGGTGGTTGTAACTCATCTTAAATAATTAGGGCAATTGGTTTGCTTTAGATTTTATAATTTTAGTTTTAAGTTTTTTAAAAATATTGTAGTCCGATGCGGTTTTTCTTTTTCTTAAAACTGTAAAATATAAACAAAATAATAATTTAATTAGAATGAATGATATCAATATTATGTTATTAATTATGAAAATATCAAAAAAAAAATGCTCGTTACGAATTAAAATAACTAAAATAAAATATATTTTATTTGATTAAAAAATATAACCAATAGATTTGCAAAATTTGATAAAAAAAAATTTAAAAATAATTAAAAATCGAAAATGAATATTAATTTATTATTATATAGACTTTATATAGATAATTTTAATATAGGATTCAATTTTAAATAAAATAGATAAAAGATAAAATGTGTGATATTAGGTAAAATTTATCTAAAGTGATGGCCAATAATGCTAGCTAATTAACACTCGCGTGGCATCAAAGTGTGAACTCACCTGTCAAGCCAACGTCAATCCATTATCATATAAAACGAAACTTGTCGAAATAAAAATAAAAAACAAACAAACCAAGTCATTATGCGACAAAAAAACAGAAAATCAATACAAAAATTAAAATTAAAATAATAAACCTTAAAAAACTAAGAAGAATTAAATTATAAATTTTTAACATAAAAATACTAAACATGAAACTTTCTAAATAAATAAAAATAATTGACACATGCTAGTACTCGAGGCTCATTCGGTGGAGACAACGGACTAGCTAGAGAGTCACCCACTGGCGGGTCAAGCCACTTTTGTTATGGCTAGATCTGTTTTTCTCCTTCCACTACTTTTAAAGTTGGTTGATTTTTTCTTCACGTTTACATTTTGGATGATCCTACACGCATCGAGAGAAGTCATCAAAATTGGTTGTCGAATACGAAAATTTTTTAAAAATTCTTTTAAACCCTTTCAACATTTAAAAAAGTTACAAATTTATTAAAAAATATTTTCTTAACTAATAAATAATAAAAAATGAGTAATTCGGTAAAAAAAAAAAAAAGTCGATAAACATTGTTGATGGGAGTAGATCAGTTTTCCTTACATTTTTTAACTTATGGAGTGTTTATCCATGAAAATAGAGTGAAGAAAATAGAAAATATAAGCAACACTGATCAGAATTACGTGATTCGAAATTTATGTCTATGTTTACAATGTTTAGGGAGCAAATTTATTTCTATTTAGTACTTTTACAACTTCTCATGAACTCACTTTAATCTCATTTACGGTTCTATAAGAGGTGGAAAATAAGGTCGGAGAAGATCGATGTAGATGCTCTGTGGAAGTCAAGATGAATGGAAATTGTGCGAGATGGGTTGGTGAGTGGGGAATGAATTTCCTAATTATTTTAGTACTTCACGATGGAAAGTGTAAAGAAATTCTTGATTGCACTAACTCTATCAAAAGAATGAAGACTGCAAGTTTAAAGAAGCACTTTGATTTTGACTTCCTCCGAAAATTATAATTTTTTTAAATTTTCTTAGTACTGTCTTATTGAATAATTTACATTAGTGTATTTTATCTCTTTTTATTATTATAATTTTTTTAAATTTTCATGTAAAACATAATAAATAATTTAACTTTTTCAAAACTCAAAATAATAATAATAATAATAATAATATTAAAAAAATAATATTTTATTCAATTTTCAATTTTTATCTAAACCATCTCATCTCATCTTTAAATCCAAACGATGCTAAAACTGCATATAACAATCAATCAATAAATATTGTCCATATTTTAATTTTGAAGTGTAGTGTAGTCAAGTCTTTGATTATTTTCCATGTTGTGTTAATTAGGATTGACAAATTCTTAGGATTGATGATATTCTTAGTCAATTGAATATAAAAAATTGAATTAATATACTCAGAAGCCACTGTTTCGATGCATCTATTACACACATGATGTGGCAGAGTAAAATGACCAATTTGTCCCTGCATGTTGGGTGTTGGGTGTTAAAAAAAAAATAAAAAAACAGAAGCCACATCATGTGTACAATGGATGCACCGAAATAGTGACTTTCATATAGCACTACTCTACAAAATTTATGTGGTTGGTACCTAGCATCAAATTGTAACCCTATCTAGTTTTTCAATATATTAGAAAATGATAATAAAGTAAAATCAGAGGTTTGTATAAGGTCAAATTAGTTTGGCTGAAATGACCCGGGCGACAAGGAAAGTAGAGTGATGTGAAGTGGAGACCATTTTTCTTTTTCTTAATATTTTCACGATTCCATTTGTATCATTACCACTAAATTCGTCTTTGTTTGGTACTTTCACACCATCACTACATAATTAATTGCATGTCTTTTCAAGTCTAGGAATTTAGGAAACATGCCTACCTTCTTCATAATCAACATTGAATAATGGTATGTTTCTCCTCAGGCTTTTGTTGGGATTTTTTTTTTAAATTTTTATTTCGTAAATATGGAAATATTTTTTAATAATATTGTAAATTTTTATTTAAAAAAAATATTAAAAAATATGTGTAAAAAATAACTTAAAATTGTATTAGCAAGAACACCTAGCAGTGAAAGTATCACCTCCCCATCATCAATATCACACACAAACACCTCTAGATCTCTCATAAATGCCATAATGTTTTTTGACAGTACCATTGCTAGCTCTTGTTGCACTAATTTTTATGTTAAATGTTCCCAAATTCAATTATTTGAAGGGATGCTAGTTTAATAAACATTATACAATTTGAAGTTTTAAGAACTTTGAGATGTACTTTTAATATTTTTTAAAAAATATTTTAATTCTAAAAAAATTTTATAAAAATAAATTTACATACAAACGTGACTTTACGTAATATGTTACTAATTATTTTTAAAATAACTTATATTTATCTCCTTTTTCCTTATTGAATACATACATTTAGTAATAGTTAAGGCTGTATTTGGCCAATTCATTACTATTGATCATAAACTATTTACTATTTTTTATTATTATTTAAAAATTATTTAAAATCACTTCAATAATATCTAAACGTAATCTTAGATGTCACATGTAACGATCAATTACATATCGTACGTGCGAGTGTACGACTAATTTATTTGAATAATAA
Organism: Carya cathayensis; assembly: GCA_011037825.1. NCBI lineage: Eukaryota > Viridiplantae > Streptophyta > Magnoliopsida > Fagales > Juglandaceae > Carya > Carya cathayensis. Next base: position 1,294,769 of record QGSO01000269.1, on the reverse strand, counting down.
GAGATATTTTTCTAACGCCAAGAACAACTTTCAAAGAATATTATTTAATTAGTCTCTGCGTGGAAAAATGAATCGAAGAGAAAGAAGAAGGTAGCTGCATGAAACGCCGCACGGATGAAGGTGTTATGCTGAAAAAATGTCAAGGAAATTGTCTGTGCTCTTACTTTGTAAAATGTCAAGGAAATTGACCGTGCTCTTACTTTGACGGTCTATTTAATTCACTAAATGCCTTCATATCTTTGACAGACGACTCCATCATGTGTAGTTTCCTTTTCTGATTTATATACGCAACACGTGTCCTACTTAGAGTATCCAGATCAATCGGAGGTTTCAGACTTGCTAGTATTCTTTGTGCATTCACCTAAACGCGTTTTTTCTTATGTCGACGTGGGCGTTTTGTACACTAAAATTTATGAAGCGGAATCATGAGAATATAGTACGTAAGAGAGTATTTTTACGTTTCTATTTTCTTGTATTCCACCTGCCAAGATATAGAATTTGGAATACTTTGCAATAATTAACATTGGGATCGAGAAAAAGATCGATTTGTTTGTTTGTTTTATGGCTTTGTCTTAGCTTATAATTTTATTAAGGCCTAGTTGTTTATACTTCTTGTAATTAAGCTAGAGCATCATATACATATATATATATATATATATATATATATATATATATATACACACATATTAGGGAACGGTCCGCGTGTGTTAGCCTTGGGGTGCACTTAATATAATGATTTAAAGAAAAACAAAAGTCAGTAGCTTATTTGTTTGAAAAAAGAAAATACAAAGTTAAATAAAGGTAAAAAAATCAAGATAAAAAAATATAAACTTCAGCAAAATATGAACATTAGTCTACATCCATATTGGATTATCTATTTACTCTCTATATAATAATTAAATATTATTAATTTAATAATTTTTAAAAATTTTTGTTTTTATCACATTTTATAGTTCTACTAATTAAAATATTAATAATAAATATATTCTAATCAAATTAATAATATTAATAATAATTATGTTCTAATTAAATTAATAATTAATATTATATATTGAGTGTTTTGAGTATTTTTATTAATTAAATTTACTTAAAGTTGAATTTTACAATGAGAATGCTCTAAAATGTTTCTATTCTAAAGAGTAAAGTTATTTTAATTTTTTTATTTTAAAATTTGAAAAAGAAAAAAGGAAAATGAGTACTGTCAGAACAAAAATGACATGAAAAATAGACATTAATTCATGTGCGCCATGGGGATTTTAAAGGCCTTTTGGTAAAATAGGATCCTTCATTAAATTCTACAATGGAGCTACACATTAAATGATCAAGGATCTTTTAGTAAAACATGACGTAATGGACTTAACAAAAAAACAACAAAAGTTAATAGAAAAATAACAAAAATTACTATTTACAATTAGATAGTCAATTATTATGATAGAATATATATATATATATATATATATAAATAAATATGCAAATGCAATATTCTCATCATGATGAAATTAAGCCTGCAAACGATTCTAACCATTCAATTTCACTGATCATCTCATGGTTAAGGACACGAGCCTTTTTGCTGCATACTTGAAATTCTTTCTTAATTGGGTTAGATTCTTCGATCTTCGTCTTATTAATCTCGTGTTGTAATTTTAATAAAAATTGTAAATTCTGAATATCGCATAATGGGTTGGGGTTGACTCAGATACACGAGTAAAGCCTAACAAACCAACTTAATTAAAGAAAGTAATTAGAATAATTGCATTGAGTTTGCAAGTCTGGCCTGTAAAAAATTGTATGGCTAGATAATTAAGAAAACTATTTAATCTACATTTATTTCCATAAAGAAGGGAATTAAGAGCTTATTAAGAACATTTGGATTTCCAAGTTTTATGGGAAATGCTTTTTGTCCTGCATCTGAGTTTGTCCCAACTTCCAAGAGTAATGGAGTAGAGCCTGCTCAAATTCATTTTCAGATCAATTAATGGTGTATTGAAATTAGTGGTACCTAGCTAACATGTATATCATAGAAAAAAGTCTTTCCTTGTATCTATTTAGTTAGTGGTCCATGATTTAATCAGTGTGACAATATCTGATTTGAAAGAAAAATAAATGGATTTAATTCTTATCTACTTGTTTGTTGGGGGTGTGTCTTCACAAGAGAAATTTAAAATTTACAAACCAGTGTGGCTAAACACCACTGATGATGACATGGTAGGAATTATTATTATTATTATTATTATTATTATTTTAATAGGAAATTGACTTCATTCATTTATTAGAAAAAAAAGTTAGATTTATGACCGGGTATATATAGGAAAATTCCCAGATTACAAACCAATTACTAGGTTTGGAGCTCCACTAGCACAAATTCCTTTATGACTAGTATGATTTTAACTACTGCTATAACTCGTTATAGGCAAACCATTTAAGAGACAGCATTTTACCTAAAACAAAGACTCATACCCCACCCTTCATAGGAAGAGATGATTTAATCTCCACGGATAAAACATCCAAGGGACGATTTTTTTTTTTTTAACTAAACAAAAAGAAACAACAAGGAAAGCAAAAATATATATGTGAAAATGACGAATCACAGTTTAGATCTACTTCGGTAGATTTCAAAATCAACCATAAAAGTCAGATTTGAACAATCTAATCTGGTGATCTGCCACTATCTTCTCATTGATCGGCTTGGGAAGCATATTGTACTACTCGTGCCTCAAAAGAGGTGTTGGAGAATTGTAAATTCGTCTTTCTCAGCATTGAAGGAAATAAAATAAATTAAAAAAAATAGAGAAATGATGGAAGGAGAAGGAGAAGATGAGGGAAGGAGAAGGTGGAGGAAGCCTGAGGCCTCCTTCTCCTCCAGCGATTTGGAGGATTTCTGAGATAGAGTTTGAGAGAAATAGTGTCAGCACTAGGGCTTGTGGAGCCCGGGTTTTTGACATGGTACGAATGGACTTTCAAGCTAAATTTAAAATTTTGAATTTGGATTTTTTTTATTTGGCATATCTAGAGTGCGTCTTTCACATCGGCTTGCAAATATAACTTTTCATTTTGTTATCTAGTTGATTCAGTGCCTTAAACTTCAACTGATGAGAAGAGTTATATATAAGAAGCTACTGGCCGGGGATTACTATGAAAAAACATGAATCGGTTGGTTTAATGACTTCATCATTTACTGCAAAATATGCAATAAAATTTATCAATTGCATTTTAGAAAACTATTAGCAACAAAATCAATTGGTTGAACTCCCATGAACTGCCCCACCTTCAAATTCTAACATGTAATCATTCATATAAAGACTTGTATATAGAAGCAAATGCATTTGTAAACTATCCACAGGATTTCTATTCTAATTTTTGTCAATAAAGGTTTGACAAGTCATATAGAAAACGTGCCACCATGCTAGCAATTTCTTTGCTGCCAAAAGAGAGGAAATTTGTGCTGAGTTTGATAATTGACATGTAACTATACCATTTAAGATAACCTTTATTAGTCCCACTATGTGATTATATATTAGTGTATTGAAATTAGTGGTAGCTAGCCAACATATACAGATGCACAGAAAAGTCTTTCCTTGTATTGATTCAGTTAGTGGTCCATGATTTAGTAGGTATGGCATCGTTTGATTTGAAAGAAAAATAAATAAATTTAAATTTGATTTATTTGTATGTCGGGGGCTAGTCTTTACACTATTTGTAAGAGAAATTTAAAATTTACAAACCAATATGGCTAAACACCACTAACATGGTAGGATTTTTTTTTTTTTAATGAGAAATTATATTCATCAAACAAAATTTATATCCATGATCAGATATATCTAGGAAAATTTTCAAATCAAAAGTTAACTACTGCATTTGGAACTCCACTAGTACACAAATTATTTTGTGACTGGGATGGTTTTAACTACTAATGTAACTCTCTACAGACAAACTGTCTAAAAGATAATACTCTACCTAAAACAGAGACTCATTCTCCACCTTCTATAAGAGGAGATGACTTAATCTCTACTAGCCTCTACGACCAAAACATCCAGCAGACGATCCTTTTTTTTTTTTAATTTTTATAACTAAACAAAAGGAAACAATAATGAAGTCGAAAAATAGATGTCAAAATGACGAATTATAATTTATATCTACTCCATTAGACTTCGAGATCAAACATAAAAGTCTGATCTGATTTGGTGATCCGTCACTATCTTCCCAACGATCGGCTTAGGAAGTATTTTGTGCTGCTCGTGCATTATAAGAGGTCTCAAAGAATTGTAGATCCGTCTTTTTAACCTTGAAGGAAACAAAATATATTAAGAAAAGAAGATAAATGTAGGAAGGATAGGGAGAAGGAGAAGGAGAATAGGAGGGAAGGAGAGGAGGAAAAGAAGAGAAAGGAGGGATGGAGAGGGGGAAGGAGAAAGGAGAAGGTGGAGAAAGCCGAGGCCTCCTCCTCTTCCCTCAGTGATTTGGAGGATTTTTTAGAGAGTTTAAGAGGGAGAGTGTCGACCTTACGACTTTTGGAGCCATTAGACATTGTAGAAATTGATTTTCAAACTAAATTTAAAATTTTGACTTTGAATTTTTTTTATTCGACATATCTAGAGTGTCTTCCACATTAGCTTACAAATATAACTTTTCATTTCGTTATCTAGTTGATTTAGTGCCTTAAACTTCAACTAATGAGAAGAGTTATATATAAGAAGCTACTGGCTGAAGATTATTATGAAAATACATGAATCGGTTAGTTTAATGGCTTCATCACTTACCGTAAAATATGCAATAAAATTGATCAATTGCATTTTAGAAAATTATTGGTAACAAAATCAATTGGTTGAATTCCCTTGAACCGCCCCCACCTTCAAATTCTAATATGTAATCATTCATATAAAGACTTATATATAGAAGCAAATGCCTTAGTAAATTGTCCACATAATTTCTATTCTGATTGTTGTGAATAAAGGTTTGACAAGTCATACAGAAAACGTGTTGCCATGGTAGCAATTTCTTTGCTGCCAAAAGAAAGGCAATCTATACTAGGTTTGAAAATTGACATGTAACTACCATTTAAGATAACATTTATTAGTCCCACTATGTAGGGCTGGGCAACCGGGCCAGATTTTTTCCAGCCCGGTCCGGAACCCGGTTAACCGGGTTCCGGTTACGGGCACCGGCCCGGAAAACACCCGGGCCGGTACCCGGTTTCTAAAACCCGGGTATACCCGGTCCGGGTACCGGATTTAAAACCCGGTACCCGGATTTTAAATCTGGTACCCGGGTTTTTTTAAAACCCAAACCCAAACCCAGCACTTTCCACTTCCCACTTCCCAGAAGCCCTTCGAGAGCATCAGGTTCCCACAATGCCTCAAATGCCAATAAGCACAAGTTCTCACCATCAAACCCTCCAAGCACTTGCAGCAGCAGCAAATATTCAATTCCCAGCACTTGAAACTGAAAATTCTGCTATTGCAAGAGCCATTCTCACTGTTCTATCTTCTTCTTCTCTATCATCGCATCAAACCCAACAAAATTTACCCTATGGTGGTCATCCAGTAAACTCAAAGCCTAGTGCTTTCAAGAATCATGTTTCGGCTTTAGGACCAAGAACTAGTACCCAAATTAGAGCAAATAATGCACGCAGCAGGCAAAGCATGCTTAATAGATCGGTTTTGTTCTATAGAAGCTTGAATTTTCTCAGAGTTCGTGAACGCATGCAAACAACCCGTCCCACAAGCACTCAGTTGCACCACATGATCTCAGAGCGCAAAAGGCGTGAAAAACTCAATGAAAGCTTTCAGGCATTGAGATCACGTCTTCCTCCCGGAACTAAGGTACATGAGTAACTTTCAGTTCAACATTTCTTCTTAATTAGCAATGTATTAGATCTCTCTACTCTCTAGTCTTCTATATATACTTATTTATATACGTATCACTTCCTTTCCGCCAATTGACATATATATTAATTGTGATTGAATAGAAAGATAAAGCTTCGCTGCTTACTTCGACAAGGGAGTATTTAAGTTCATTGAAAGCTCAAGTTGCAGAGCTTACTCGGAGAACAGGAAACCAGTTCCTCAAATGAAAGACTCATGGTTCGGATTTCAGCCGTGTCGGAATCAAGTAGCCCAGATCAAGAGCGCACAGTTGAGTTGCGTGTGACTCTAAGAGGTGAATGTCCATTGGAGGATATGGCCATTCACTTTTTGGAATTCCTGAAGCAGGTCCAGCATGTAAGCTTGGTGTCCATGGAAACCAACATCCAGATGACAGAATCAACCTCTTCAAAGCGTGGAGTGTTTGAACTGAGATGTAACGTTATCGTCCTATGGTAGCAACCCATTCCTTTGGAAGATAATGACAAAATAAAATAGTCTTTTAATTTTAGCATTATTTTTTCTTGAATACATAATTTTGATATGTTTTCTTGAAAAAAGTGTAATATAATATAGGTTTTCAATATTATTTTTTTTTCTTAAAAATTAATTTAATAATATAGGCTTTGTTATTAAAAAAAAAAAAAAAAAGGTATAGGCCGGAACCCGGATTTACGAATTGTAAAAACCCGGATCAATCCGGGTTTCAACCCGGGTTATGACCCGGTATATCCGGGCCGAAACCCGGCCCAGATTTAGAATCCGGGTTCCGGGCCGAAACCCGGTTGCTCAGCCCTACCACTATGTGATGTCTTCAAAGGACGGGAAAAAATCATTAATGCTTTGCTTGAATTTTCTGATATTTAGAAATGAGAAAACCATATATGAAAAGAATCCCATGTGACATGGCTTAAGGGTAACTCTCATTCAATTTCCACCAAGTTTGTCCCTCATTTAACTTCATATCAGAAGTTGCTCGTTCTTACTCTTCTACAGATTCACTTCATATACTGCTCTTTCTGCTTTCTTAAATGAAACAAATTTACTCCAGGAGTTCCAAGATTTGGAAAATACAAAGGAAAATGGAAATAACTCTCCTCAATTCAGAACAATCTCAAATGGAATGTATATACAATCTTGGAGCATAAATAACTAATAGTCATGGTCATCCGTCCGACGAGAACCCCCAAAGTCATCTCTATAGTTAAAACTTGACCGCTGGACTAACTGCATCAATGACTGCACCACCTTCAACATGGGTGGTCGAAATTCGGGCTCCAACTAACATAAATGTGAAGTAGAAAACGTTAAAACACTTGCAAGATTAAAAAAAAAAAAAACAGTAGTGAAACAAGAGGTAACACCTCAACATAGGTTGTTAAATGCCCATCAAGCATTACTCTTAATCATTTCTAATGTTCTCAATACAAAGAAAAGTTTAAAGAAAGTTGAAATGACACTCAGATATCTAACCCTCGTGCAGATTTCCTTATAAATAAGATTGCTAGACTACGTTGTAAAGTCCAAATTAGCCCAAAGCCAAGCCAGACTAGGCCCTGCAGGATGTGTAAAAACACCTTAGTAGAGACGTTTGCCATCTTTTTGCGTGCTCAAGTTGGGCTTTCCTTTCTATCTTTGTGTGCAAATTCTACTTCGTTGAGATGTGAAAATATTTTTTTTTATATGCCTACTATATTTTCCTGATGAACTTGTTTTTAGAGAGAATGAGAAGAGCACGGTTCTCACCTGAACACAGAGGGCAATAATATCAGCAAATCTGGAGAGTGACTTGGGAGGGTACAGTCCACGAAGGGCTGGATCAACCATTTTTCCCAATGCATCAATGTCGTGAAGCTGTGGGGTGGCCCATCGTACAAGGCATTGCTCGGGTTTTGGTTTTGAACTGGAAACATGAAAGGAATCATTCTAATTCAGATACGAGGACTGGATACATGAGCTTAGTGAATGAAGTATTTGAGTCAACAATGTCACACACCTGTCCAAAGGCATCCGCCCTGTCAATAATTCCAACATGACCACCCCAAAACTGTAAACATCACTTTTCACCATGTAGGCCGAAGGTTTTGTGCACTCTGGAGCATTATATCCTACCCCAAGGTTTTGGCTAGTACGCTGAAAAGAAAAGTTAACTGCTTAGTGAATTAAATAAGTATGTATTCCTTTGCTTAAGAAATAATTCTTCTGTGAAGCCCTGATCACCCTGCAAAGTGCAAACATTCTGCAAGCATAACTACCAGGTAGAGTGCTGTATTCCTAGTTGATACTGAATGAGCGCATGATATTAGATTTGTAGAAGTATGAATATGAGAGAGGAGCTGCTATTTCCAGTCTATGATCACTTGAGAAACTCTCCAAGTTTGAATAAACCCAACAATATCGATAGATGTGATCATAAGACACCAAGCTATTGACTCTACTCATATTCAAGAAACGTCAACCAATCTAAGTGGAGACACCTGTCATGCTTGTAAACTATCTTCATACCTCAACAGGTATGAGACTTTGTGTCATCAACATGCACTACATCATAATAGTGTACCAGATCTGGCTAAACAGATCAGATTCGAATCCTGAGCCAATTTTTTTGTTTGCTTAGCTTTTATCCCACAATACAAACCAACTTTAGGGATAATCATTAGATTTTGCTACTTAGAATTTAAACCAAATATCCAAGCCATTGTTTTGGTAAGAAAACCTAAAATATTTCAAAAAACACTGACCTGATGAAAGATTGCCAAACCACAGTCAGAGAGATGGGGATTGAGTTCAGCATCGAACAAAATATTAGATGACTTACTGTTCTTATGAACAGATGATGGAGAACAGACCTCATGGAGGTACCTGAACACAGGAATGATGTTTGAAGCATTAATTGAAATATCTTAACCCCCAACATTTCCTATTCCCGACTTCAAAGAACAAAAGGTACTTGTTATGATTTCAGTGTGGAAACAAAACCAAAAATATAAAATATCTTAAAAATCTGAACCAGAATATATTCTTGGAAATATAGAGTAAAATAAAACGATAAACTAAAACAAGAGGCAAAATATTGTCTAATAATTGAAAAAACTGAGTATTAATTCTAGTACAAATTTTCATGGAAACCTTACATTGTAAAGTAATAAAAATGAACTGGAGGTCCACTTACAAATTATTAAAGCACCAAATAATGCAGCAGCACTATCCACGACTAACAAACTTTTGTAGAGCAGAATATTCTAGAATCTCTGTAAATAACATAATGTGTAAGAAATAGGACAGGTGTCATGCCCTCCATGGACATCACCTCAGAATGTGTTAAAAATTCCTCTATAAATATGTACCGCTACAGTGGTGAAAATCTCAATGAAGAAGAGATGAAATTGTTGCAGTAATGTGTATTCATTCTCTTAGTATTCTTAACAAACATTTGGTCTGCATTTGTCTCTTTATGGTATCCAGAGCCTAAAGGACTCACGTCCGTCTCCCCATGGCTAACAAATCTTCCCTTCCCACCGTCGCTCCCTCTGTCACCACCAATGCCTCTCAATCAGTCACGGTAAAACTCACCATTGACAACTATCCTTTATGGAAAGCACAAATAGTGCCATTCCTAAAAGGTCTCAACTCTATCCATACATTGATGGTTCAAACCCATCCCAGCGAAATTTCAATGAAAAGCCCAACCCAATTACTCTAAATGGCTTCTTCAAGATCAATTAGTCATCTTTGCCATTAACTCCTCCACCTCACAGCAAGTTTGGCAAAATCTTGAAAACTTATTCCAAGCCCAGTCTTCTGCGCATATAATGCACATTCCTACCAACTTGCTACCCTCAAGAAGGGTTCCGAATCCATAACTAGTATTATAACAAACAAAAACCTTTCCTCACAACTCGGTGCTGCTGGTCACCCTCTTTCAGAAACCCAATTTCTATTTATCTTCTAGCCGGGTTGGGGTCGGATTATGAATCACTCGTCACCTCTCTTACTACAAGACCAGAAACACTCACACCTCATCAGCTTTTTAGCTATCTCCTCAACCACGAATCTCGTCTCTCGCATCAGACCCACTCCATTCTTTCAGGTTCCTCACTCTCGGCCAACACACCACAACAACTCATCACCTTCTCCTAGTCGAGGTCGCCATACTAATACAGAGGAGGTCGTCGAGGTAGAGGCTTTGGACGTGGATCCACCTCTGGCCGTGGTCCACCTAACTACTTCACTGATCGAACCGACAGCAGACCTCTCTGTCAAGTATGCCATAAACATTCAATCATCTTACAGTTGCTGCTCATTACTGGAACAACAACACTTCAACTTGGTTTCCAGACACAGCGGCTACACATCACTTCACACCAGATTTCTCCAACCTCAACAGCGACACAATGTCATACAGGGATCAGACCAAGTCAGCATTGGTGATGGCTCTTCCTTGCCCATTCATCACGTAGGAAATGCCCTGCTTCCCTCTCCATCTGGCAATTTTCTCTTGAACCGAATACTACATGTTCCTCTAATTTCACGCAACTTACTTTCAGTCAGACAGTTTTGCAATGATAAAACGTTTTCTTTGAGTTTCACTCCAATTTTTTTCTTGTGAAGGAGGTTCGTTCCCGGGAAGTACTTCTCAAGGGCCCCGTTGAAGAAGGCCTATATGCCCTACCGTCCACTTCCATCTCCACAAACTCAGTCCCTTCAGTTTCACCTCAAGCACACATCGGCACAAGAACCACCACTGACGTTTGGCATCTTCGACTAGGCATCCCTCTCCCAGAATAACACCTACACCCTACGACGTTTTCAACTGCCCACCTCTGCTCACGGTCTCTCTTCCTGTTCAGCATGCAAGCAGGCCAAGGCCCACACACTGCCCCACCCACCTACCTCCACTCGGTCCTCACAGCCTTTTGAACTTTTGTTTTTAGATGTATGGGGCCCAGCACCCACTCTTTCCACAAATGGANATTTCCCATCAAAACGGAGCCACCGTTGACTGACTCATAGGTAGTGAACCAGTCCCTCTTGGGACACATATGAAATGTACAAGCTGAGTCCATGACCCACTTGTCACCATAGCGACTATTTGAGCCACTAATTGCTAGAACAATATCTACGCCGTTAGACTTTTCATCAGCAACGCTAACAGCATTAGAGGAACTAGTGCCTTCCTCTCTGTTTTTCAGTTTAGAACACTCATTTTTGTAATGACCAAATTTATGGCAGTAATGACATTTAACATTTTTCTTGTTAAATTTCGACTGTGAACTGCCCCTGGATTTACCCCTGTTCTTCTCTGAACTTTTCTCATATGATCTACCCCTACTAGATGAACCCTTAACAAACAAACCACTGGCTTGATTATCCGTGCCTTGTACACCCAATTTTGTTCTCAACTCCTTAGAGTTCAAAGCAGATTTTACATCTACCAAAGAGATGGTATCTCTACCATACAACATCGAGTTCACAAAATTTTCAAAAGATACCGGCAACGAACACAACACAATTAATGCTTGATCCTCATCATCAAGCTTAATATCAATATTCCTCAAATCCATAATAGTTTTATTAAATTCATCTAGATGATCGGAAATAGGAGTACCTTCCCTCATCTTGAGAGTGTATAGTCGCTGCTTCAAATACAAACGGTTGGTGAGCGACTTTTTCATATACAAGCTCTCAAGCTTGGACCAAAGACCGGAAGCGGTCTCCTCATCGGCAACCTCCCTCAAAACTCCATCCGATAGTGACAACAAAATGACACTATGTGCCTTCTCATCTTCTTCTCTTGACGGTGCAGAGAATCCTCGGATACCTTCCCTTCCAAAACTTTCGACAAGCCTTGTTGTCGTAACAAAGCCTTCATCTTGATGCGCCATAAGCTAAAACTGTTTTGACCGTCGAATTTCTCCACTTCAAACTTTGCCATAGCCATTTCTCAACACTTTGCAAAGAGCTTGACGCTCTGATACCAGTTTGTTGGGAATAGACCGAATAAACAAAGGCTAAGTTGAAGAAATAATAGCGGAAGCAACAAAATAAACAACAAGCACACAAAGAACACCAAGATTTAAGTGGTTCACTCAATGTGAGCCTACGTCCACTGTCGGGGTCGGTTTCAACAAATTCACTATGAACAAAGATGGAGTACAAGAGTATTGATCACAAAATCCTAATCCTAAAGCCCCAATACACTCAATGGACTCTTAGGATTGTATACAAAAGGATTCTCAAAACTCTCTCAAAACTTGGCTGCTGACACACTACAAAATGAAGAGAAAATGATGTATTTATAGCACATGGTGCTAATTCTGAACATTCGCTCGAGCGGACGTCAGCGAAGTGTCGAGCGCACGTTAGGGTTACATTCTCGCTCGAGCGGACAGTCGAGCGGAGGTCGAGCGGAACTCTCTGGATGAATTCGCTAGAGCGGACAGTCGAGCGGAAGTCGAGCGGAACTCTCTGGATGAATTCGCTCGAGCGGACAGTCGAGCGAAGTCGAGTGAAACACTCTGAAAGAGTTCACTCGAGCGGACTGTCGAGCGGACTGTCGAGCCAAACCCCAAACAATACATTCTCAGCAGGAAATCAAGCCAAACTCAACAGTATGACTCCAGTGAGGCTGTTTTCAGTGAGAGCCAAGTGCGTCAGGTTCTTCATCCACCCAAGTTCTTTTGGAATTCTAGATAGATAGTTGCTACTCAAATCCAAGATTTTCAAGTTTTGACAGCCTTGAAGTGAGGGTGGTACGTTACCTTCAAGCAGGTTTATGCTGAGATTCAAATATGCTAATTTCGAAGGCCTTCCCAAGGTAGTTGGGATTTCTCCATGGAAACGGTTACGGTACAAAGACAGGGTGCTAAGAAGGGAAAGATTGGAAAGGAATGGTGAAATAGTTCCCTGTAAGCCCATGTTAATGAGCTCAAGAGCTATGACACGATCTTCGAGGTGTGGATGGCATGTAATTCCAGTCCAATTGCAGAAGGAATTGGCTTTGTTCCAATCTTGGAGATAACTCTTGGGATCACTTGTTATGGCTTCTTTGAACTTCAGAAGAGCTAGGCAATCGGTGAGATCTTCACAGACAGTTGCAGATGTAGATGCTGATGGAAGAACATGAGAGATGACTAAGATGAATAAAATCTTTGCTGTGGTGATACAGAGCTGATTGCATTCCATACTTTTATCTCTCTTTATTAAAGCACCAAATAATGCAGCAGCACCATCCACGACTAACAAACTTTTTGTATAGCAGAATATTCTAGAATCTCTGTAAATAACAGAATGTGTAAGAAATAGGACAGGTGTCATGCACTCCATGGACATCACCTCAGAATGAGTTAAAGAATTCCTCTATAAATATGTACCGCTACAGTAGTGAAAATCTCAATGAAGAAGAGATGAAATTGTTGCAGTAATGTGTATTCATTCTCTTAGTATTCTTAACAAACATTTGGTCTGCATTTGTCTCTTTATGGTATCCAGAGCCTAAAGGACTCACGTCCGTCTCCCCATGGCTAACAAATCTTCCCTTCCCACCGTCGCTCCCTCTGTCACCACCAATGCCTCTCAATCAGTCACGGTAAAACTCACCATTGACAACTATCCTTTATGGAAAGCACAAATAGTGCCATTCCTAAAAGGTCGTCAACTCTATCCATACATTGATGGTTCACAACCCATCCTAGCTGAAATTGTCAATGACAAACCCAACCCAGATTACTCTAAATGGCTTCTTCAAGATCAATTAGTCATCTTTGCCATTAACTCCTCCCTCTCCGAATCTGTTCTCTCTCAGGTACTCGACTGTACCACCTCACAGCAAGTTTGGCAAAATCTTGAAAACTTATTCCAAACCCAGTCTTTTGCGCATATAATGCACATCTCCTACCAACTTGCTACCCTCAAGAAGGGTTCCGAATCCATAACTGAGTATTATAACAAAACAAAAACTCTTTCCTCACAACTCAGTGCTGCTGGTCACCCTCTTTCAGAAACCCAATTCTCTATTTATCTTCTCGCCGGGTTGGGGTCGGATTATGAATCACTCGTCACCTGTCTTACTACAAGACCAGAAACACTCACACCTCATCAGCTTTTTAGCTATCTCCTCAACCACGAATCTCGTCTCTCGCATCAGACCCACTCCATTCTTTCAGGTTCCTCACTCTCGGCCAATCACGCCACAACAAACTCATCACCTTCTCCTAGTCGAGGTCGCCATACTAATTACAGAGGAGGTCGTCGAGGTAGAGGCTTTGGACGTGGATCCACCTCTGGCCGTGGTCCACCTAACTACTTCACTGATCAAACCGACAGCAGACCTCTCTGTCAAGTATGCCATAAACATGGTCACACTGCTATGGTCTGCTACAATCGATTCAATCAGTCTTATCAGGCTTCTCCTCCACCTCATTTAGCTGCACATTTCACTGGAACAACCAACACTTCAACTTGGTTTCCAGACACAGCGGCTACACATCACTTCACACCAGATTTCTCCACCCTCAACAGCGACACAATGTCATACCAGGGATCAGACCAAGTCAGCATTGGTGATGGCTCTTCCTTGCCCATTCATCACGTCGGAAATGCCCTGCTTCCTTCTCCATTTGGCATTTTTCTCTTGAACCGAATACTACATGTTCCTTTAATTTCACGCAACTTACTTTCAGTCAGACAGTTTTGCAATGATAACAACGTTTTCTTTGAGTTTCACTCCAATTTTTTTCTTGTGAAGGATGTTCGTTCCCGGGAAGTACTTCTCAAGGGCCCCGTTGAAGAAGGCCTATACGCCCTACCCTCCACTTCCATCTCCACAAACTCAGTCCCTTCAGTTTCACCTCAAGCACACATCGGCACAAGAACCACCACAGACGTTTGGCATCTTCGACTAGGACATCCCTCTCCCAGAATAACAGCCTACACCCTACGACGTTTTCAACTGCCCACCTCTGCTCACGGTCTCTCTTCCTGTTCAGCATGCAAGCAGGCCAAGGCCCACACACTGCCCCACCCACCTACCTCCACTCGGTCCTCACAGCCTTTTGAACTTTTGTTTTTAGATGTATGGGGCCCAGCACCCACTCTTTCCACAAATGGATGCAGATACTATCTCTCCATAGTAGATGACTACTCCAAATATATTTGGATTTTTCCTATGCAATTAAAATCAAATGTGTCTCCCATTTTTATTGCTTTTTCACATTATGTCACCAATCAGTTTACATCAAAAATTAAATCCATCCAATCCGATTGGGGGGGTGAATTTCGTCCCCTTCACTCCATCCTTCAAAAAATGGGAGTTGTACATCGCATCACTTGTCCATACTCCCATCAACAAAATGGCACTGTTGAACGCCGCCACCGGCACATTGTAGAAACAGGCCTGGCCCTTTTATCTCATTCTTCCATGCCTCAAATTTATTGGGCTAAGGCTTTCCAAACTGCCACCTACTTAATAAATCGCTTACCCACTCCAATCTTACAAAATCAGTCTCCCTATCAAGTTTTAATGGGCTGCTCCCCAGATTATTCCTTTTTAAAGGTTTTTGGTTCACTATGCTGGCCCAACTTGAGGCCCTTTAACAAACATAAGCTTGATTTTAGATCCCAACCATGTGTTTTTATGGGATATACCCCTGACCACAAAGGTTATCAGTGCTTTCATCCACCGACTGGACATACATACATCTCTCGTGATGTTATTTTTAATGAAACTGCATTTCCCTTTTCCTCATCCGGTCAAACTCCTACACCTCCCCAATTCACAACAACAGCACGTCATTCCCAGGCCCAAATTGATCAAGCCTTTCCTCTCCAGCCCAATACATTCTCAACCGAACCCAACACTCCAACATCAACATCCGGCCCACTTAACTCCACCCATTCCCCACTGACCCACATCACCTCACCACTTTCGGACTCTAGGGTTTCATCTCAAAATCTTTCCCCAGATACTTCCACGCCAAACTCCCTTCCCTCAGTGCCGAACTCCTCATCCCCTTCCGCTCCACACTCAACCGGCACTCATACTCAACCAAACCCTCACTCTCTTTCCAATCCTCACCCGATGGTCACCCGCTCGAAATCAAATATAATCTGCCCCCGCATACATTCTGACGACACCATTCCATGGCTGACTCCCAAACCTCATCTCTCTCTCACAGAACACTCTATCTCCATTACCGAATCAATCCCAGAAGAACCCACCTCCATAACTGAAGCATCCCGATACCCAGAATGGCGCTCAGCCATGAACAGGGAATTTCAAGCCCTTCTCGACAACAAAACATGGGTCCTTGTACCTGAGTCACCCCATCTAAATGTCCTCGGATCCAAATGGATCCTTAAAACCAAACGAAGAGCTGATGGCTCCTTGGAACACCGCAAGGCACGCTTAGTGGCCAAGGGGTTTCATCAGCAATTTGGCCTTGATTTTTCGGAAACCTTCAGCCCTGTCGTGAAGCCGGTCACTATTCGATTGCTCATGTCCCTAGCCGTAACCTACAACTGGCCCCTCCACCAACTCGACATCCAAAATGCCTTCCTGCACGGGGACCTTGAAAAAGAAGTGTTCATGCGCCAACCTCCCGGGTTCATCCATCCAGATCACCCCACGCATGTCTGTAAGTTGCTCAAATCCATTTATGGTCTCAAACAGGCCCCTCGGGCCTGGTTTGCTAAACTAAGTGACAAATTGGTTTCACTCGGATTCCATGGATCTAAAGCAGATTCATCCTTGTTTGTGTTCAAAAATTCCACTGATGCAATTTATTTACTCATATACATGGATGACATTCTTGTTACTGGATCTAGTCCCAAACTCATTTATGATTTTGTTGCATCTCTCAGCATGTATTTTCCTGTCAAGGATCTCGGATCCCTCCATTACTTTTTAGGCATTGAGGTTACCAGAGACTCGTCCGGACTATACCTGTCATAGTCTAAATATATACATGATCTACTTGTCAAGACTAACATGCTTAAGTCCAAATTAGTTTCTACCCCTATGTCTTCTTCAACAAAATTGGCTGCCTTAGATGGTAATTCATTTGAAGATATCCATCTATACCGTAGTGTAGTTGGAAGTCTTCAATACCTCTCATTCACACGTCCCGATCTGTCATTTGCAGTTAATCGAGTCTGTCAATACATGCACTCACCTCGGCAGCCCCACTGGCAAGCCGTCAAACGTATCTTAAGATACCTCACAAATACTCAGTCCCTCGGCTTGCACTTTTCCCCATCCTCTACCATTTCCCTATCAGCTTTTGCTGATGCTGACTGGGCTGGGTGCCCAGATGACAGAAGGTCAACAAGAGGATTTTGTGTCTACCTTGGCCCCCATCTCATCTCGTGGGGCTCAAAAAAACAGCCCACCGTAGCTCGATCCTCCACTGAGGCCGAGTACAAATCAGTAGCCAATACCACATGTGAGATTATTTGGATTCAATCACTACTTCAAGAATTGGGAATTTTCCTTCCAAAGCCCCCTACCTTATGATGTGATAACATTGGCGCCACCTACCTATCCGCCAACCCAGTACTTCATTCAAGGACAAAGCATGTAGAATTGGACTATCACTTTGTGAGAGACAGGGTTGCTGCAAAAGCCCTCCAAGTATCATTTATCTCCAGCAAAGACCAGTTAGCGGACATCCTGACAAAGCCTCTGTCTACTCCTCGGTTTCACCTACTCCGATCAAGCCTCACTCTCAAGTTTGTGCCGCTTGAATCACGGGAGGATATTAAAGCACCAAATAATGCAGCAGCACCATCCACGACTAACAAACTTTTTGTACAGCAGAATATTCTAGAATCTTTGTAAATAACAGAATGTGTAAGAAATAGGACAGGTGTCATGCACTCCATGGACATCACCTCAGAATGTGTTAAAGAATTCCTCTATAAATATGTACCGCTACAGTAGTGAAAATCTCAATGAAGAAGAGATGAAATTGTTGCAGTAATGTGTATTCATTCTCTTAGTATTCTTAACAAACATTTGGTCTGCATTTGTCTCTTTACTCTTGTTGGCATATGTTCTTGTGTTTTTGGAGGCTTCTCTTTAAGGTACTTGGGAAAAAATTATCAAATTCTTATCCTAATTCAGAAATTCAAACAAACAAGAGAGAGAGCTTCAATTTTGACTTCAATATGAATGCTTGGTACATGTATCAAATGCGATATAAATTTTTTACTCTAGTTTTAGTGGGTTTTTTTTTCAACCAAATGCATTGAAGCCAGATAAAAAGTGCATTTAATGGGAAACAATGTGATCTGATGGTTGGCCAACTTTGCTCAAATCAACTTGTCTATTTCCCCTTCTGGCAGTTCAGAGGGGTAGATGAAGAACTGGTTTTAATCAATGCAAAGAAGCCTTGGGAGTTGCCCCACAAGGATAGTCTGCTGCCATGATATTCAACTCAAGACTACGAAATGAATGGCAATGCCAAAGACCCAGAGCATCTGGGCCACTTTTTGACAGCAAAGTCTGAATAGCTCCACCAATTCCCAAATGCCTGATAGCCCAAGTCAGTGGGTGAGGTCGACCTCAAATTAACTCTTTTTTTTTTAAATGATAAATTGTATGGGAAAGGCCGAAAGGGCCATCACAATCTACCTTTGAACTCGAACATGTGTGAGGGCATCAGAGTTCTAGTCCCAAAACGTGAGCGTAGGAGCTGTACATGCAATCGTTGAAGGAGCAAGGAATAGGCAATGCATCAAGCAACATATGTTTGTGAACTATATTATATTATCTTTCCAAAAATATTAGTTATTGAGAGTACATGTGAATTGTCAATTAAGGAACCAAGGGAAAGCTTCCACAAAACAGGAATACTTTGAATTTTCCCTTCTACACCCGAGTTAAATCCGTTTATTGCTATTGTAGGGGAGGAAAGCGAGCAGTAGATTTTCTCTCTTTCCACCCCTCCCCCTTCTTCTTCCCTTCAACCTCTCCATATATATCTTCCCATCTCTTTTTCCTCCCTTTCTTTTTTGATTTTTTTTTTCCTTCACATTTGTCCTCAGCTCCTGAGGCTAAGCCTACGTTTGATGCTGAATTGATTTTAGATAATCTATAAATAGTAATATTTTGTGAGTTCTATTAAATATATTTGAATGTAAATAAGTTAAGATGTATTTAAATATATAAAATAAGTGGTGATAATTTTAACTTTGTTATAAAAAATTGAAAAATTAATGAATCCTATCAATAGTTTTTTTTAAAAGGGAAAAATATAGTTGTACGTAGCAAAACTTTTTTTTTTTAAGTAATGAATACTATCAATAGTTAATTTGAGATAAATTGAAATAATCTTGACACCCAAACGTAACCTAAATCTACACACTACACATTCCTCACCCACTACACTGTCGTCACTAACTATCCCTTGTTGGGCTGGAAAATATCTACCAACCTCCGCTTACGCCACAACTAAAAACTACCTTAGAGAGACAATTATATGATTACCTTATGTTCAAAGTGAGAAATACTTTAATTATAAAGTAATTACATAAAAGTAATCTTATAAATTGATATGACTTAGTATGATTTATTAGATTGTAAAACTATTTTTATTGTAAAGCACATAAAACCACGTCAGCTTGTGAATTCACTTTTATGTAATGTCTTTATAGTACTTCTCTTTAAAGAAAAGATCTTCCAAAATTTGGAGGCCTTTAACATTAACAAGAGAAACATAGCAAATTAGAATCCTCATAATGAACGAAAAAAATTTCAAAAACGAGTAGGCTATTCCATGAAATTCTGAAATGATTTGCGTATTTACAAGTTTGTATGGAAAATGTTAGATACATCCTATGTAATGCCCCACACCCAGATGGGTCAGGGAGTTACTACCTATTACCTATAATCATGTTTTTCAAATACAAATATAATCTCCAATGGCTCCAAAACGAAACATAAATTTATCTAATTTGGCCAACTACACAAATTCATCTACTAAGTCCTCAATACAATAATCCAATAAAATAGATCAATTACTTTACAAACTCCAAATAAACTCAATATAATGCACTAGTATTTACATAAGTATCCATAAACCACATAGACATACTGAAATCCAAACTACTAGATAAAAATTCTCCAATAGCAATAGTTCTCTTAGCCACTCAACTCCCTATCCTCAGCTAATATCGCCCACGCATTATGTTTCTAATCATTAGCTGAACCATCAAAGTCATCTAAAAATATTGTGAAGATAAGTGGTGAGTTATCAACAACTCAGTAAGTAGTGCACATATACTAGTATATAAACATGAACATTTACAAAATACCGAATGCAGAATGTCATATCTTATCAAAATATCAGAGTGACGGTTTCATAATCTTTCGTAAACAAAAGTCCTTTGGCACAACATAATTAAAATATCATCTTATTAGAATAGAGACCACTACTATTAACCTCAGTCCAATCGTTTTATGCGAAGTTTAGAATAAAAAAGCTTGCTTACCTGACTCTTGTAGCATATTATCTACGTTTTAGGATTGTAATCTAGTCGTGTCACAATAACCTAAATCAAAAAATATTTGTTCACATGTTAATAACTCACACCCACACATAAACCTAGCTAACAAAATTCCACCATCCTAAGAATAGAATAGAACAACCCGTAACCAAAGTAAATACATAAAACAACCCTAAATCGAAAAATCCAACAATCAAACAACACCCATTTACTTCCAATATGTAAATCACCTGACCATTTCACAGGCTACGATATCATGCAATCTCTACCATTACACCATACTACAGTAGCTACTCTCTACATTTACACACACACAAGCAACAACATCATACTCAACCAGCCCACAAGTCAAACCCACATATCCACACGATTTACAATAGTTCTAGCACAACTAGTCCAACACATTTCATCACACAATTAGCCAATAAACCACCCCGACAGCCAACATCAACTCAAAAACAGCCTGCATACAAACCCTAACAATTAACGTAAGGGATGTAAGAAAAAACCGAAAAACCAGTTAAACCAGACTGAACCAAATAGGTGGGTTCAGTCTGGTTTGACTGAACCAAATAGGTGGGTTCAGTCTGGTTTGTAATTGATCCGATATGGTACCCGTTCTTAAAAATTGAAACCGGTCCTAAACTGGTGCAGTATCAGTTTTTATATTTTGAAAATCGACTTAAACCAGACTGGTATATATATATATATATATTAATTTTTTATATTATATATAATTTTTATATTATTATATATATTATATGCTAAATTCTAATCTTATTATTTAAGTCTATTAATATACTAGTATAATTAGACACTAATTATACTATTTTGATCTTATCATTCAAGTTTATTAATCTCATTAACAAGTTAGACACTACTTATACTATACTAGTATAATTATAGTATAGTATAATTGAACATTAATGAATTAGTAATTGTTAATAATAAATACTAAATCCTCACAATTAAGTTTAGTATTAAAACATTATAATATTAAACTTATATAATGTCACACATGTAAATGGTAAATCGGAAAACTGGATCGGACATGACCAAAACCAGAAAAACCAAAAGTTCTGGTTTCGGCGATGAATCAGTACAAATCGGTTCTTAAATTTTCAAAATCGATATATACTTGTTCGATTCTAAAATTTCTTCAAAATCGGACGGAACCGAACTAGTGACACTCCTAATTAATGTGGACTCAAACAATCATCATCATACACTTCTCAATCCGCTACACCCAACCAAGAGAACTTCCCAAAGGCACCATCCAATAATAAATCACACAAATTACATGCTCCCATTATTTAAAAATATATATTTTCATAATATTTTTCCAGCAACTGACTAAATCATACCAATTATACATGTTTCAATGCAAACAATGAGTCTAATACTCTAGCTATCATACCTAATCTCGTTGGTGGCCAACAGAGTTAGCGAGTGGAGTGATGCTGTTCAGTAGCGTAGATACTGCACTGTGAACTAGCAATAATACTAATATTTAAGTTTTGTAATTGAGAAAGTCGCGCGATAAAATAACTCAAATTGGGAAAATCGTGGAAAGAAAATTACCTAAGTGTTTAGAGGCGTAAATCGGCTTTGGTAGCCTAAGTTAATCACGACTTAAATTTAGTGGAAGTGTGCTGATGTGAACATGAAGTCCGATTCATGGAGAATATGAAACAATTAATTATAAATTAGAGAAAGACAATTACACTAGAAGATACATATAGAATTTTGTCAGGGGCTTACCAACGTTGGTGAGGGAATTTCAACGGTTCCAAACAGTTGTGATACATGGCAATGTTGGCTGCAAAGACAACTTACAAATGATGACAATAATCTGTGTCCAGAAGCAAGGAAGTTTATATGTCGAGTAGGGAGTGAGAATAGAGTGTTAAGAGTGTTCTAAAAATTAGAGAAAAGGAGGGCACTTACCATCGTTCAGCCATAAGTCCACTTTCCGACAAGAGGGTTTGACAGCAACCAAGACTCTCAAATAATGGTGGCATAGCATGACTATACAATGGAAAGAAAGAAATAAAAATAACAATAGAAATAAACATATACATCTCGAATAGGGAGATGATCACATAGAGGGATTTGAAAACTTAAAGAGAGAGAGAGAGAGAGAGAGAGAGAGAGAGAGAGAGAGAGAGAGAGAGAGAGAGACTTACCAGTGTGAGGAGGGTAGTAGACGGTGGAGCCTAAGTTGCAGCCTAATTTGCAGAGACGTGGGACAGGGAGGATGATCTACTAAGAGCTTGAGAGTGAGAAATCGGAGTGGCATGTATGTGTGTTAATGGAAAAAAAGAGTGAGTGAGAGAAATGCTAATCGTCGTTCTCCAATCATTCCGATGAGTGGTTAATGGTGACTCAACTCTAGTAGAACCCATGAAACCACAACACCCAAATCTAATGAAAATCGTAGGAGAGAAAAGTGGATGTGAGAGGAGTTTGTTGAGAGCGAAATTTAGGGGGTGAGGGAAATGGTTGAACAACTGAAAGGGGGAGTGGGAAGGTTGAATCGGAGAGGGGGCTAACAGGGGAGGGATTACCAAGGAAGAAGAAAAACTGAAGGAAAAGTCTTATTGCAGGCATAATGCAGACCGAGTTGCGCACCATTGTTGACGTGGATAAATGAAACGACGCATTTTGTTTGTCTGGAGCTCGTTATTCATTTTCGCTTCATTGTAAATGAAACGCTGCATTTTTTCCAAAGCGGGAATTCATTTCATTTCTCTTCATTGTTTTTCATGTGTTTTCATTCCGTATCGCAGCCCCATCAATCACCCCCCACACTCAGCATCGCTAAAGCTGACTGTCGAAGAGGAAAAGTTTCCGAGTAGTTTCTTCTTCATTTTGATCACATCTGTCTTCCTGGACTCTGCGGCGTATATCCGAGGAGTTAACCCCTAAATCGAGCTTAATAGGTCTCTCTCTCTCTCTAGCTTTTGGTTATTCAATCTATTATCTATGATATATATTTCGGTTTTGGTTTTCATTTTGATTTCTGTTGTTCCTGGACTCCATAGCGTAGATCTTAGAAGTTTGGAAAACCCTAAATCAAGATTTTCACAAATTAACAGGTCTCTCTCTCTCTCTCTCTCTCTCTCTCTCTCTCTCTCTCTATGTTATTCAATCTATTGTTTCTGTCGGCTTTCCAATTCCATGTAGCTTTATTTGTGATTCGGATTTATGGGTAAGTTTTTAGTTCTTACGTTATAGGAAAGAAAAGAAAAGACAGAAACATATGAAATTTTGTAGGTGGTGGTAGTTCAAGTTCTTACGTTGTAGATGAAGAGAGGCAAAAGGGGTCCAATACTCTTTCATTCTTAACTTTTACAGTATAGTCTTGGGTTGGTGTAAAGGAAGAAAAGTTTTTGTAAAAAATATGCTTAAGAGATGGGTAAACAGGGTAAGTGTGGTATGTTCAAGAGAAAGCCTAAGATTCTTTTTAGGTTTGAGGAAAATAATGGGTTTTGCTTAATTTATAGAGAAAAGTTGAGAAACTATGTGAGTAAGTTTTGTAATTCTTCTGAGGGGCTTGTAGGAACTGGGAAATTGTGGACAGAGAGGAGGGGGGCATAAAGCAAAGGTTAAACCTTTAAAAGGGGCCAAGGGCTTTTGGAGGATTAACTGGTCAATATTAGAGTGATATCAAGTACAAGGAAGATAGCAAAGGAAGGAAGAGTGAAAAAAAAAAAACAAAAAGGGTCTCTGAAGTAGTTTTTTGAGTTGGGAAGAGATCAGAGATGGGGGGTCCTATTGGCTTGGGGTTGGAGTTAAGTGATGTACAGAGGTTTTTGTGGCGACTTTTATTGAGTTTTTCCTGTACACTATAATGGTGGGTTTGAATAAGTTTCTTTTAGGTATGAAGGATGGGGGTTGTGAAATGAGAGAGTTATATATTTCAAGATCTTGGAAAGGGACAATGCATGTGGGATAGAAAAGAGGATTAGTGCTGAGATGCATATCTGCAAAACAATATACAATCTAACAAAACTACTTTAGTGGATATGTGCATAAAAACAGTGTCCACAATCTAAGAACCTTCGTCCTCTTTTTAATGATAATTATTTGTCATGTGAAACTTGCCAGTTAGATAAATAACATATGAGATAGTAAAAACAAAAGAGAAAAAGTAACATACTTATCAAACCTGAGCCTTTCTCTATCCCTTTCTTCCCCTAAGCTCTCCTCTATCTTTGTCAGTCTCTCTCTCATATCAAACCTGGCTAGTATTACTAAGTCATCAATGAAAAATTAAAACGTTTTTTTTTTTGTTTTAAATGAAAAAGTAACACACTTATCAAACCAAAATCACAGCAAATAGGTAAATAGCTCTCTATTTTTGCTCTGTTCTTCACACTGCTTCCTCTCTTTCTTTCTTTCTTTTTTTTGGGGGGGGAGGGGGGGTGGGGGGCTTTGATTGATTTCTTTCTCTCTCTTTATTTTTTGTTGTCGTTGGGTTTGTGATGGAGAAGCACAAGTGTAAGCTCTGCTTGAGGAATGGCAGATCTTTGGGATTTACATGAGTGGTGAGAGAAAGTGAGAGAGAGGGAAAGCAACTGAGGGGTGAGAGAAAGTGAGATAGAGAGAAAGAGAGAGGCAAAAGTAAGACGTTTCGGCTGGACGAGAGAGAGCCTGCAATGTATGGTATTTGTTTACCTGCAATTGATTTTATTTTTTATTTGTTGAAATATATACATGTCACCAATTTATTGGATTGGTGTAAATTCTTTATTTACACTCATCCGACCCTAGAGCCTCTCAAAACAGAAAGGAATATCTTTAAAGCACAAATGGACTATTATATCTTGAGCCTCATTTTAATGTTTTAGCTTACATGCAAAGCACAGTTTCTACAATTTCAAAGATTTCTTCAGAATTTGAAGTATTCAACCTCTTATATCATTTGTTGGTAACTGCAACAAAATGATATATATATACATATATATATATATATGGGCAGATTGCTTGAATATTTCAAGAAAATCTTTTAAATTGAGATTGCTATTATACCATGGAATGCCTTTTCTTTGAGGCCTAAAGCTTTGAGACAAATCCAAGTTAAACTGGTTTTATAATGGGTAGGTATTTATGATGATAATGAATACAGAGTTGCAACAACGTTAGCATTGAACATCATTGCCATAAATACAAAATATAAAAAGAGTAGATAACGAAGATGGTAGACCCACGCGCTGTAAATAAATGGCCGGATACCCGAGACTGAGCCTCAGGTTTTCCAGTTTTGATCATTTTTGCAGTATGATTTTAAAATTTATTTTTTTATATGATTGATTGTCTTCCACTTAAGGATGAATTTAGAGGAAGAGGAGGAAAGGTCCACTTGTTATGACTTGGTGGTAATATTGTACTTGATTTGTCAGTAGATTTTGTTGGATCTAGTGCATTTGATGTTAGTTGATTAGCTGGAATACTTTTGCAAAGTGATCTCAAGAGCTAGTTTTATGATAAACCAACTAGTTAAAAAAATACTTCACCCCAACATAAATCAGTGAATGAAAAACACTATTTTTTTTAGCAACAGTATACTCCGTAATAGATTGGGAACATGTTGAGCAAATAAAAGGTATCATCGTCAATTTCGTCATCTTCTATTGTTAATCATACTTCGGAAAACAACCCAATGTGCACTGTGGATCACCCGCTTCACTTAGAACATCGAATACGCCAAGAAATCCGAGGCGAGCATTCTTTGGGTGTTCAAACTACAATACGGAGGTACAAAAATTGTATTTCATTCACTTTAACTTGCATTTGGGTTTGACTCAAATTTTTTATATTTATTTTACTATGCTTGTCGTTTGTTTGTTTATACAGGGGTTACCACACTGCAACTATTTCAAATGGGTAAATAACGGTCAGGAAAGAGAACAAGAACTTGTAAAAATAGAAATTGAGCTGTTAAGGAAGAAGAATGAGCTTCAGAAAACACAGGAGAAGTTTCAAAAAACACAGGAAGATATTAGAAAATTAGAGAAAGAGGTTCGAAGAAGAGAAGAAAACCTTTAAAAATACCTGGAACAGGTTCGAAAAACTATGGAAGAGGTTTGAAAAACTATGAAAGAGGTTCGACATTGGATGGAAAATGTTCAAAAAAGAGAGGGCAAAATTGTTAAGATGGAGTTGGAAGTTCGGCGTCAACGCACACATATTCATATATGTTGGGCAATTTCAATATTACTTTATTTGTACTATGTATGATCATATTGAATACCCATTGAATGAGAATTTAGTGTACTTTTATGGACACTTGCGAATCTATGCTTTAGAGTTGTAGTTATGGAAATGCCTACAAAATTGTAAGAAATATGTGTTCAGTATTTTGGAACTTGTGGGACAACACTTGAAAAAGTAGGCAATTTGTATAGCTGAATGTGACTGTTGATATTGTGAACCACCAAGGGATAGTCTCTTATTAATTTTTTGATATGGTGGGATTTTTGCTATCTATTAGGCTCCGCATGCTTTAGATTTATGGTTGTACTGTTCTATGCAGGGTGGATGTAGGAGGCAACTACCTCTTTTGCATATTGTCCAGCTACTGGTCTTGCCAATGCATATTCTATTGGAAATCATTGTTGTTCAAGTTCTGTAAGGTATTTAAAAGTATGATCATGGCTGAAATGTCTAGAGCTCAATGTAATCCGGAAATATCTAACACTTGTACGCTTAAGCTTCAGTTTCAATCACAAACTTATAAAAAATGACCTATCATCAAACTGGCATTTTTACCACATTCTCATTTTTGCATGATGCTAATGTGGCCAAGGACCCAATTCGGGCATTCAAGCATCAGAAATGCAAACCAATTTAAAAACGGTGCAAAATGTTGGGTTCCATTTTGTAACTCGACTTTTCATGCCAACTTGAATCCTGTAAATTTTCCTGAAGCCTGATCATGGATAGCTTAATCTATCAAATCTATTGAATCCAAGAAAAATGAAATATAAATCCAAAAGCACCAACATTCAGGTAAAAGAATACCTAGTACAAATTATAATGAAAAACATGGAGTAGAAAAATCATGATAAATATTTCTACTCCCTGTTTGTGTATCCATTACAACTTCTAGTTCAAACTTGTGGTAATCTGAGAACATACAACAGCTCATACTCTCGTATAATAAAAAACTAATCACAACAGCTCAAGTTACCCATCAATAAATAATTACATGCAAAAGTCTACCCATCAAAAAATAATTACAACAGCTCAAGTCCACCCATCAAAAAATATTTATAGCGTATGGATAGATTTTGCAAGTCTTGCTCCACTATTCTTGCAATACATCATCACCCATGGGGGTTTACAACGAGCTGCTCGACTCCCCATCGTTCTTCTTCTTACTCTTCCTATTTTTGTACAAAACTGTCATTCATCTATCCATTCTCGAACTGAAATCAAAGCACACCAAATCAAGTATATATGCTTAATCGATAGCATAAATTAAGATGAAACTTGATTTAAAAAAAAAATACTAGCACAAGTATTAGTACCCAATCCCAAGCTAACTGAAAAGCCATAAAGAGAACTTCCTTCCCAACAACTTATATATTAATACTCCACCACACCAGCAGGCCAAAGAAATTTCTTTTAAATATTTCTTGATCATCATAATTAATAATTCATGAAAAATAGATTAACATTTTTGTACACAAAACCATAAAGTTAGATTTGTCTTTTCCTGTAAGTAAGCAAATTTAGAAAGAATATTAGTGCATAAGCATTCAAGATACAAACCCCATAAAGTGACTTATTGCGACGGTTGTGTCTCAAGCAAACTATTCGGCTAGGTTCCATCCAACCCAAGTTGCATCTGTGAACATAATATATTAGTTAAAAATCAAACCAACATACTCACAAAATATGGAACATTTACACAATATAACCAAGTTAAAGAAGACCATTTACACTTTCTTAAGTCTCATTCACTACAAAGTCTAACTCGGTGGCACTAAAGTCCAACACTTCGGTAGTGTTTTGTGGCGGCTAAGAATACATAAGCAGAATATTAGATCAAAGTAACCCTCATAGCATAGAATTTTTCAATATGTATTACCAACACAATATAATTTGTCCTATCATTAAAAACCCATAAACGTTACCTGAATTGGGACATTTTGTTGTGTCCCAACATCTGTTTGGCCAAATAAATTCATACACATTCCAACAACTTCGCCTTCTATTCCATGTGGCTACAAAGCAAAAAAAAAATTATATACTTTTTAATTTTATATATGTATTTTATAACAGTAAAATACATAGTATGAAGCTAAAATATTCAGAACAGTGCACTCACTTAACCTATTTACGTTTTCCTTTTTGACTAGCCTTCTTCGTTGTGGGTTTCACTCTCTCAATCATTGATTTTTTTTAAGAGATGACGGTCTGCCTTTTCCTCTCACTACATGAGAACTCAGTACTTTCTTAAAACTCGCAGCTGTCGTTATATCGGTGGTATAAATTACAACTTTAGAGGGTGACTTGTTGGTGCGGTAGTCTAAGTTCATTGCATCTAACTTAACTAGCATATCCTCAATGTGCTCATCACATGAAGATGCATTTGTGGCTACTTCATAGCATTTCTTAATGATACATGAATATCTACTAACTTCAGGCCTCTGATCAACTATGTCATAACTACTTCGTATAAGAGTGTATGTCCTTTTTATGTCTTTCCTCCATCAATCTAATATATACTTTTCTGGAACTGAACGGACTTTGTTGACTCTCATAATGCCTAATACATGTCTACAAAATATCTCTCTCATCTCAAATAAGGCACATGAACACTTCACTTCGCATTCGGCCTCATTAAAGTACACTATGTGGGTTACCTCCTTGATGAAATCATCAACATTCACTTCATCTTCTATATGGTACGTTGCAATTACATCATCCTTCCAGTGTAGAGTTGGAAGAGTTGCAAGCATCCTTATTACTTCTTTCTGAACTTCTCTAAATTTATTG
Organism: Carya cathayensis; assembly: GCA_011037825.1. NCBI lineage: Eukaryota > Viridiplantae > Streptophyta > Magnoliopsida > Fagales > Juglandaceae > Carya > Carya cathayensis. The sequence continues at coordinate 1,265,394 of QGSO01000269.1, read as the reverse complement.
CAAGTGTATGTCTTAAAAAATCTTCTCAAGTGGAGAGGGAGAGATGACGGGAATTGTGACGTTGAATGAGTGAAAGTCTGCCTCACTTTCATTCTCAATCTTCTTACTTAATGCATTATCGAACTGATCGACAAACTCTTTTAAGTTTGTCTTAGCATGAACATACCCGTCGAAAAAAGCATTCATGCTCTCGTTTTATTGGGTTGTACTCATTCCAGCCCAAAAAACTTCTTTCATGAATACTGGTGCTAGATACGTACGCTCAGTGTATAAACTCTTCAACCAAGCATTCTCCTGCAAGTTGTACTGCGTAATTAACACTTCCCAAGACCTCTCAAACTCCTCTATTGTGTGAGAGTCATACATAGAATTTAGCAATTGACTTTTCAACCCAGTTTTGTATGCACCATGTGAACCTAGCTTCTCAGACAATTTTTTCAATATGTGTCATAAGCAAAATTTATGTCAGCTATTTGGAAAGACAAGACTTATTGCATTTTTCATGCCTCTATCTTGATCTGTAATAATAACCTTGGGAGCTTCACCATCCATACAAGTCAACCAAGTCTAAAATAACCATGTAAACATTTCTATATCCCTACTAGAAATTAATCCTGCCCCCAACAGAATTGACTGGCCATGGTGGTTTACACCAACAAACGGTGCAAATAGCATCCCATATCTGTTTGTCAAATATGTCGTGTCGAATGTGACGACATCTCCAAAATATTTGTAGGCTGCCCTACTTCATGCATCCGCCCAGAATATATTCCTCAACCGTCCGTCATCATCCATATCCATTAGTGAAAAGAACTCGTCATTCTTGTATTGCATCCGAGCAAAGTACTCACAGGGGGCTCCAGTGCCACCTTTCCCAAGTCGAATGTGGCGTGCCTTGTTAATATAATTACGACAGTCTTTTTTATTGAATGGCCAGTTCTCAAACCCACCCGCTTCTTGCACAAGAAAGGCAAAACTCTTGTTCGTTCTGATCCCAGCTTGATCATTTATATCTAATAATCTCTTAACAGACTCGTTCACTTCTCTATTGCAGCGAAAGAACCTCGATTTTTGTGGACTTAGGCCGTGATTATGGGAATTGTTAACACTTGACACCTTCAACACTAACGTAGCATTTATCCTAGCCTTACAGTCTCTCTTTGATGTTAGATGTGGCCTCGCAACATTTGTCGTACAGTTCGGTGCCTTCCCACCATGAGCACAACCCAATGTTACATATCTAACGCTCTCATCCTCAAACCTATGACTCATTTGTGTCATTATCTCAAAACCGCATTGTTACCCATATTTTTTTATAATAAGAAAGTAAATTCTCTTCAGATTTAAATACTATCCCCAACTTCAGCTTCTCAACGATATCGGCCCCCTCAGTATGCATAGTATTTTCTAGCCCAGACTGATCGGCATCTTTGGGTTCAACAGTATTATGAATAAAGGGCGTAAAGATACTTTTTCCAGTAGAGTTGGGTGATATACTTTGGATTTCATCCATATGGCTTGAACTTGTAGAGTGTAAACCAATCGGAGGGTTAACTGATGAGTGAAATGGGGGCAGTGGATTTCTCTGCAGTTCACACCCACAAAATGAATTAAATTGATTACAAACATGGATAAAAATAAGCGCATTATTTAACAAATGAATTTATCACCTGACTAGTTCATGTAGATAGGTTGGCATCAGGACGCTTCACAAATGGCGGTAACCACGCATGTGGCATTGGTGGATGGAAACCATGCATATAGTTTGAAAAATTCGGATAAAATGGTATTGGTATCGCCTAACATATAAAATGGTAATGATTATGAAACAAAGATGTACTAATATCGCCCAAAAATATTTACAGTAGGAGGTGATGATCCAAGTGGATAGAATGGTCTTGTGGCAACTACGGAACAAAACCAATCATAATAATGGTTTAAAAGCAGAGTATTACAACAGCTCAAATTCCTACTTGGGAGGGAGGATTTGTTGCTGGATCTACGGTAGGAGATGTAGAGGAAGATGCATGCTCCTTCCCTTTCTCCATCTAGGGAATATTTTAGAATATTAAAAATCATCTTATATAAATTTATTCAAATGCAATAAAGTCATTACTTGATTATCAAATTGGTTGGCAAAGTTGGTGACTTGTAAATTGTTTATCAAATTGTACTGAATCCTCACTCCTTGGTTGTAATTATGAATAAGATATATTAAAAAAATATATCTTTATTCAGATTGTGTATTCACGGAAGAAAAATGCTAGTATGCTAGTGTATTGGTATATATTTGCAATATTTAAATATATTAAAAAAATATAAAAAAGAAAAGATGTAAAAAATAGGCATATTACTTCACATATATAGGGACTCTATCAATAAAGGTCAACTTTTACTATTGTCAATATATATTGGCATGAAGAATAAAAAAACAAGAACCCTACTCCTAGTGGATAAGTAGAGTTCTTAAACTAAAAACTAAGACAGGGTTATCTAGCTTCTCCTTTTTGGGTTTTAAGATGCTACAAATTGGTAATTAACATATTCAAAGCTTTTAGACTTGCAAAATGTGATTAAGAATTGAAACTATTACCATTTACATGGATGATAATTGAAAACTATTGACTTGTATACATTAGAAAATTTCAGCTTCAAGAACAGGTAGCGTGTTTATAGTGGCATACCCATACATGTAGCTGCTATGCTATCATAAAAGGTTCTAGTGGTGTTGCTTTTAGGTATGTTAAAGTCCAGGATCAGGGGTGAAATTTTAGATACTGATCACATGACACATGTCTTTTATCCACCTAATGATGATGGTTTCTATACAATGATTGGAGAAGGTCCAGTGTAGGATATAATATTAATGTCCCTTGGGAGAATGGTCGATGTGGAGATGCCGACTATCTTGCAGTTTGGGACCATATATTAATTCCTGTTTCCAAAGAATTTAATCCCAACATAATTATAATCTATGGTGGGATTTGATGCAGGTTTGGTAGTTTTAACTTTCATTCCTCCCAATCTTCCTGCTTTAACATTTGTAGACATTCAGCATCATGATTAATATTTCATGCAATTCTGACAAATGTCATGGAAATGACCTAAATAGCCTTGGTGGTACCCCAAGAATTAGTATCATGCATATAATAAAATGTGTATAATCATCATTACTTACTAACTCAACCCGAATGTAGAATCAACTTACCATATTGAAGATGTTCAACTTTGTAAAGAAATTAACTTCATTCCATGAAGCTTTCGGATGTTTATCGAATAAAAGATTTAGTTTCACTCATTAAATATAGTGAAGATGAAAGAATGAAACTAACAATAATTTTTGGATTAGGTTATTAAATGCCTGCCCTGTTATAATGTCGTGAAACAATTACAAATGTAGTGAAAGTTAGAGATTACTCTAGGTGATCAGAAAGTATATTGACCTCAATTCATGCCAAAACGAAAAATTAGCAAGGTAAAAATTACATCACAAGGATCTCTTTGATTATCGTTGTTTCAGAAAGGGAGATATAATTGATGGCTATATCCATGACACAATCATTGTTATAATTACCTAGCATACAAGTAGCCACTGAACTTCATGGAATGCATGATCCGAAGTTCATTTTCTGAACATAATTGCAGTACCTTACACTACCGAACAACATTTGAATTTTCAATTTCTAATTGTGTTGTATTTCATTTATCTTGATTCTCTTGATTGAGTTGTTACATTCAATTATGTCATTTGAGGATGGCCTGTTCAATTAAACTTGATTTAGTTGGAAGGGCGTAATGGTGAGACCATGTAGTTGAGTGTGAGTCTTGGCCCATTTTTGCAGGCTCCACCTCCACTTTCTTTCTCATGGACAAGAGGAAAAAAAGGTATTTAGGAGTGTTCTCTTCAGAACATTTGAGAACAATAAGATTCTATTCTATCAAACTTATAAAAAATAAAAATAAGGTTCTATCTTGCCGGTATGCTGACTTTCTTTTTATAAATTATATGTAATTGTTAATTAGGGTTTTCTATGCATTTACTGTGGTTAAATTTCTTTTTTTTTGTTTTCACTTTTGCAATAAAGATTTGGTTTTCTATGTATGATGACTCACCGAGTGCTTGTAGTGTTTGTTTTTAATAAGATTTTTTGGGAATAAGTCTCTTCCAATTCATTGTTTGGAACAGCTCTTGGTGATCCTCTTGGGGGTTGTCGTGCCACACCCTATGGTTACTCAATTATGTTGAAAAAGGTTAGTGAATATTCAATTTGATCTTATCTCTACATTTGTGTCATGATAATTTTACTTTTAGTGAATAAATATAAATACTGCTATTAGCATAAATTGCATTTTAATTCTATTCAATTTATATTTTGTAGCACCTACTATATATAGCAGAATCATTGGTGATGAGAAGCAGATTTTTTGTGTTTTTGTCTCTGTGTTTTGAGTTTTTCTATATTCTTCGTTTTATTTATTTTTTAGCTGATGAGTTTCACCCAAGCTAAGATTGTATTGGCATTAGAAGGAGGATACAATCTTGACTCTATAGCAAATTCAGCACTTGCATGTGTGGAAGTTTTGCTAGAAGACAAACTTTTTAGTTGTGGACAAAATTTAACTTCATAATTTTTGAACTACTTACAAGGAAAATCATGATATAATCTTTGAACTACTTACAAATAAAAATTGAACTACTTCATAAATCATGATAAGAATTACCTTCTATTCCAACAAGCTTGAGACCCTCACTCTGGCCTCAATCTCCCTTGCTTTCAGGAAACCAACCAACGCAGCCCCAACCCTCCCTGCTTCAACTCGTTTCCTCGATCTACAGGCATGTACACTATGTTTGGTTGTAAACGAAAATAAGTAACCTTTTGTAAGGTAAAGGAAAACACCATCTCGTTATACAAGAGCAAAAAAATAGTGAAAAGTTACATGCTTGTTTTCAAATAAATAAATAACTAAAAATGTGGAAGCCAATACCTTTTCAAGAAGACGATTTTTACATGTGAAAGTCGAATGCTGGGTGAGATTCTCCTTTTGAGACTACTATGTACTCTAATGGCAGAAAATGGAGCAGAACAGAGACTAATGAGAGATGAAAATAGAGAAAGTGAAACAAGAGTTGGTCACGACAGTGAAAATGGTGGAGGAGATCTGTGGAAGTGAACTCAGAGGACGTGGTCGCGGAGGAGGTGCTCACAGAGGTGCTCGTAGAGACTACCCTGGATGGGAGAGATGAAACAAAGCTTCTGAAGCACGTTTTGTGTATTTTCCCCTTCTTTCTATTTTTTTTCCTTACCTGCCACGTCATCAATTGTACGCATTTTCGTTCGCCGTCTGCTTGCATATAGAAGAACTTAAAACTGAAAGAGGAAGGGGCACGTACCGAAATGGCACCATTTTTGTCCTGTTCTCCATGGTTGGGCTCCTCATGGGCTTGGGCCTATGACAAGATTTGATTTCAAATAAAGAACATTTTAAAACATTAAGTTCTATCATAACAACATTAGTTTAGCTTCTAAAGTTTTTTCAAAATGGTAATGCAATATATTATACTATATTTTATTTTTTATCTTACCATATATGGATCATAAAGCAGTATCCAATAATTAAAAGATTAGTTCTTAACCAACAAGTGAAAGAAGTAGTCTTGATTAACTAAAAGTGATGAAAAAAACCAGGCTCTCTCTCCTAGATGAGTGCTCTCTACCTCATGGGTGAGTTATTCCTCTCTCTCTCAATAGCCCTTCTGAGAAAATTCAATATCTTTCCATAAACCAGAACACAAACACATCCACCCCACCAAGCACATGCATCTCCCACAAGCCAAGTCTCTCCACAACCCTCGTCCATTCCCCACCAAACATACAAAAACTCCTAGCCTCCCATTCCCAATCCCTCCAAAACAAAACCGTATCCTCTTTGATATAATGACGAACCAACAATCAGACATTGATAAACTCATAATGCAAGCACATGCGTTGACATGGAGTGACCTCCAACTAGAGCTAGAAGCAGCCCTGTTAACCACTTCTCAAATCTTACTCTTGTAGGTAAGTTGATATCTTCAAAATCATTGAATAAATTCACCTTTCATGCAACTTTTAAATCTGTTTAGAGATTCATCACTAGCCCTATTATTGAAGACATTGAAACCAACACCTTTCTATTCATAGTTCCAAACCAACAAGATAGAGAAAGGGTGTTTTAGCCAATAGACCATAGAACTTCAAAGTTTTCCACTTTGTGCTTAGATAATGGCCACCAGGGCTTAGTATAAATGAAGTGGCACTAAACTTTTCTGTCTACTGGGTCCAAATCCATGGCCTCCCAATGGAAAAGCTCACAAACTGCAATGCAGAGAAAATAAGGATGGTTCTCGAAAATTTAATTGAAGTGGACAGGGTGTCCATTTTTAGTGTAGCACTGAGAAGCTACCTTCGGATAAAAGTGGAAATCAACATAGAGAAGCCTCTCCTAGAAGGCTTTGATCTAGCAAGGCCAAATAAGGAGCTGAAAAAAATTCTCATCAAATATGAAAAGCTCTCTGATTTTTGCTATGCATGTGGATGTTTAGGACATCTAGCACAAGTCTATCCAACCTTCACAGTCATACCCGAAATATCCCAATATAGGCCATGGATGAAAGTTGAGAACAACACTTCAAGAGGTAATGATCAGCACAGAGGAACCCAACGAGCTACTGCAAGTCAGTGTGAAATAGAAAACTAGACTCATCCAAGCATCCCGATGTCTCTAGTTTGTATTAGAGAAAATGAAGACCAACAAGTGAAGGCTCAGCTCCCTCCAAGAATCCCATTACCTCCCACCCAAATTAGAGAAAATGTTGATGCTAAACATGTTTAGACCCAGCCTGACGCAAGACTACATAAAGGAAAGGGAAAAGAAAAAATGTACGAGGAATTGGGTCCATGCATTAACTTAGCAAAAAAAAGACCAAATCTATCCACCTTTTTTCGAGCACCCAGTGGTCTAGAGCAAGAGAAGCTATAGGGATCATGAGTCAAAGTCCAAAAAATTTCACGGAGAAGTAAAAGGAAGATGATGAACAGTGGCCAACTAATAAATCGGTGGCTTCATTCATTGCCAACAGTGCATTCTCCTATCAGTCTCAAATCACACATGAATTCCACCTGCCATTAGTCACTTCTCCAATTAATCCTTGTTCCCCGTAGGATTCGCATTAGACATTCACCACACTAATTACTAACCAAATCCCTTCCAAAATCTCCACTTTTAGTTCTTCAACAACGGATCCAAATGTACTTAGTTCTATTATCATGGACCCACTGGTTTATCAAAAATTTATTTCTCAATTAAATAAAAAGACTGACCCGTTAGCGACCTAAACCCCATCAAAATCATCTCTGTCCCACTTGAATTTCCAACCTACTCACCTTGGAAAAAAACTAACTCTGCTTTCTTCCCATTCCAACACATTTCACTGACCCAGTCCAAGACAGCTACACCGACCCAACCCACAATAGTGACCCAGCTTAGTACACCAACCCACCTTTTAAACCAACACAACCCTCAGACCCAACCTCGCCCACTAACCCTACACACTACATAGACTCTCACCATTACATAGACCTTCCAGAAATTGTGCTACCCATCACTCTCCCGATTTACTCAACTGAATCCACCATACATCCTCACCTCCCCCCTCAACCCTTGCATCGAGCCAACTATTGAGTGCAAATAACCCACCCTCCCCATGTATCAACTTCCTAGCAACCTACAACATCCCAACAGAAATTCAGTCAGAAAAAGAGAGGAATGGTTCACGCAGAGGTTGGATTGCCACCGAAGAAGAGGCTGGCCAACATGCAATCTTGCACAACCATAAAAAAAGAACGTGCATCTGCAAGATTCAGATGGAAATGACTCTCTGGCAACACTTTTGAAAGCAACCAAAAAATTCAAGAAATCTCATTCCAACAAGAACTTGCAAGAAGCACTCCTAGCTCAAGCCTATTAGGTTAATCCTGTAATGGCCTTAAACGGTAATACTCAATCCCTTAGTCCAAAGTCACTTGTTGAAATGGCAGAGGTGGTAGAGCCAAATCTAACACCAAATCAGATATGAGGATGCTATGCTAGAACTGTAGAGGGATTGCCCAACCCTCTGCATTGCGTTCTTTAAGGGTTCAGATCAAGTCCCACCAACCTGACATTGTTTTCCTAGAGGAAACTCTTTTGGTTGAAGTAAAAATAAATAGTGTTGTGAATAGTCTAGGTTTTTCACTTTTCCTGCATGTTCCTCCCCAGAAAAAATGGGAGGGCCCTTTGTGTATGTGGCGTCCAGGTCTAGACATGCAACCTGTATATACATCTACTAATGTTATGGCTTTTATGGTGTACTCTGACCCTATACATATACCATGGTTACTCATATTTGCTTATTGCCTTGCTCAGCATAATCAGAAAAATGATTTTTGGAACTTTGCTAAACAACTTACCCTCTAAATTTCTAGTCCCATTCTAGGTCTAGGAGATTTTAATCAAGTTCCCAATCAATCGGAGAAAATTGGTGGAAAGTCCTTTGCTTCATCCTCTTATCCTTATGGTCTGAGGCTCTTTATGAACCAGAATAGTTTGGTGGGATTAGGTTTCTCTGGTCCCAAATTCACTTGGTTTAACAAAAGATATGGCAGGCACCACATTAGGGAAAGAATAAATAGAGGTGTTGCTAACACTAAATGGACTATCCTCTTTTTGGATGCAAAAATTCTTCACATGCCTATTCACTCTTCGGACCATGCACCGCTACTCTTAGATACCATAGGAACCAAGAAAGTTCCAAGACCTTTCAAATTTGAGGAATTTTAGGTATGTGACTACTAGTTTGTCAGTTGTTGCAAAAGCTTGGGACAAATTCATAGAAGGTTCTTCAAATTTCGTTCTTATCCAAAAACTAAATGCTGTTGAAAAAGCCTTAAAGATTTGGAATAGGCAACACTTTGGCCATATTTAATCTAGAATTAGAGACATGAATCAACAACTTATCACTATTCAAAATCAAACTCCTTCTGATTCCTCTTTGACTCTTGAAACCAATATGATAAACTGTCTCAATGAGCAACTCAAAAGAGGAGATTCTTTGCAAACAAAAATCTACAAAATTCTTTGACATGACCTCTACCATTAGAAAAAGGAGAAATACCATCTACAGCCTCAAGAATCATTCGAACCAATGGGAACAAGACCCTTCTATCATTCAGAATATGTTTTTGGAGCACTTCCAAAATATATACAAATCCTCTGAACCACAATTCCTTAATGATTTTGAAGGCCTCTTCCCTCAGAAAATCTCTGCTCAAGATAATGTTGACCTCTGTAAAATTCCTGATGACAATAAATTCTTTCCACTCTTAAACAAATACCTTCTTCCAAGGCCCCTAGTTTGAATGGTTTTACTGGCTTCTTCTACAAATCATATTGGGACATTGTAAAGGACACTTTTAACAAAGTCATCAAAATGTTTTTTGCCATTGGTCATGGCATCAAAGAGCTCAACCATACTCATATTGTCCTCATCCCAAAGATTGACTCTCCAAGTACGGTTCACCAGTATAGACTGAACAGTCTTACAAATGTTTGTTATAAGGTGATTGCGAAAATTTTGGCCAACAGGCTTAAAAGGGTTCTCCAAAATTCATCTCCCCTTAACAATCTGCTTTCATCCATGGCAAGATTATCCAGAAAAATATTATTATAGCCCAGGAAATCTTCCATCATATTAAAAAGAAGAGGGGAGAAATGCCTAGGATTTCACTGCAAATGGATCAAGTGGATAGAAGAATGCATCACTACAATCTCCTTTTCTGTCGTTATAACTGGAGAGCCAATAGGGAAGTTTAGCCCCTCTAGAAGATTAAGATAGAAAGATCCCATTTCTCCCTTCTTATTTATCCTAGGAACTGAAGCATTATCTAGACTCATCAACAGAGAAGAAAACTTGGGCCGGTAATCTCTAGGGTATTAGAATTAGTAGGAATGGGCTATAACTCGCTCTTCCCTAATGACCTGATTATCTTCAGTAAAGGCTCCACCCAAAATGCAAAATCTCTTCTAAGTTGCCCTGATAAAAATTCATCTTGGTCTGGTCAAAAGATCAACAGATCCAAATCCTTTATCCAATTCAGCAGAAATTCTTCCAATCCAGACACTAAATCCATCAAAGAGATTCTTGATTTCAGAACCCCCTCTAGGCTCATATATTTGGGTCTTCCTTTAAATTATGATAGATATGTCAGGAATAACTATAAAGATATCCTGGAGAAAATTCAAAAAAAGCTTTTACCTAGAAATTAAAACTCTTATCCCAAGCAGGTAGAACAACGTTGATAAAGTCTGTTGCAAGTGCCATCCCAACCTATATCATGTTTAGCATGATGATTTTGAAGAAAATCTCTCACGAGATTGACAGATCTTTCATGAGGTTCTGGTGGGGCTTTGATAAAAATAATAATAATAATAATAAAAAGAACTCATAATTTCACCCCAAAGTCTTAGAAATCCATTAGGCAGTTGTGTTTGGATACTGAAAGTACCTTAAGTCTTCTCAACATACTCTACTACTATTCGTTACTTTATTATTATTTTTCACATACTTTTTTTACTATTCATTACTTATTATTATTATTCATTACTTTCTACTGCTTTTCACCTACTTTTTAACTACTATTTACAACACTTCTCAACACTTAAACCCAACCGAATGAGAGGCTTAGGGATTAGATTGACCTCTAAATTTAACCAGACCCTTCTTTCTAAGCTAGGATGGAATCTTCTCAGCAATGATTCCAGCTTGTGGAAGAATATCATTATTGATAGATATGTGAAACAAGCTTTCTGGTTGAACATTTCCACGAAACAAGCTGACTTCGCCTTCTGGAAAGGTCTGCTCAAACAAAGAGACTTTCTAGCCTCTAGCTTATGTATACAGATTAATAATGGAGTTAGCACAAAAGTCAGAACCGACCTTTGGATACCCAACTTATCCCCCCCCCCCCAATCCCAAACCCACTCTCTCCTAACATCATTCGAGACCCACAATTAAAAGTTTTCAAATTAATCATTGAGGAACCCAGAAGGTGGAGCTCCCTCCTTTTAAATGCCCTTTTCAATCAAACTACAGTCATAGCAATTGAAAAAATACCACTTGCCCAACTTTAATTCCATAATATTAGGGAGAATCTTAAATGGCTTCACCACTCCTTAGGAAAATTATCTGTCAAATCTGCTTACTTTGCACTTGTTAACCATAACAACAACAACATTCCTCCTTTGGTCTGGAAAAAAAATGTGGGCTCTAAAAATTCAAGATAGACTCAAGCTCTTCATTTGGAAAGTCTTTAACAACATCCTTTCAACAAAATCCCTTGTTATTAATTTCATCTCTCATCATGAGGAACCTTTAGCTTGTCCTGTTTGTAACTCTGCAGAAGAAACAATTTTCCATCTCTTTTTAGAGTGCCCATACTCTAGAGTTCTATGGAGACAATCCCCCTAACCTCTCAATATCTCATCACTTAGATGGCAAGATGTTAACAGTTGGATTTTGTGTATCCTTGACCCCGTGACTAAACTCCAAATTGTCGAAACTGATATCTATAAATTTCAATTATTTGCGGTGATAGTTATGGATAACCTTTGGTTCTATAGAAACCAGAGGTCCAGAACACTATAGTGCTTGGGACTAGAAAGCACAAGACCAAAAAACCAAATGGACCCCTCCTCCCCTAGAAAATATGTCAATAATCTTTGATGTGGTAGTTAGGGTAAATGTTAGTTCTTCAGTTGCAATATGCAGATCATATAGTAGAGATATCTCATTCATAGTAGCTGAATACTCAAGAAGTTGCAACCCAAACCAAGGGGAAGCCATGGTAGCATAAATAGGAGTGAAAGAAGCACAATGTAAATAATTAAAAAATATCAAAATAGAAGGAGACTCACAAAGAACTATAGCAGCTTTAAAGGAAGCAACAAAACCTCAAGATTGGATTGCAGAAGGCATCATTAGGTATACAAGATTAATGTTGAGCAAGTTTGAATCCTGGGAAGCTGTTAAAATATATCGATCTCAGAATTGATGCGCACGTGCAATTGCACAATGGGCAGCATCCAATAATATAGCTGGAAGCATACCCTCAATTATGACTCTCCATATTTCTTAGATTTTCGCAGTGAAATAGACTCACATTCTTATATATAATTAATGCTTGTAGTATGACTCTAATTATTAATGAATAGTTTACTTTCTCGAGGGAAAGAAAAGTGAGAAGTAGATTTTTAGTCCCAACACGAAACCACTGACTATCATGATTACCTCCAATGTATTTTTATACCTCAAATCGACGTATAAAATACATTGTTTAGATTCAAAATTTAATTTTTTTTAAAAAAATTAAATTATATCCTATAAATATTTAATTAAGTGTGAAAAATACATTGCTTATTAAAAAAGATTTTCCTATGCGCATAGTTTCTGACCCAAGGCCTCAAGCCACATCTGGCATTTACATGGTGGCGTGAGACGAGGTCTTCTGCTTATGATCAGTTGCTACGAAAGATACGTTCTTCACAAAATCTTTATTGTCGGAGGTGTGGACACCGGTAAAAATATGATTTTTTTTTTTAAGAGAAAAGGATTGTCCCATGGATTATCGGGTAAAACTTATGCTCAAGATTGCCGGACATCCATCAATTGAAACTTTGAAAGCCCATGACGAGCACTAGCAATGGTCTATGCATTTTCATATTCATCTTTATATTTATATAAAATTCCTCTAAATTGGTCTACATTAGATTATGCATCTTCAAAATTTTGAATAACTATAAATAGTGTTTATTCAAGTTTGAAGAAGCACAATTCACTCTTCAAACATTATTTTACTATTTTTTCTCTCTCCTACCCATTAAAATCAATTTTGTGAAATTTATATTAAGATGATTTTGATATATTAAATTTATATTAAATTGATGATACAAAGTGTTTTTTTAGTATATATTAATATTTATTGATAAAAGTAGTTATTTTGATATATTAAATTGATAATATTTAGGTATATGGAATTTGTATTTTTAAGCACATTGTGTTAATTGTAAAATATATAAAAATAATAATTTAAAAAAAAAATAAAAAAATAAAAATATTTTATTATTATTTGATTAAAAAATATATAATTCAATGTGAGAGTTTCTCTTTATATGTAAAATTAATCTTCAAAAATTATGATTTTAAAGATACATATAAAGAAATCAATGCTAGTGCTAATCTCTAAAGGGGTCCGAAGGAGCGACTCAAGCTCATCTCTAACGCAACGTATTATTCTGAGCCGAATACTAGTGGGCGGTAAACTGATGTTGATGTCAACATCAGGCATTAAAAAGCGTGCGGCGTGCCCCCTGTTTCACTTTCCTCGGAAAGCAACATAAAAGGGCACGAAAGAAGGATCAATCATCAACCAACTTTCCCACCCTCTGATTTTCCGAGAAAATATCTCCGCGAGGAAATCTTTATTCCCATGGAATCACAGGCACGGCGTCGCCTCCATGCCGTCCAATGCCACCTTCTCCCCGCTTACCCCACCTCCAATGATCCTCACTCCCTTGTTCGACCCAACTTCACTGCTGGAAAGTTCGTTCAAGGTATTCTCCCCTTTCTATATACATGTATTTGTGTGTGTGTGTGTGTGTGAATTTAGATTTCTATGTAGTGCTTATGCGTCTCAAGCGAATCAGCAGTTGAGCTATGGAAGCTCAATCTGATCAGATGAACTTTGGAGCTGTGGTAGAAATTCTAGCTGCGGTGTTTCATAGCTTCTGTAAGCTTGTGATTGTGATTTTTCGGCCACGTTTTTCCGTAGCTCTGGAAGACTAAAGATCTTGCACAAGCTAGCTGTTTCCAATAACTGATTTGCAGCGAAAACAATGAAAAATCGTTGTTTTGATTGTTCTCTTTTATAGTGTTAAAATGCGTTTTTGTCTTTGAGAGTAGGAGAAAATTATTTCTTTTCTTCTTTTCCGTGGCTGATCTATAGTTTCACAACCTACCTGTAGTTTCTAAGATCTTTTTGTTCTTTTCTAGTGAACTATTATCACGGACTAGCATATTGTTCTGTTTTCTGAGTTTTCAACAACAGAATTCGAGTTTCTCTAAGCTTTTGTTTTCTTTCTTCCTCTGTTTTTCATCGAAAGAACAATGCCTTTTCCACTACTTAAATTGAATTTTTGATGCATTTAAAAATTAGTTGATTAATCTTGCTTTCCTTTTTTATTTTTTTTCAATTACTGGTAACTTACACACTCCCAATAAGTTGGGAACCCATAACCTCGCCATCGTTTGTTCTCACAAGGAAGTAAAGTGAAGTTTCACCTAGAGCTCATTGGCAGTTTAATCACGCATTTATCATGCCTTTTTAGCTGAAGGAATACAAATCTTGGATCTTTTTATTGCTTTGTAATTATTGAAATTAAAATCCTACACATTTGGCTGAATGGAACTAATGTTACTCAATATGACTTCATAAAATTTGTCAACTTCTCTTTTTGTTCTAATGTTTGAATATCAGTGTCATTCATTTTTTGTTCTCGTGCATCAAAGTGTTTGTATTCAATTCTGAGCAGGCCAGGGGTATAGTGTAGTTCTTCCAGAAAAGTTGCAAACAGGCAAGTGGAATGTGTATAGGTATGCTTGTTGGTGTTTTTACTTCAGCTGGTTACCATATATACCCTGCTCTTTCTTTCAATTTTTTTCCTATGATAATATGTAACTTTGTTACTTTTGGGTTGCAGATCAGCGCGTTCTCCTTTGAAGCTCGTAAGTAGATTCCCTGACCATCCTGAAATTGGGACGTTGCATGATAACTTTGTGTGAGGGTTCTAACTCCTAAATGAGTTTTTCTTTCTTTTTTGTTTACACATTTCGCTTTTAAGAGAATGATGGCAACTACATGTACTTGGGCATTTTTGCTTTAGCCTAAATTTATTATTAAAAGGGACAGATAAGATATTGTTCAAAATGTTGTGAAAACAGGCATGCTGTTGAAACTTTCTGTGATTACAAGTATTTGGGTACGCGAATTCGGGTAGATGGTACTGTTGGAGAGTAAGTTAGTTATCAATTACTTTAGCGTGTATCTCAGGTTGATTAAGTTTGCATTCTCCACATAGCATTGTCTGACATGTTCTTCACAACTGAAGGTACAAGTGGATGACTTATGGGGAAGCAGCAACTGCTCGCGAAGCAATAGGTTCTGGCCTATGGCATCGTGGGTTACGGGAAGTGAGTCACGCTTAGAAAGAAAAGATTCTCAATTTTAATTATACTATTTTCTCCAGCATAGTTACAATTGGATAAGCTCATAATTTTTATTTGGACTGCGATAATCTTCAACTCTTTATCCGAATTGGATGGGTTCAGTTTAGAATCAGCTAGATACATCATGTGGATTTACAACATTTAGTGCTATCTGTGTGGCATTCGTGGTCATGGGCCCATATGACATCGATAAGTTGTGTTTATCTTTCTCAGAATTGGAGCATTCAATCTGAACAGAAAAACAGAGATAAATGTTAGGGATCCCTTTGTTGCATACTCAGCTAGAAGTCATCGTCTCACATAATTTATAGGACTGCAAATATGATTGCAGCATTTGATCTCTCATGGAACAGGGAGCTTGCATTGGACTTTATTTGATAAATAGACCAGAGTGGCTGATCGTGGATCATGCTTGCTCAGCTTATTCATATGTCTCGGTTCCCCTTTATGACACTCTTGGTACGCATCTAATTGTCTAAACATATCTTCCAAGTTTGTTCATCCTATTCTGACAGTGTTTTTCTTTGTGCAGGTCCAGAAGCTGTCAAGTATGTTGTCAATCATGCAGACCTACAGGCTATTTTTTGTGTGCCCGAGACGTTGAACAGCGTGAGATTGATCTTCTCTTCTTTAAGCTTTGCTTATATGTTAGGGAAACTATACCTATGGATGGGTTTATTTAAATTGTCATGTCTATTTGATATTGATTCTTTTATTAGTCTGATACTTTAAAATAAATTTCCAAAATCTGTTGTCTTCTAAATCCAATATTGCACCCTATATATTTCAATTTGATCTCATAGATTATTTTTTGAGTAATGCTTACACCACACTCCCATCCCACTTTCATCCCACTATGTAGTATGTGGCACATTTATCACCATTGGATGATGATAGTGTGGTATCCCTTTTCACTATATAACAGATGTTACTGCTAATTTGAAGTTCTTTAAGCTGTTGCTTTTTTATGGGCTTCGATTTTCAATTATCTCTTTGGAACTCGAATCCCGTTCCAGATTCATTTTGCTTCTTGTTTTTGTTTGTATCTCAGTTATTTGTTTTGATTCCCAATCGGCAACGTAATTTATATCCTTTCTCTGGAACTTGCAGTTGTTGAGCTTCTTATCTGAGATTCCATCTGTACATCTTATAGTGGTTGGTGCCCCTAAAATCTCATAGCAGTATTTTCTTTTAAAAAAAGTTCAAAGAAGTTTTGATGATTGTCACCAAGTTTTTTATTTGTTTTCCCCTGTATCCATCATGACATAGGTCGTGGGAGGCATAGATGAATACTTACCTTCTCTTCCACCAGCATCTGGAGTGAAGGTTATATCATATCTAAAACTAATCAGTCAGGTAAAACTGGATTTTACGTATAATATTCTGATATTCTGAGGCTACTAGCATACTCATGGCCTGGGTAAAGGGAACTGTATGCTTAAAGTTCTTTTGAATTGCGACATTTATTCATTATTGGATAGTAAGCCCAAATCATGGAAAACTCCAAAGAATACCCATTTGTTCAACTTGGCACTTTTCATGTTGAACACAACTAAATTGGCTGTGTTATAATTGTGGGAGTTTTTGGCTTTACTCCATCACATGGCATCTTCTGTATATTTCTGGATTCTATTGATCCTATATGAATGTCTGTATGTGAACAAAATACTATAACTTGCTAAGCTTTTACCTCATTTCCATTCACAGTCTATAACTAGTATCATGGATCTAAAATGAAAAACAAAGATTCCAAAACTTTTCCTGACAGATTGTGAATATTTTTTTTGAAGAATTTTGTGTGCTTCATCATCTTACAGATGGTTTTCTTTTAGGGCCGCAGTGGTCTGCAGCCTTTCTGCCCTCCCAAGCCTGAAGATATTGCAACCATATGCTATACTAGTGGTACTACTGGAACACCAAAGGTGGCACATTTATTGTATGCGAACTTTTGCTCTCAATTGTGGTCAAAGCGCCTTTTGTGTTATTTTATCACCTACACTGTTTATCATGTGACAAATGACAATTTTGTGTGCTTTTTTTGCTACTTTTCTTTACTTTATCCTTCTGGACAGGGAGTTGTACTGACACACAGAAATCTAATTTCAAGTGCTGCTGGTTCTTGTCATGCGACCAAATTCTACCCCTCTGATGTGTGAGTTCTACACTTGGTTGCAGATACCACCAATTTTAAAGTTACTTTAATTTGTCAATTCTCAAAATTATTTTTCATTTATATGTTTCTTTTCTCAGTTACATGTCGTATCTTCCTTTAGCACACATATATGAACGAACAAACCAAGTTGTCTCAGTGTACTACGGCGTTGCTATTGGTTTCTACCAAGGGGTACGTGATGCATTATATGACACAACGAGATAAGATGTTCAAAGTTTAAAATGTATAATTGAATTAATAAAAGTCTTATTGCATTTCTTACCCAGCAAAAGGAAAATGACTTCTCAGTATTTTCGTATTCAACTAGTGTAAAGGCTCCCTATTTTTAGTGCATTTCATGTATTACAACTCTAGTGCTGAGGTAGTATGACACATTCGTAGTTTCTGTTCTTATGACCATAAAGCAAAGGATAATATTCACATTAACTGGAGATAACCAAACTAAATCTAGCAAGGGGATATGTAAATATAAAATAACAGCATAGCTTTGTTCCGCATAGATTCCTCAAGGAATGTAATGTGCTCTGATGGTTGTACAAAAGTTTATTCATTTTCAAACAGAAAGTTCTCAGTGCTATGCATCCTCAATAGATAGCCAATTTCCCTTGATGTAGGATATTAGAGGCTGTTGAACAAGTTTAAAGAATGTTCATATGTTTTCTTTGTAAAAGCTTTATGAATGACTCTGTCCTTATTTTCAGGATAATTTGAAACTGTTGGATGACTTGTCGTCTCTTAGACCAACAATATTTTGCAGCGTTCCGCGTTTATATAATCGAATATATGCTGGGTAATCATTATTGTGTCCTGCGTAATACTCATTTTATTGTTATTTTATTATGACTCCATCAGGTCTGATTCAGTTTATTTTGACAGAATTATAAATGCCGTAACAGCTTCTGGAATGCTAAGGGAGAGAATATTTAGAGTTGCCTACAACTCCAAGAAGCAAACCATAATGAGTGGTATGTGTGCTAAAATTAGACCATCCTACACTTTCAGGAATCCTTGTATGGACTCTCTTGCCACCCACCATAATACCATGCAAGAAACAAATTGTAAAATCCCAGTCCAAGAGAGTCCCCACAGGCTGTACTACATAATTTCACTAATGTGAACCAGCTTGCTGCCATTAGTCTTTTCTTGATTCAAGCATACAATAATTTCAGGCCAGAACCCATCACCAATTTGGGACAGATTGGTATTCAACAAAATAAAGGAAAAGCTTGGAGGCCGAGTTCGTTTTATGGGATCGGGTGCTTCACCGTTGTCTCCTGATATCTTGGACTTCTTGAGGGTGTAAGTTGATTATTTTGGATAAGCACTGTAGAAGTTTGAATGTACAATGGTTCTGTTTAAAAGTTATTAAGGATCAATTATGTTATCATGGTGAACATAACTGCAAATCACAGGTGCTTTGGCTGTCAAGTAATTGAAGGATATGGTATGACCGAGACTTCTTGTGTAATAAGCATAATGGATGAGGGTGACACTTTATCTGGTCATGTTGGGTCCCCTAATCCTGCCTGTGGTAAGTTCTTATGACAAATTATTTCAAGAAAATTATGTTGCACATGCATACTTGATTGGATTTCTGTTTCTGGTTACAAGATTCTGATTGTCCCTTTTCAGTATGTTTGCCTTGCTTTGTGCTTAGTTTTGTTTCCCTTTTTCGCGTCCAGAAATAAAACTTGTGGATGTTCCTGAAATGAACTACACCTCTGAAGATCAGCCTCATCCTCGAGCTGAAATATGTGTGAGGGGTCCCATTGTGTTTCAAGGCTACTTCAAAGACGAAGTCCAAACGTACTCATCTTGTATATGTTAATTGCTTTACTTCACTAAAATATTACTTCTTGAATCTACCTGATCATAGAGTTGATTGGTCAGGAGAGAGGTAATTGACTGTGATGGATGGCTGCACACAGGAGACATTGGGTTGTGGTTACCTGGAGGCCGCCTTAAGATTATTGATAGGTAAAATTTACTATACTTTATCATATTAAAAAAAAATAAAAATACAATACCTACACTGATTAGGTGAATATCTCTGAATATCGATGACTGCCAGTTGAATTTGATAAGTATTTCTTGAACTACATCTTAGATCATTTCTATTAAAGACAATTACCACCAGCTACACATGGCTTCTCAAGAAATGACGTTTTTCGGGTGATTCATTGTAAATGCTTGTGGGTCCAGGCCTTTGGCTGTACAAATAATTTTGTAGGGGATTGTGGAAAATAGACGCAACGCAACTTTTCTTCCATCCTCACTGAATACCTATGCACCATCATGCCCAATGCGGCACAAATACCCTCCCCTGCATGTCATGTATCCTAAAAATCATATTGATCACGTGCCAGTAGACAGCATCCATATGCTCACATATTGGAGTTAGAACTTTGGTAACTAGGATGACTGAATGAATAAGCTGTTTCTCTCACAATAACAACAAATATATGCCATGAATGAAGGGCTGGTGAGAAAATATTATCCAAGTCCAACTGCATGCTTGGAAAAAATGTGCACAGTACAAAAAGAATATGTAGCATGGCTTCGTACATCAGCTATAAACTAGTTCTGCCTCCGAATATCAACATCCTGTAGTTCTGCACTGGTAAATATGGGCAAACTTAAAGAAATAAAGCCTATATTTTCCTATTGTTCTCCTAAACGGAGAAAATAAATCTCTGTAGGCATCCATGTAATTAGTCCAATGGCTTTGGCCATGTCCTGGAGGCAAGTCAAACCTAACAAAAATACATCTTATGACCCTTCTCCTTCTATGGGGGTTTTTCTACTGGAAATCATTTCGTTATGGTATGCCAATTTTACAGACTCTGAATTTATACTGTTGAATTTCTGTTGCAACTTATAACAGGAAAAAAAACATATTTAAGCTAGCACAGGGTGAATATATAGCACCAGAGAAGATTGAGAACGTATATGCCAAGTGCAAATTTGTTTCTCAATGTTTCATATATGGTAAGGAAACGGATGTTACTTTGTATATCATACTCTTCAGCTATGTTCTAATTTCTATGTTAACTGCTTAAATTTGTTTTTAGGTGATAGCCTGAACTCGAGTCTAGTTGCTGTTGTTGCAGTGGACCCTGATGCAATGAAAGATTGGGCCGCATCAGAAGGCATCAAGGTGGTGGACTCTGTAAAACTCATTCTCTCATTGCTTTCTCCTTTTAATGCCATGTAGAAGCCCACCATACGGTGCCATATCTTTTCATCACTATGCATTATGCACAGCATGATAATGTTATATTATTGACTCATAGGTTTGTGCTAACTCTGGATTTTGAGTTTTTAGTTGGTTTAGAGAGTATGTTTTGAGGTTTGCATGGCCCGCTCTTTCCATAATCGGGCAACAATGTCGATGGGTATTCTGCATTTGTTCTATAGGAGGATATTTTTTCCGTTTGTTTGTACAAGAAGCTGACTTCAGCTGGCATGAGTGCTTACATATGAGTGGGAGGCCAGATTCATAACTAATTATTACTTCTGTACAGTGCCCAGAGTCATTATGCTTCCTTATGAAGCCGGTCAACAATGTAATTTTCAGACTCTTTTTCCTATTTTGAATGGTTTTCTCTTATTGCTTTCTTCAGTTTGAAAAGTTAGGACAATTGTGCAATGATCCACGAGCGAGAGCTGCAGTTCTGGCGGAAATGGATGATGTTGGAAGGGAAGCTCAGGTAGGTAATTGTGTTGAGAAACACTGATTAGTTTCTGAAGTTCTTGTTTTTTGATGTATTTCTTATGACTGTAGCTGAGAGGTTTCGAATTTGCAAAAGCTGTAACTTTGGTGCATGAACCTTTCACTTTGGAGAATGACCTCCTCACTCCAACATTCAAGGTAAGAAGTTGGCCCCTTTTCCTCTCCAAAGCCTCCAGGCCCTGATAACCCTAATGCACCATTTGAATGTCAAAAGACAAATGAAAATTAGATTGAACAAATTTTACATATTTTTCCTCGGCTCTGTTTGCTCCAAACAAAGCACAATGAGAAGGTAAGAGTATATCACTGTATTGACATGAATTGTGATGCAGATCAAGAGGCCTCAAGCAAAGGCATATTTTGCCAAAGCAATAGCAGAAATGTATGCTGGGCTTTCTCAATCAGATCCGGCACCTGGAAAAACGTCATGACCTGAAGTTTATAGAAGCAACAAAGGAAAAATAATTCATACTTACAGGTTCATGTGAGATCACGAGGCTGATTGTTGTAGTTCCATATGATCAGAAATCGTATTTGCTGATGAAATAAGATTTTCAGTACATTCTACTGTATGGAATGTAGTTTTCATGAGTACATTACTTTATACAAAAACTTCGCACCATTTTCCATAACGAATTGGGTAGCTGCGTTTTGCTGTCCTCGCTTGACCCAGAGGCAGCGGGTATAATAAAACCACGTAATGCAAAGAAAGAAAAGGGGAAAATCATATCTCCAACTTTGCCAAAAATCATGCCTGTGTTTCCTTCAAGTGTGTGTTATGCCACACGTTAAAGCCATGAAGGTAAAACCACAGGAGCTGAAATCACAATTTTATAGTTGCCGTACTGCAAACGCGTCGAAAGCTTTAGTCCCATGAGTTGAAGGAACATAGGCCTGAAGATGGATTATATACCCATTAAACAGATCTCGGTACATCATATACACGCCCTACTTCGGCCATTATACAAGCTTTAACTTCGGCAATTATACAAAAGCTTGGAATGCACGTCTATAGTTCTCAAAAAATAAAGACGATCTTCAATAATTTCTATATTTTTTTGACCGAGAAAACAAAGCTACTAATTCCTACAATGTTTGTACTGTACAAGTTGTAATCTTTTCCAAACTCTGGTAGAGTTCTACATTGTACGTACAAAGGATTTAAAATAAATAAGACAACTCGTTATAAATTGAAGTACAAACAGAACAAAATGAGCGGGGAATCACTGTTTGACAAGTGGCCGAGTGTTGTTCCAAAGCCAGTGACGAGCAGAACCATCCAGCAATGGTGAGACCTGCAACTTGTCTAGATTAGTTATCATAAATGGAAAATGATATAAGAACAACTATGTTATAATCTGTTTACAACTGAGTATAAAAAAAAAATTGTTTTTTTAATTACTTGGAGCCGCTGCAAGTACAGAATTTTTTAATTAAAGTACAAAATATTAATATTTTTATGTCAGAAAATATTAATATTTTAATATATAGTAGTAGTTAAATTGTAATATAGTTGGTGTTGTATCATTGTCCATTGTGAGAAATAACAAGTACTCTCTTTTTCCTACAAAAATTCACATAATATTGGAGGCTCCAAATCCTCCGAATTTTATGAAACCACAACCTTTCCTAACTCATAAATTCCGAAAGCTTTATGGTACGTTTAGTTCGTGAAATGGATTTTCTTATTTCCAAAGGGACCAGAATGCCCATTCCAATTCCTTTAGGAATGGGAATAGACATTGATATTCTTTTGTTTGGTGACAACACATTTTGTTGATGACGAGGAATGCCGAAAGACCTTGTAAACGTAACATGTCATTTACCCGGAGTTTACATCACACATATCACGTAAATCAAAGACTTTTCACAGATTTGACGTGGCCCCTAGAAATTGTTTGCCCTAAGGTTTGAACCTTAGAAGTGAAGGGAGCATACCACTAAGACCAAAACCCTTACCACTTGAGCCAACCCCTAGGGGTTTGGTGACAACACATAAGGTCTTGTTGGCATTGGAGTAAAATTCCTAAAATATCCAACCCCACAAATTTTGTAAAAACAATTCTTTCAATTTTGTTAGCCTAAATATAAAATAAAATCACACTGGCCATTCTGAGTGGGGTACAGGCTTTCTGAACACCCTATTCCAGTAGATGCTAGACAAAAAGAAAGCATTTGAAAGATTAATGCATCCTAGAAAGAACTTGCAAAAAGCTTCCAGGGTGGCCCTCGAAATGGACTTCCAGGGCTGGGACGATATGGGGATGGTCTGGGCGTCGTGGGTGTTTGTAATTTGCCAACCACCAGGGCATTTAAAGTTATTCTAAAATAATTAGAAATAAGGAATTTAAAAACTTACTACTCCAATGCACCAGGAATAGCTATTCTTCTCATTTTACGGAGGAATAGTTATCCCTTTCAGTTTGAAGAATAGTTATTCTTTATTCTTCCTGGTCAAAAAAAAAAATATATATATATATAATCAAACTTAAGAATAACTATTCCATGGGAAGCTATTCTATTTCAGCATCCTATTCTGTTAACCAAACATACCCAAAAGGCTTAAACTCAATTATGACCACTTCAATCCTGAGGTCCAATAAATAAATTTTGGAAGCTTATAAGCCAATTGCAATTTCAGGTTGATTATCCTATACTTGAAAATTATAGTTTTATTTAAATCTAAGTTTATACAATTTATAAAAACTTATATATAACACCCGAAAAGTAATATGAACTTGTATTCTTTATATAATTATAGTTTTCTTGCTATAATTTTAAAAAAATTCCTACTTTCTTTTCTCTTTACCTATCAAAAAATAATTTTAATAAAGTTCCTATTTACTGATCAAAAAAACAATTATAGTTTTCTTGCTACATCTTCTAACAATACATATTCGCCCATAAAGTCATGTTGCATTCTCTGGGGTTTCTGGTCATCAGGAAAACCAAATAGAACAAACTTAGAAAATATAAACTATTTTATTTATTTTATTTTTCATTAGATGAATTATACTTCTCCCAACACAATCGAAGATCTACAACTAGTTTCATTCTAAACTAGTGACAAAACTAGGTGACCTAAAGTAGTAACATTTCATCTTTACTAGTCGATTAAATGTACAGTCTAATAAACCAATTGATTTCAATACTCTACATGTGACAAGGTACATTAAAAACAGATGTGCCCTTGATGAAACCTACTTCTAGGGTCCAAAGCTATGAGAAATAAGAGATCATTAAAACTTGTTTCAGCAGTTGTTACCAAAAGTCTGAGTTCCATGGAAGACAACTGCATGGAGCTAGAAATAGTTTCTAGATGTGGAATATTACCTTTTCCCAAACTTGTAAATGGTACTCATTAAGCCAATCGACTTCCGCAGTTGAGAGCAAAGATAAATCGATCAATTTACTCTGCATGATGAAACCAAAAACAAGCAGTAATTAACTAACTTGTTTTAGACAGACTAGTAAATAACAATAACATAAATCTTTTGAGGATGCTCATCTATTATTTAATTATAAATCATGCTCTTCTTACAGGCAGCTAGCACGAAATCTTAAAATGCTTTCTGAATTATTCCAGAATCAAGGTTAATAATTACTAATGTTAGAATATATTGTTTATATGAGGGTATATGGGTAATTTGTATTTAGGGTATATATATGTTTGTATGTGCACTGTGAATGATAGACGCTACTTCACGAGTGCTGATGTTACCTTCTTTGAGTCCATACCCTATTTTTCAAATACATCTTCGAGTGTTGAGTGTGATCCTCTACCATTACCTACTCTTACACTATCTCCCTCACACTCACCCGACCTCACCCAACCTTCCCCAGTTCCTTTACAGGTTTCCTCACGTCGTTTACGGCCGCCGGCTCCCATGCCCCAACCAGTCGTGCCTCCATCTTCAGATCCTGAGTTGTCCAGTACTTCCGACTCTCTACCTATTGCTCTTCGCAAAGGTAATCGTTCTTGTGTTACTCAACATCCTATTAGTAAATTTGTTTCATATCATGCCTTATCCCCTTCAGTCTCATGTTTTACATCTCAAGTTTCAAAACTCTCTATTCCTAAGACACTTCAGGATGCATTATATGATCCGGGATGGAGGACAGCTATGGAAAATGAAATGGATGCTCTTCATCATAACGGCACATGGGATCTTGTTCCACCACCACCTGGTAAACAACTTGTTGGCTGTAGATGGGTATATACTATCAAATTTCATCCTAATGGTTCTGTGGAACGTCTGAAAGCCCGCTTGGTTGCAAAGGGCTACACTCAAACCTATGGCATTGACTACGAAGAGACATTCTCCCCAGTTGCCAAAATCTCTTCTGTTAGAGTGCTAATCTCTCTTGCTGCTAATTTAGACTGGCCCTTATTTCAGCTGGATGTAAAAAATGCATTTCTCCATGGCGACTTGCATGAAGAAGTTTATATGGAGCAACCACCTGGGTTTGTTGCTCAGGGGGAGTATCGAGGTACTGTATGCAGGTTAAAAAAGGCATTATACGGTTTGAAACAATCTCCTCGAGCATGGTTTGGAAGGTTCTCTGATGCTGTATTGACATTTGGTCTTCACAGATGCCAAACAGATCACTCGGTATTTCACTTGCATAGTGATGCAGGTCACATTTTGTTGGTTGTATATGTGGATGATATTGTAATTACTGGGAGTGACTCTGCTGGAATTATTAGACTAAAACAATTTTTACATGATCAGTTTCAGACGAAAGACTTGGGCAAGCTTAGATATTTCCTTGGAATTGAAGTCAGTAGATCTAAAGAGGGTATCAACCTATCTCAGAGGAAATATGTACTTGATCTTTTGGAAGAAACCGGCATGTTGGGTGCACGACCTATTGACACCCCTATGGATCCCAATCGTAAATTCTTGAAAGAGGAAGGGGAGTTGTTTAGAGATCCAGGTATGTATCAAAGACTTGTTAGAAAATTGAACTATCTCACCATCACTAGACCAGACATCTCTTATGCAGTGATATACTGAGTAAGTTCTTACAAACGCCTAGGATCTCACATTGGGATGCTGTAATTCATATTCTTCGTTATCTCAAGCGAGCACCTGGTCTTGGAATACTATATCGACCAAATGGACGTCTTAGGATTGAAGCATTTTCAGATGCTGATTGGGCAGGATCTCCTTCAGATAGAAGATCTACTACGGGATATTGTACCTTTGTAGGAGGTAACTTGGTTACATGGAAGAGTAAGAAACAAACAGTAGTAGCTCGTTCTAGTGCGGAAGCTGAATACAGGGCAATGACACATACTACTAGTGAGCTGACATGGTTACAACACTTTCTTCAAGAGATTGGTTTTCCAGCTCCTATCCCTCTCCAGCTATTTTGTGATAATCAAGCTGCACTGCATATTGCTTCTAATCATGTGTTTCATGAGAGGACTAAACATATAGAGATTGATTGTCACTTCATTCGATATAAGATACTAAGTGGTGACATTGCTACACCTTTTGTGAAGTCTGCAGATCAACTTGCAGATGTGTTTACTAAATCCTTGTGTTGGAGTCGATTAAAACCTATTTGTTCCAAGCTGGGTTTATATGATGTATATGCCCCAGCTTGAGGGGGAGTGTTAGAATATATTGTTTATATGAGGGTATATGGGTAATTTGTATTTAGGGTATATATATGCTTGTATGTGCACTGTGAATGCTAGATGAAGTAGTCTCTTTCTCTCTCTTGTTTATTGTCTTCAACTAAGATCTAGATTTCCAGAAAGAAACACAGGTAGTCATATATATATATATATAGTCCTTTTGTGTATTTACCAATTAAACTTGATTAGGGTGGTTGGGGTATGGGGACTTTGATCGCTGGACATCCCTCATGAGAGATGGGGAGCAAACGCCAATAGGCTACAAGGTCATTGGCTACTTATCCCATTTGGATGTTGAGAATGTTGCCCAAAATTAACATCGTTACCATAGGAACTCCGCAACTAGTTCTTGGGCTATGCCTAATTAGGTGGTTTTAATAAATTTCTTACTTATATATATATAAAAAATAAAAATAAAAAAGAACTCCACAACTAGCTACAACCATTTTTTTTATATTCTTTTCTGCTCATTCTAAGCATGCCATAATTTTATGAAAAAAAAATTTTAAAAAATGTATGAAAAGAATCTGAAATTTGGGATGTAAAAGTCACAAATATTGCAAAATGACTTAGTATCCAAGTAGATAGGTATAGAGATGTCTTGCGCATTAGTGCTGAATATCCATTTATTAGCATATACATATATGTGTATGTGCACCCACATATCATTGTGGGATGGGTGACTGTTATTTCACTTCCCATGCATTTAAACCATCACTAAGTCCCTTCGATTGCCAGAAAAATTATCACTTCTACGAAACTCGTTGTAAGCCCAGTAGAGCCACAGAACCAGGTATGTATGATCAAATATTATGTAAACCAAATTTCAACTAAAAGCCCATTGAAAACATCCCAAACAGTTGACGGAGACCTCAGCAAATAACCTCACATTGTAACCAAAGCAGGCTTTGTCCACTTTGAAGTTAACTTCTCTTACTGGGCCAAGAAATGATATTCTACACTGATATTGATTTTTCGCACAACCTTACCAGGATGATATTCATGACAAAGCTAGGTTTACAGGTTAAACATTAGCATACCTGAATGGGGACAAATGTAAGTTTTTCAAATCCCAGGTATCCAACCCCTCCGAATCGATTAGGTGTGTCAAACTCTTTGACATAAAGGAGGTTCTGCAGAAAAAAAAGAACCTAAGCTACAATGCAACAAGCATGTGCAAGAACAATAAGAGAGAAATAGTCTTACTTTAACTATCTAGAGGATATCTGAACGTTTTTAACAGAGATCAACCAACATTACGGACAAATATATGCATATCTCACCCACAAACGCACAGAACTTTCTTTATCAGAAAAAATGTGACTAAAAAAATCAAAGCATTGTGCTCCCCCTCTCCCCTCCCCTCTTTTTCGAGAAAAAAAACTGAACCTCTTGTAAAATCACAAAATAAATAACTAAAGATTGTTTTTGTAAGTAAAAATTTATTAATTCCAATAGGCGTAGCCAAGTACATTGGATGTATAAATAACTAAAGATTTCTGAAGAATCTGAACTACTGAAGGTTTTAAATCTTAACATCCCAAATGAAGATACAGGTCCTTTCAGAAAAGTATAGAAAATAACAGCTGTAATCAAGTTCACAAAAATTATTTATCCATCCTCGTCTTCACCACCATTTTCAATAAGAAGGTAATGAGAACCCTCTTAAACATAGTTATCCACTTAGAACTTAATATCTATATATATATATATTCTTCTCCGCCCCGAGAAAAACATTGGTTTTTGTCCAGCTGATGATGCTGGGAAGCATACCATTAAAAAAAACCCATGTTCATCTACTAGAACCTTTTTGTTTTTTACTATAACCTAACAAAAAGAGGACATCACTAATAGAGAGTCCAGGAATATTTGCAGCAAAGACGAATTTTGAGGTTGTAAAAGAGCAGCTGAAAGAGTACCTCAATTCGAATACCAAAGGCATGGTCTTCATAATAGCCAGGTTCGTTGCTTACAATCATGCCTTTCAATAAGGGGGTCATATTTCCATATCTGTAGCTAATACTTTGAGGGCCCTCATGAACATTCAGTGCAGCTCCTACTCCATGCCCAGTTCCTAAAGATGGAAGGGAAAGAGAAATCATTTGATCATGTCAACAGATTCATTTAATTGGTTACTTCACAACTTCATAAACACATACCATGCCGGTAATCAAGCCCAATCTTCCAAAGGAAAGAACGAGCAAATGCATCCAACACAAAACCAGGGGTACATTCAGGGAATACTGCCTGATCGAGAGCTATGTGACCCTGCAACTGACCACTATCAGAAAAATCCAAAAATAAAAAGTTCATAGTCAAAATTGACCATACTAACCCTCAAGAAGTACAAGATGAAAATGAAAGCCACACCACATACACTACAATTTATAATCTACTAAGAGATCATTGGGGAACAAAACCCACAACTATAATGCACAAGAGTTCTGCTACTTGCAGGTAGGCCTGCAACCCGACCTATCCGGTCAGTATCTGGGCCCGACCCAGCTCCCAGGTTAGTACAAACCAACCTGACCCAACCGTAGTCGGGTCAACCCCCCCTCCCTTTTTTTAAATATTTATTTATTTTTCCAATGACATTTTCTTTTCTAGGTATGTTTTTCCTTTCTTCAACCGTAAGAACACGCTGGAAACTTGGAGCCTGGATTCTGGAACCTTCAGTGCTTCATGCCTAAAACCATTACTTAATGATCCAAACTCATTCATCATCTATCAACATTCTTTGGAGTAATACCCAGAATCTCTGTTCTTCGGCATACCATATTCTTAAATCTTTGTTCTTCAGCATTTGTCCACTGAAGTGAAACTTCCTCACATATTCAACAGAACCTGGGAGTCGACAGCCACACAAGTATGGTCTTCCTCTCTGAAACCACACTAGTCCATTCAGGTACCTCAGCTTGGAGGTGAGAATCCACACAAAAAAAAACTGGCAATGACGAACAAAGAAATAGAAACTGGCGATGACGAACAGAAACAAAAATCATCTCCCAAAAGAAATCAGAGAAACAGAAGCAGAAATCAACGGAGCTGTACCCGAGCACCCATTTCTCGGCAACCAAACAGAAACTGGCTATGACGAACGGAAAAACCAGGTCGGACGGTGCAGATGCGTTCCTGGCTGGTAGTGTCCCAAATCTGAGCCTTGACCTCCTTGCAGACAATTTTCAAGAAGTGGTGATGGTGAAGAGAAGTGGGGAGGGGGGGAACGGTGGCGATGCAAAGAGAGAGAGAGAGAGAGAGAGAGAGAGAGGGGGGGGGGGGAGCTGCTAGGGTTTCAATGTTTCATCTGAAGCATAAAACGTGGGCTTGTTTTAAGAGGCGGGTTGTACAGGTCGAACCCAATCATTAGTTAAAACCGATTTTTTTGGTTCGGTTTGGGTTTCGCAGGCGGGTTGGGTCTAGCAGTTTCCTGCACAGGCCTACTTGCAAGCATGTCAATAAACACAGCTTATAGAATTCATTATGGTTATAGGAAGTCAAAACACCAACACTTTTTATGATAGCTGATGTTAGCCTTTCACATCAGCGGTTTGTTGGGTGTGTCAATAACCAAACTTGCAAATTGATTTTTTCAATGCACCAAATACCAGATTGTTGCCTATTCCTCATCAATAAAATCTTTACTTACACATAAAAGAAATACCAGATTGCTTAAATGTAAGATACAAGAATATTCTGAAGTGCAAAAAAGACTTGTACTTAATATGAGTTAAAAAATTATGCATATATTGGGATGAATACACCTTTCACCTTCTAATTAACAGGGTTTTAAACTTTTCACCCTTAACTACCAAAATCGACAAACTTCACTCTTCAACTGCCATTTTTTGTCAAAGCACCCTTCATCCAGGTCTAGCCATTAATGGAGAAATAGGTTACATCACAACCTTGGCCACTAATGGTCGGTGCTATATTAACAGGTGTTGAAGAATGCAAAGTGTAAAACGCCTGTTAGTTAGGGGGGGGGGAAGTGAACTTTCCCTTGTATATATTTTTGTCGCATCATGCTATTCTATCGTGGTAGTTGAAGAGGACAAGAAATAGCATAATGGCAGTAAGCAAAACATCAGTGGTTAACAACCAGACAAACATTTTCCAATCAACGTTTGAACTTAAAAGCTGGACCCACTCCACCCAGATTCGTTTTAGCATCTGAATTCAGACAGAAGCCAACCTTAAAAAAAACCATCTCTTCTCTTTACCATATAAAAATAAATAAATAAATAAAATAACAAACATTTAGCTACCTGTAACACTCGAGTGAAGCATTCTTTTTGTCGTGCAGTAGGTACACCAAAATGTACAGTCCTTGTTATGTCAGTAGTACCATCAACATATTGACCTCCACTATCCAATAGGAAGAGTTTCTTTGAATCCACCACAGCGCAACTTTCTATTTCTGGCTTGTAGTGTATGATAGCCCCATTTGCACCAGTAGCTAGAAGAACATACTAACTGTGAGCAGTGAGGTTTAATAAAAGATAATAAAACATCTATATACAAACATCTATATACATTATTATAAATATACACCATTTGCAAAGAAACTAACACAATGATCCTTTGCATAAGCACAAAAGGAATTGAAGCATGTGATTTTAATTTCTACATATCAATAAAAAAAAAAAAAAAAGCATGGAAAACAAATTCAATCCATAGCCAAGCATGTTACAGAGATATAACCTCTTAAGTTCTTATTCCATAGGAGGTGGAACAAACAAAACCCTACTTAGAACTACAATGAAAGATTGCACAGTGGACATTCACCGTAACTAATTATTACCGTGATACACCACTTGGGAGGTTTGGCCTTTACCCTATGACTCGAGAACAGGCAATCAGAACAAAAGAGGTTCACAAACCTCTTATAAGGTTATTTTGATCTAAACTCTAAAAGTAGAAAACAAAACTGATAAAATTGGAGAATAGGAGATACCGCAGATAGTGTCAAAGCTTGTATCAATGAAACCGTCCTGCTTCGAACGAAATTCAAGAAGCTTGTCAGAAACTTCGACCTCTGTTAGTTTCACGCCCTTGTGAATTTCATCTTCCAGCCAGACCCAAAACTGTGCTAGAGCAGCAGCATCCCTGCATAGAAGACATAAGACACGTCTTCCACAGTTTTTAGCAAAATTCATCTTCGTAACTTATAATATATATATATATTTTTTATAAGTAAACGATATTATTGATAAAGATAGGTATAGCCCAAGTACACAAAATAGTATACAAGAGATAAGACCTATCTAGGTCGCAGTAGTGGAAACAAGAAAATCATGAAAATTTAGGCCTTGAAAGTCTACAGCTATGGCCCATAGAAATAACGTACGGAAAAATAAAATTTAGGTTGAAGTTCCTCTAGTGTCCGCTCCTTATCTATGAATGTCCGATCGTTATGCACTTTCCATATGCACCACATAATGCAAATAGGGACCATCTTCCATACGACTTTGATTTGTGGAACACCTCCTGGAAGTGTCCAGCTGGCCAATAACTCAACCACTGTGGCAAGCATTACCCAAGTTAACTCTACTCGGCTGAACACTTCAATCCACAAGGCTCTAGCTGTCTTGCAATGTAACAAGAGATGATCCACTATCTCGACGGATTTCTTGAACATGCAACACCAATCTAGAATAACGACCCGGCGCTTCCTCAGATTATCGATTGTCAAAATCTTGCCCAGGGCAGCTGTCCAAGTGAAGAATACTGCTTTGGGGGGCGCCTTAATCTCCATGGGAATTGAATATTCGGTAATTGTGTGAGAGACTTATAGAAGGATCGAATCGAGAATACACCTTTACCTGTAAGTGTCCACCACAACGTATCGGCTCGTTGTCCATTCAGCTTCACGGAATACATTAAGCTGAAGAAAGCCTCAAAGCTGTCTGCTTCCCAATCTTGGGCCGCTCTACTGAAGGTGATGTTCCACTGGACTTGGTCCCCTGATCGAACCATGAGGTTCGCCATTGAAATTTCTTGATCACATGCCACCCGGAAAATAGATGGAAAATAATCCTTTAGAGCCTCATCCCCGCACCATATGTCCCTCCAAAATTTTATCCGAGAACCCGCACCCAGCACTAATTTAGTATGGCGAGTAAACAACCCCCACCCTCGTCTAATGTACTTCCAAACCCTCACTCCATAGGCCCCATTCACCTCTCTAGTACACCAACCACCCCACAAGCTTCCGTATTTGCAATCAACCACTAATTTCCTTAGGGCTTCTGGTTCCATATTATATCTCCATAGCCATTTCCCAAGTAGGGCCAGATTTAATGTTCTCATATTTTTTATACCCAACCCACCTGAAGAGATTGGCCTGCACACCTTGTCCCAATTGACTAGATGGAATTTGAATTCATCCCCCAACCCACTCCATAAGAAATCATGGTGGAGTTTTTCAATTTGTGCCACCACACTAGCTAGAATTGGAAATAAAGACAGAAAATATGTTGGTAAGTTAGAAAGAATCTCCAAGGTGCTCTCAAATAGATTAGGGCAGGCTTGGGGTAAGATAATTACGAAGCCACAATCTTCTTTGGGATCAATGCAATAAAAGTAGCATTTGCCATTTAGGCTTTTCTCGAACTTCCCAACCGAGAACAATTCCTGAAACATGTTCATTATGTCCTCTTTCACTACCTCCCAGGATGTTTGGAAAAATCTCATCAAAGAGCCATCTGGACCTGGTGGTTTATATTTAACCATTCTTCTTACTACATCAAAGACCTCTACTTCCTCAAAAGATCTCTCCAACCAAGACTCTTTCTGTGACTCAATAGAGTCAAAACCGATCCATCAAGATTTGGCCTCCACCCTTCTCGTTCTGTAAGCAGCTGTTCGAAGAAATCCACCACATGATCCCGAATCACAAGAGCCTCCATGCAGTCTATACCATTGATATTTAGCATCTCAATGATATTTAGCATCTCAATGGAATTATTTCTCCTATGAGAATTAGCTACTCTGTGGAAGAACTTTGTGCTTCGATCCCCTTCTTTCAACCACAATGCTCTTGACTTATGACGCTAAGAGATCTCCTCCTCTAGAGAAATTAATCTCTCCAACTTTGAAGCTAGCTCTACCTTCCGCGATAATTATTCTGGGGAAAGGACTCTATCCTAAAGTATCCTCTCTAACTCTTGTAGCTCTTCCACCATGTTTTTCTTTCGCTCCCCTATGTCTCCGAAGGATTGAGAGTTCCAAAGCTTTAAATCATTCTTTAAAGCTTTTAGTTTGCCTACAAGTATGTAGGAAGGGTACCATGAAATTGATAAGATCACCACCATCACCTTATCCTGCCCACAAAGCCTTCACTTTTAAGCCACATGTTTTTGAACATAAAATATCGGTGCCCGCCTTGGATACCACCACAATCCAACAAGATGGGAAAATGATCCAAGCAAAGACAAGGCAAACTCTTTTGACACCTCCGTGTAATGCATTTCCTAATCCGGTGAGATTAGGAATCTGTCCAGCCAAGACCAAGTTTGATTATTGTACCAAGTAAAGGAGCCCCCCATGAGAGGAAGATCCACCATATTCAAGTCAAAAATACATGCTGAAAATTCTGTCATTGCTGGGCGCATTTTGCTGTCTTCGGATCGTTCACAGGGGAACCTTATGACATTAGAATCTCCACCTACGCATCAAGGAAGGTCCCACCAGCTATGTATTCCAGCAAGTTCTTCCCATAATAGTCTTATGATATTGTCTACATTCGGCCCATATATACTTGCAAAAGGCCACAAAAAATTATCTTCCACACTTTTAAAGTAGCAGGCCACAATATACTCCCCTACAAAATCCTTCATTTTCTCCACCATCCTTCTACCCCACATCACTAAAATTCCACCCAAAGCCCCATTCGATGCAAGACCCAATCTGCGTAAGGACAACTCCAAACACTTTGCACTATTTTCTTGGAAACAAATTTTGGCTTGGTTTCTTGTAAACATACTAAGTCCGCCCTCCATTTCTAAAGCAAATTTTTTATATGAAGACCCTTATTTGCCCCATTCAACCCGCGGACATTCCAAGACACAATTTTCAGCTTCATAAAGGAGATACAATCCCCTTCCCTTTGGATTTATCATGGCTTGAGTTGCCCTGATAGTGCAACGAGCATTTGAGTCTCTTAAGCTGAGAGTGGCCTACCTCTACGGCAGTGAGAAGAGCCATAAACTGTTCCTCAAAATCCACACACTCCATTTCCACATAGTGTTGAATTTCCTTTACCTTGCGGAGCACCCAGTCAGATACATTGGACTCGATTGGTAACAAACAATTTAGCAGAAAGGGCTCCCCTTCACTAGAAACCCACTGCAAATTCGATGACATCCCCCTCTCCTCGTCCCCAAACAGATTTTTGCCCTCCCATTCGACCACAGTACCCACATCATTGCCAAAGAGTGGAGTTAACATTTGTGTTTCAGGAACCATCCCCTCGTCACTACCACCAATAGGATTGAGCATCTGAGATAGCCCCTCTACAACATCCTTAGCGAATTCCAGACTCTCCTCACCATCTCCTTCTGACATCATCTCAAGGTGCTCCTCGGGTTGTTGTGGAGCCTCTGCCTGGGTAGGTGTGCTTCCAGAGTGTTTGTCGGCATTTTCTGGCCACAATAAGCCGAGATTACGACATTCGGTGGCAGGATCTCCTCTGTTTCCCCATTTCGCTTCACTGCCGTCAGTTCCACCATCATCGCCGGCACCTTCTAGACCTCTGTCAATGGTCCCAAAGCTGGTCGCGGTGCACCCAATGCTTTTCCCAGCAAGGTTGCAAGGTTTCCGTCAGTGGTGGGCCAATGGTCACCCCCTTTTCAAATTCTACGCACGGGAAGGTGCCCAACAGGCTGAGGCTCTCGCCCTTTTTTCCCCACGGGCTAAGGCCCAGCGACTCTTAACTAATTGGGGCCGTCAACTAACGGGCCTAAGCCCTTGATACGCTGCCCATCTCCCTCGCCTCAGCCCACACAAGGCCCACCTATTTCCAAGCCCCCCCCCCCCCAATCAACATCAAGTTCAACACACTGTATTAGCCAATCCACCTTATTCTACAAAGTACCCAACTAAGCCTTCACGTCCAACAGTGTACTATGGACTTCCCCCTTTGCCATGCCAACTACAGGTCTGCCACTATACAGGACAAAAATCTATGCCAAAGCAGTGTCCATTACCTTTCCTAGTAGTAGCACCTCTCTGCAATTCCATGCCGCCATCCCCTTTTCAAAGTTCACGGGGTTGCTCCACCATCAACACCTCCTGTAGGAGTGAGGTTGTGGCTGGACCTTCGCCGCCAGTGGTCTCTTCAGTGCTCCGTCACTGTAAGTGACTCTCCCTTCATGAATAAACTCCCACAGTGCCTCCCCCATCCTTCTCCACCCTCTGCCCTCCTCCTCATGAACGAATATAAAGTTCCTTCTACCACCACCACCATATTTCACCATTGCAATATAACGGCTACGACCATTCGAACAGCGCTACGCTATAGAACTGCGACTGCCTTCCTTGAATGTGGTGAAGAAATCTCTCTTTTCTTCCTTCATGCAATCCTCCAAGGCCTTTGCCAACCATTGCACAGTTGAATGTCTCAGTACTAGCTTTGTCACCACCCTCCAGCTTCTCTCTGTAATAACCAACAGACCCCCCTCCTACAGAAGTGAAAAAAGTTTTGATTCTATCGCAATGTCCTTTGAAAAACCCATCCTAAGCACACCAACACCCCAGAGCTCAGTCGTATAACGCCATCACAAACCACCCAAACTCAG
This sequence comes from Carya cathayensis, assembly GCA_011037825.1. Lineage (NCBI taxonomy): Eukaryota > Viridiplantae > Streptophyta > Magnoliopsida > Fagales > Juglandaceae > Carya > Carya cathayensis. Next base: position 1,228,680 of record QGSO01000269.1, on the reverse strand, counting down.
CGGAGAGAACGAGTGTTTGTTTTCCATCATCAACAGAAATTGGATGTGGCAAATTCTAAATATATGCTTCTATTTATTTGTAGCACTCAGAGAAAACAAGAAATGCGCCAGCATTGATAGTTTGACCAAAAACAATGAGAAAAAGTTCAATTCCTTCATAGTACTTCTATTAGTTAAAAAAATTACTACTCATCAAAATTATTTTAAAAAAACTACTAAAACAAGTGGGTAAATAGCAAACATGCTGACTTTAACGCTTACATTCTAAATCACTCTATGGTTTGTATATACAAAACCGATGATTCAAGCTTGATATTAAGGCATTGAAATAAAATGATAAGATGAAAAATATAAACATTAAATCATCAAAAGATAGCAGGTCCCAAAGGAAGCAACGAATTACCTTAAATGAGAATTCCTCATCCCTTCTAGCTCGGCATGATTTTTTACTGCCTTTGCCACTGAGATAGGGGATGACTTATATACTCCACTGTGCCCCCCAGACTGACTATTGGAGCTATCATGCATCTTACTCTTACCCTTGGCTTTATTCCCACGGCTCCCAGTAAATCTCTCGCAGGAAGACTTATAGGTATTGACAACAGCCGCATTAACAGATGATGTATCCAGCCAAAGGTGAGTATCTTGTGCTGCCAAGCTGAGAAAACATAATCATCTGGTATTCTTTTTCAGTTTATAGTGCTTATTGTTGGAATACATAGTTGTAATTAAATGTATAGTATGTATATGTATAGTTGAATATTCATCAATAATATCAGAACAAAGTATTCTCTCTCTCTCTCTTGTTTATCGACTACATGGTATTAGAGAGGTGAGTAGTCGATGGTGGTTGTGCGACGGAGTTAGTGGTGTTTTCCAGTGGGTGATGGTGGTTGTTGTTGGTCGTTGGCGGTGCTGTGAAGTTTCGGCTGAAGTTCGGCCTGCAGCTCCTTCTAGAGCATTTTTCCAGTGACATAAGGGGTTATCTCCGATAATGGACACCGGAATCAAGGTCGCCGGCGTGGTCTGTCCACTCCGGTGAGTTTTCGTCTCCATCGGCTGCCGAAAGGACGTGTATCGCTGGCCAAAAAAGGAGTCTCGGGGCGTTTGGCTGCAAGTTCCCACTATTCTATCCATGGTTGTGCATGCCCCCAATCTGGAATAAGAACTTATTCCTATACGGTAATCCTGCTTTCCTTATTCCTGGTTAGGAATAGCTTATTCGTGGTTTGATTTTATTTTTGAATTCGAGACGTCCGAATCCAAAATAGGGCCGATACAGGCCGAAACAGGGCCAATACAAGCCGGTTCCGGCAAAACAGAACCGGTTCCGACCGAAACAGGGCCGATATAGGCCGGTTCAGATCTGATACAGGCCAGGTCAGGCCCGATACAGGCCGAAACAAGCCCTAAAATTGGCTGTTCTGACCAATATACACTGTTTTTCACCCGTATAGTTCCGAAATTTGGTTTGTTGAGCCGGTTTCTATTTTTCCAGCGTGTTTGTTTGTTTTTTATCCATATTCTCGTATTTTTCTCCATGGAGGCTAAGTTTGAGTAATTATCTATTGCACCAAACGTTAATATGCCTGACTACCGTGAAATTGAATGGAAAAAACTACATATTGTGGTCAAAATCTGTTGAAATGTTTTTGAAAGGTAAGGGTCTTCGTCGTACCCACTTGGTTGATTCAATGCCTGATTCAACTAATTCTACCTTTGCTCAATGGGAGCAAGAAGATGCTCAAATCTGCTCCTTGATGTTAACTAGTATTGAGCCTCATATTTGTGCTAGTTTAGTACACTTTGACACTGCTCAAGAGATATGGAGGCACCTCAAACAAATGTACTCAGGTGTTGGAAACACAACTCGTATTTATGAGTTGTGTCAACAATTTTTTGGGTTGGAACAGGGTGCTTTGGGCCTAGAAGAGTATTATTCTCAGGTGATGAGCATATGTGAGGAACTCAAAATTTATCAACCTATCACCTCTGATATTTCAATTATGCTAAAACAACATGAAGAGTTCAACGTTGTTCAATTTCTAGTTGGCCTAAAACCTAAGTATGAGTCGGTGCGCTCTCAAATTCTAGCAAGCCCACAGTTCCCCTCATTTCTTGATGTGTTCTCCAGACTCCAACGAGCCACATTATCTGGACCAGGATCTCAGTTATCTTCTGACCAAAGTAATGAGAGATCCGCTTTAGTTGCCTCCTATGTTGCTCCTGGTGGGCGTGGAGATCGGGGTGGTAGAGGTGCACGTGGGGGACATGATACCAGAGGTAACCGCAGTCGAGGTCGTGAATCTCGTAAGTGCACCCATTGTGGTCGCACTAACCACTCGGTGGACTATTGTTGGTATCTACATGGTAGACCATCTGGGTCCGCTAATCAGGCCATTTGCCAAGACTCTACATCACAGGCAACGAGTTCCAACTTGCTTCCAGAGATGATCAGCATATCGAAGGATGAGTATGATCAGTTTTTAGTCACACGAGCGGCTTCATCTTCCAAAGCTACTCTCACCCAACCAGGTACAGCATCCACATGTCTTGTCTCATCTACCCAAAATCCATGGATCATCGATTCAAGAGCCAATGAACATCTGACCGGTTTGTCTCATTCCTTATCTGAGTTAGGTACTATGTCATTTCCCAAGAGTGTTACTCTTACTAATGGTTCTCTTGCTAAAGTTACAAGCATTGGATCTAGCAAGCTCACTGATTCTATATCCCTATCATCTGTTCTATATGCTCCTAGTTTTCCTTTAGCTTGCTGTCCATTAGTAAAATTACTCAAAATCTTCAATGTTCAGTGACCTTTTTTCCTTCTGTATGTATCTTTCAGGATCTCAAGACGGGGAAGAAGATTGGTACGGGGCATGAAACTGGTGGTCTGCATTACCTCGACGTCGAGTAGTCACCCACTCGAGCCCTCACTTCCTCCTCTGCTTTTGAATGGCATTGCCGCCTTGGACAACCATCATTTTCTCTTCTGAAACGTCAAGTTAGGGATCTTGGAAATGTCTCCCTTTCCTTGTGAAGCATGTCAACTTAGTAAACACCACCGTGTGTCTTTTGTACCTCGAGTTGATAATCGAGCATCTTGTTCTTTTGCATTGGTTCACTCTGATATATGAGGACCATTCAACATTGTATCAAACAAGTTTCAATATTTTGTTACATTTGTTGATGACTATTCTCATATGACATGGTTATTTCTGATGAAAGCACGATCTGAACTCCTTTCCATATTCAAAGTCTTTCGAAAAGAAATTAAAACTCAATTTAGACAAAAAGTTCAAGTTTTGCGTTCTGACAATGCTAAAGAATATCAATCTGATTCCTTTGCTACTTACTTAAGCAATAAGGGAATTGTTCATCAAATTTCATGTTCTTACACACCCCAACAGAATGGGGTGGCTGAACGCAAAAATCGTCATTTGTTAGATGTAACCCGAGCACTTTTACTGCACATGCATGTTCCTAAACTTTTCTGGAGTGATGGTATTCTTACTGCGTGTCACCTTATCAATCGTATGCCTTCATCTGTCCTCGATGACTCCCCTCCCTTCTCCATCTTGTTTCCCTCATTGCCATCATTTTTCTCTTCCACCCAAAATCTTTAGGTGTGTTTGTTATGTTCATAATCTTGGCCCAAGCTTTGATAAGCTTGATCCACGTGCTGCCAAGTGCTTCTTTGTTGGTTATTCCCGAACTCAAAAAGGATATTGCTGCTATAGTCCTGCCCTTAGACGCTACTTCACAAGTGCTGATGTCACATTTTTTAAGTCCATACCCTATTTCTCAGACACGTTTTCGGTTGTTGATTGTGATCCTCTACCATTACCTACTCTAACCCTTTCTCCTCCACAATCACCCACTGTTACCCAACTCGCGTCGCTCACAGACCCCAGCTCCCCTGCCTCCACCAACTTTGTCTCCGTCTTCAGACCCTGAGTTACTCAGTGCTTCAAAATCTCCACCTATTGCTCTCCGAAAAGGTACTCGTTCTTGTGTTACTCAACATCCGATTAACCAATATGTCTCCTGTCATGCCTTATCTCCATCTTTTTCATCTTTTACTTCTCAACTGTCAAAAGTTTCTATTCTTAAGACAGTTCAGGATGCTTTATCTGATCCGAGATGGAGGACAGCCATGGAAAATGAAATTGATGCTCTTCACCATAATGGGACATGGGATCTTGTTCCTATGCCGCCGGGAAAACAATCTGTTGGCTGTAGATGAGTATACACAGTCAAATTCCATCCTACTAGCTCTGTGGAACGTCTGAAAGCTCGTTTGGTAGCTAAGGGCTACACTCAAATTTATGGCATTGATTACGACGAGACCTTTTCCCCCACTGCCAAAATTTCATCTGTTCGGGTATTGATCTATCTTGCTACTAATTTGGATTGGCCCTTATTTCAATTGGATGTTAAAAATGTATTCCTACATGGTGACTTAAATGAGGAAGTGTATATGGAGCAACCAGCTGGTTTTGTTGCTCAGGGGGAGTGTCGAGGTACAGTTTGCAAGTTAAAAAAGGCATTATATGGTTTGAAACAATTTTCTCGAGCATGGTTTGGGAGGTTCTCTGATAGTGTATTGGCATTCGGTCTTCATAGATGCCAAGCAGACCACTCGGTATTTCATCTACATAGTGATGCAAGTCATATCTTATTGATTGTATATGTAGATGATATTGTAATTATTGGGAGTGATTCAGCTGGAATCGCCAGGCTGAAACAATTTTTACATGATCAGTTTCAGACAAAAGACTTGAGTAAACTTAGATACTTTCTTGGAATCGAAGTTAGTAGATCTAAAAAGGGTATCAACCTATCTCAGAGAAAATATGTGCTTGATCTTTCGGAAGAAACTGGCATGTTGGGTGCACGGCCTATTGACACTCCTATGGATCCAAATCGTAAACTCTTGAAAGAGGAAGGTGAGTTGTTTGGAGATCCAGGTCGGTATCAAAGACTTGTTGGAAAATTAAATTATCTATCACTAGACCTGATATTTCTTATGCAGTAAGTGCATTGAGCCAATTTCTACAAACACCTAAGGTCTCACATTGGGATGCTGTAATCCATATTCTTCGGTATCTTAAGCGAGCTCCTGGACTTGGGTTGTTGTATAGACCAAATGAGCATCTTAGAATTGAAGCTTTTTCAGATGCTGATTGGGCAGGATCTCCATCAGAAAGAAGATCGACTACTAAATATTCTACCTTTGTAGGAGGTAACTTGGTTACATGGAAGAGTAAGAAGCAAGCAGTAGTAGCTTGATCTAGTGCAGAGGCCGAATACAGAGCAATGGCTCACACTGCTAGTGAGCTAACATGGTTGCAACACTTTCTTCATGAGATTGGGTTTCCCGCTCCTGTCCCCCTTCAATTATTTTGTGATAATCAAGCTGCAGTACATATTGCGTCTAATCCTGTGTTCCATGAGAGGACTAAACACATTGAGATTGATTGTCACTTCATTCGAGATCAGATATTCAGTGGTGACATTTATACACCCTTTGTGAAGTCTGCTGATCAACTTGCAGATGTGTTTACCAAACCACTTTGTCATAGTCGGCTAAAGTTTATTTGTTCCAAGCTAGGTTTATATGATATATATATATGCCCCAGCTTGAAGGGGGTGTTGGAATACATAGTTGTAATTAAATGTATAGTATGAGGGTATAATGGTCACTACCCTATGTATATGTATAGTTGAATATTCATCAATAATATAAGAACAAAGTACTCTCTCTCTCTCTCTCTCTCTCTCTCTCTCTCTCTCTCTCACACACACACGTATCGAATACACTTATGAACTAAGTTTACTCCAGTATGCATGTAAAAGCAAGCCTACAGACACCGTAGTCTCCATATAGGTTGGTATCTATAACAGATAAAGCTGAAAGGATGCATTTGCAGCACTAAACATGTGAATAAACCAACCAGAAGTTCAATTCCAACTACAGCAGCATTTTTTTATGTCATTTAGTTCCAACCTTTGACTACAAAGCTACACCTTGAAAGGTGGACTTTTATACACGTGCTGTCCAATGTGAGAACAAACTGATTTCCTCGCAATTTCATTTTAAAAAGCCTGTCTAACGTAATGATGACCTCATGAATCAAAATAAGGGATTTTAGACTGCTGAAGAACTTCTGACCACAGCAGTCTCTAATCGCTGCTGTTTGGGCCTTCCTAGGATACTTGATATTAAACCCTTGTCCCAGTGCTGGAATAACATCAACAGCGTTCCAGCGCGCACACTTAGCAAAATCGTGAGGCTCAAAAGTTTACTGTTGGAGCCCAAATCCAGACCCAATCACTAGGCTTTAATTTAACTTTAAACCTTACAAATAGTGTACAAATCACTTCATTAGACGGCCTTAAAAATCACCTAAATCGAGTGCATGCTTGCTGAAAATGTGCTACACATACACTCTGCATCATTCAGCCTAGGGTCTGAATGCAACAAAATACAGCAGTTAACCTTTTAAGGCGTTAGTAGCCTAAAGTGGTCTCCTTAAACACTTAACAACCACAGGAAAGTTAGGAATCAGTGGAGCTAAGTTTAGCACGCTAGAGAGACTAAACACAAAACTAAATTGCATACTACATGAGAAACAAGTCAACTTAGTTGTGTAATTTGATCATCTGTGAAAAGAAAAACACATGTCAAAGCAAGGGAATTAGATCTGACCTTGTGTACCCAAACATTAGTAAAGAGTATAAAAAAGGTAAGATATTAAGATAATAACTATGAATATTTTCTTAAGGTTACAAAAGAAGTGTTGATTTGCAAGGTGGAGGAAGCAAGGTAAGGAGCATGATCATGTTCTTTTCCCTCAAAGTAAAATGCTATATTTTCACAAAAGAATTTCCAGATTATAAGTGGTAATATTAAGCCTTTCTATACCACTTTTGATGCACCTACCATGATATGTTATGAAAGTGAAGGTTGCAGATGTTGTAATGTGTATGCTTCTAGGATATGAAATGTAAGTAATTATATCAATGTCATGAAAATTATGAAAAAGAAAAGAAAATAAGATAAATCAATGTATAGTTTTCTAAAGTTTTTCTTTTGTCCATATGACGATTATGTGAAAGAAATGGAGCAAAAAGTTGGATGCGCAAACCACACTGAAGGAAGTTGGGAAAGTGGTCCACCAGATTGCATATGTTTGAAGAGCAGCTCCCTTTATTGCCCATAGGATGTGGGCTTGGTTCACAGACTAGGAACACAAGGGTTAATGTGTATGGTCCATTAAGATTTTCAAGATAAAGTTTTTATGTTTGTATGTGATGCTTTTTGGAGATGTTTTCAAAGAAAACTAGCTTGATAACATTTTTCTGAATGCTGGGCTATTTACTGAGTATTTGTCTAATTTGTTGTGTTATAACTACCTGGGTAACGATGAGGACAAGTTTGCAGGACAAAATCAATAGAAAAGACAGAGATCCAGTCAAAACTGAAATGTGTGTTATTCACATGAAATGTTATGGAGTAACATTCCTAATCTTATCAGGAAGGGGATGCTACATACACACACACACACGTGTAGAGGTAGATAGATAGGAGAGGTCTCAAATTTACCTTTCTATTTCAGAAAGAATAGAATCATATGGCCTCAACTCTATGCCTGCATTCTTCAAGTGATTCATCACATCTGGCGTGACCTTAGAATTATCTATAAATAATTTTGCACTATCAATCTCCACAATTAAGTATGCATACATGACGGGTGAATGTGGAACGTCACTTCCTCTCTGCAAAACAAAAATTGAGATTTCAATTTAAAGATTAGAGATGTAAAGAGGAAAAATCATTGGACAAATTATTAGAACTTTTCATTTCAATCTTGTGAGGGACAGGGCAGCCCACTAAAAAAAAGAAAGAAAAAAAGAAGAAGAAGAAGAAGAAGAAGATGTTGCTGCAGAGGATGTCCCATGTCTCTAGATTTCTTCCCCAGTTTTTAAGGAGAAGCATAAAACAGCAAGAATTTCCAAAATTTCAGTAAACATGGTTTCCAAAATTTCCAATCTAAAGGTGCTGTGCAGAAACATTACCAAGTTCAACAGCCATGCAACTTCATCAAGCATTGATATGACAATGGCAGATGAACCAGCATCCACAAGTTCAGATCTCAGCAAAGATAATTTCGATGCTACATCTAAACCAGCATATTTTAGGTCATGCATTCTGATTGGTTTGTTTGGAGGTTTAGGTCTTGATTCTCCCCAAATTTCATCCACCAGATTTAAATCGTATAAGTAAACCAGCTCATGATTCTTCTTTGCAATGGCCTCCTTCAGTTCCTCTGCAGCATCTGAAGAAAAAAGAAACTGCTCCCTTCACAGTACCAAAGACAGAAGCATCAGAGGCAGTCAAGTCTAGAAAATGCTATAGTAGGCATGAATAAGTTAAAGCAGATATTGCATGCATCAAAAGGTGTTTTTTTTGGGGGGTGGGGCGGTTAATAACAACCCAGAGAAGGCCCATCCCACATCAAGGCCATTTACTCCAAAAGGACTAGTTAATAGTACAATCATAGCCCATTGGAATTACTAAAGAACAAGAAGTTCTCCCTCTCAAGTAATGTGTAATCCTATTCACCACCTATACTCACTTGATACGGGGTATCATAATCTCCTCCCCTTAAATTCCCAACGTCCTAGTTGGTACTGCTCAAGTCCCACATTTTTGCTGGAATTGATTCTGATGCAATTTGTAATGATCCAAAGAAGGCTCAAGCCACATCTGGGCCATATTCCAAAAGGACTAGTCAATTATACAATTGGATCCCATTAGAATCACTATAAAGAGCAAAAATTTCTCCCTCACAAGCAATGTGAGATCTCATTTGGCCTATACTCACTCAATATGGGGGTATCACAGGGGGAGCCGAACATGGGGAGAAAAGCAATGAATATATTCTAACAGATTGTATATGGAATAACATGACAGTCAGGTATGAATCAGATTATTATGTATGATATCCTAAATTTTGAAAAAGTCCCATAAATAATGAAAAGATGAAATTCAGCATACTCTCCATGATTGTAAGTGCAAAAGATGACTGGGATCTAAATTTTAATATGAAAAAAGCAAAACCCAAATGACTAGTCAAAATCAACACTTGAAACAATGGATTGCACGGTGCTAAAAAAGAACAAGAAATATGGTGCAGCCATTTAAGCAGCAACGTATTGCTTACAGGATCAATGCCAACCCTACTACCAGCAGTCAAACCATCATTAAGCCATTCACTTGTGGTAGGAACTCCAAGATTACCAGCCCGCATAAGAATCCAACTAGAACTCAGCTGCTTCTCAGCCTAATCATTAGAGAGAAAAAAAGTATTTAATATTAATATCGTCCCCACCACCTATTATTAGACTGGACCAAAGAGAAAATTGGAGAAAAGAAAAAAACATTTTGACTTGCATATGGCACTGAGCTAAAGCTGAAGAGTTGGAATAGACAAAGATTATCCTTTTCTTAAACCTGGAGAAAATAACGGCCATCCGTCCAAAGAGCTGCTTTATCCTTTGTGACAACAGCAGTACCAGCACTGCCAGTAAAACCTGATATATAGGCCCTCCTCATATAACATTCAGCTATGAACTCACTCTGGAAGCCAAAATGAAGGCAATTAAGATTTGCTGGAGGCAACATTTGAATTCACAAAAATTATTTCTAGTCCCATAACAAAGAAACATAAACCTCATAAAGACTAAGAGATTTCAGTTTGTCCTCAACAAATATATGTTTTTCTTTTTATTGGCACTTGGTGTACGAAAACAAACAACAAATGTATGCTTGGCCAATAAAATCTTATACAATGAGGAGATAGTTGGAGAGGTTGAAAAACCTATACTTTTTATCACAAAAACTGAAGGCATTCAAAATAACAGACCAGAACACACTAAATTTATTCGGAAACCAACACAAAACCCCACATCCAAAAAAATGTCAACAATGACACCATCAACAAAATTCAATGAAAACCCGATCAAAAGATTCAAAACCAGGTGCGTAGTCTCCATTGACACCATAAAAAAATTACCCTCAGCCACCTTTTGCACAAGTTCGACCAGTACATCTCTTTAGAGTTTTGCTACATACAAGCAAAGTCGCGTACTAATCTGCGTACCAATACTGATTCCTTCACAATTAAAATTTAAATTAGCACTGTTTTCAATCAAATCAACTTTTTGACTAATCACATTTGATTGGTGCAAATATTAGTATGCAATTATGCTTGTAACTAGATTTTTCCATCTCTTTATATATCTTTTTTACTTAGTTACGCCTTTCACGCTTATCAATAAAGCTGTATGACTTATTTACAAAAAGCATGAGGCATCCTTATTATTGATAAGCTGAGAAAGCCTAGCATCATTGCTATGGATTGGAACTATATGTAAAAAAGCATGGAGAGTCGGTGGATCACCTTCTTCTTCATTGTGATGTGTCAAGGGTATTGTGGGATGAGGTTTTTGTCAAGCTTGGCATTGCTTGGGTGATGCCTAAGAGTATGGGGAACCTTTTGGCCTGTTGGAGAGGAATTCGAGGAAATCATCAAATAGCGGCTGTTTGGAAGATGATTCCTCTTTATCTTATATGGTGTATTTGGAATGAGAGGAATGGTCGCTGTTTCGACAATACAGAACGCTCAGTGGATGGGATTAAGGATTTCTTTTTTCATACTTTGTTGCTTTGGCCTTCGGTAATTGTAATGGATGGGTTTAGTCCCAATGACTTTCGAGCGGCTTTTCAACTTTAATTTGTAATTAGGTGTTTTCTCTTGTATTTGCCTATCCCTAATTACGTGGTTTTAATAAACTTCGTACTTATAAAATATAAAATAAAATAAGCACGAGTTCAGCCTAATCATTGAAAATCCAGCTGCAACACATCAGCAAAAACCACCAAGACTTCGACTGAAACCCAAGAATCCAACCTGGTGAGCGTCCTGAGAGGGAATGATATAGGCGTCGATGTTAACCCCGGGTATCGAGAAGAGGTCCCGGAGCTTGCGGAGCTTCTCGTCCGGTTGTGAGCCGGTGCTGTGCCTTTTGATTTCGGAAGAGGGCTTGGCCGTGATGGGAGTGCAATTCTGGATAGTGAGGATTGGGGCGTTTGGTGATTTAGTGAAAAGTTTGGGGCGGCTTTTGAATTTGTGGAGAACTGGGAATGAGAAAGAGAGAAAATGGAGGTAGCGAGGGTGTGTATGAGTACACATTAAGGGTGACGGTAACGAGCCCATGGGAACCATGTTTAGAGAGGGAAACTGAGTTCTAGAGAGAGATACAGAGAAGGCAAACAGGAAAAGCATCACAGGTTGGGGAAGAAGAAGGTGGGGCCTTGAAGAGTGATGAAACGGTGACGTTTGGTGGATAAGGTCTCCTCCAATAAGCTCCTAATGGCTAGAAACCAGAGGGAAACAAACGACAATCGTTTAGTGAATGTACACATATATAGTCTATATACATATATTTATATTAACTCAAAATTAGTTTGTTGAAATTTGCAAGTAGAACTTTAGTATATGATATGAATAATCTATATTATGATAAAAATATTAAATTTTTTCAAAATATAATATGAAAAACACGAGATTTTTTGTTTAACTTTGTTCATGTTTATTAATACTTTTATCTTAATTAAGTAAATAAAATGTAAAATATTTCTGTAATGTGATTTCATTTTTTAAATAATTTATAACCACGTTCAAATCATTCAAAATAAAAATAAATAGACCGTAATCATGGAATCTTGTTCAAATTTTTTTAAATTAAACGAAGTTACGATTTGAGATTGAGAGTTCAATGATTATTTAACTCAACTCGAGTGCATCGTTGATTATGATCTTAGTTGTTCATTTTCTTGTGATCAAGTTTACATCCAAATCTAGTAGGAAAAAACAAAAAGAATTGTCCCATTTGCCAAGTTTTGGATTACACCTTTAAACAAATCTTAGGATATAGATTATAGAACTAGCTTGGGGGCTTCTCCAAAAGAGAATCATTGACCTTATACATCATGATGGTGGGTTGATGTGGAACCTGATTTATGAGCAGAAAAAGTGTAGAAAGAGAGTTTGCTCAACTATCACTCAACCTTGGCTCAAGCAAAGCTCAACTTGTGAGTTTGCTCGAGGTATGCTCAATTGTGGGCTTGAGCGAAGGTCAAACAGATTATTCACTCAAGGCTCGCGTGCACAACAATGGGCTTAAGCGAAACACTAACCTAGTGTTCGCTCGACAAACCGCTCAAGCTAATGTTTAATTAATTGTTCGCTCGAGGCGTGCTCAACAAGGCACTCAAGTGAATAACCCAACAGCAAGCACTCAAGTGAATAACCCAATTTTGCTGTTTAGGATTTCTAGCACCGTTTTCATTATGTGTGTGTGTGTGTGTGTGTGTGTGTGTAATGTTTGCTCTTTTTTGTGCGTGCTCAACAATTCAAAGTGAACAAAATAGGCAAAGTTGCGATGAAGAAGTTGTTCCATCTAAAGATGTCAGAAGGTATGTTTGTGGCCCAACACTTGAAATGAGTTTAATATAATCATAAATCAATTGTCTTCTATAGGAATTGAATTTGATGATAAGATCAAAGCGTTGATTCTATTAGCATCGCTGCCAAATAGTTGGGAGACCATGAGGATGGCGGTGAGTAGCTCAGTTGACAAGATGGAACTGAATTACGATGACTTACATGACATGATTCTTGCTGAGAAGGTATGCAAAAGAGACTTTGGTGAGTTCTCGGGTTCGAGCTTGGCTCTGAACGTTGACTATCGGGGCAGAAGACTTGACAAGTCAAGCTCAAAGAATAGGGGCAAAAGAAATACAAGATTTGGGCATATCACTTGTTGGAGTTGTGGCAAGTCGAGCCACATCAAGAGAGACAGCTGGAATTAGGGAAGTATTGGAGATGACGATGCGAATGCGGTGGCTGAAGAAATACAAGATTCTCTAATTCTTACAGTGCTCAGTCTAGTTGATGATTGGGTGTTGGATTCAAGGGCTTCGTTCCACAGCATCTCACATCGAAAGATCATGTAGAACTATGTTGCTGGTGATTTTGAAAATATGTATGCAGCTAATGGAGAGGCACTGGATGTAGTGGGCATGGGCGATATGCACATCGCACTTCCGAAAAAAAGCGTGTGGGCTTTGCAGCAAGTCAGACACGTTCCAAATTTGAAGAAAACATTATCTCTGTTGGATAGCTCGATGATAGTGGTCATGCAGTAACATTTTTTGAAAGAGCGTGGAAGGTCACTAAGGGTGCACTAATCTTGGCACGTGGTAAGAGATCTAACACTTTGTATTTGACATTAGGGTATAGTGATGTGCATGAAAATATAGGAGTGCAAAAGAATAAACCTGGTCACGGGAAGCAAAAGGGAGTCAGCTAGTTAAGGTTGCCTAGGTTGGTTCGAGACCAGATACTCCCAATAGATGTACTGACTAAGGACGATGCACGTGAGAGGCTGAAGACAAGTTATGTGTCTTCTGGCTTGAAGATGGGAGTTGTGAGCTACATAGGTGATAGGACTTGTGCTAGAAAAAGTGACTGGCATGTGGAGAACCAGTTTCCAAGTGGGAGATTGTTGGGTTGATGTGAAGCCTAGTTTGTGAGCATAAAAGGTGTAGACAAAGAGTTTGCTCAATTGTTGCTTGGCCTTGGTTCGAGAGAAACTCAATCCATGAGTTTGCTCTAGGTGTGCTCGAAAATGGGCTCGAGTGAAGGTCAGGAAGATTGTTCACTCAAGCTCGCACAACAGTTGGCTTGAGGCACTAACTCTAGTATTCGCTTGAGCAACGTTCGACAGACTGCTCGAGTCAATGTCCAATTGGTTGTTTGCTTGACAAGCCACTCAAGCGAAGAATCCAATTTTTTCTTTTAGGGTTTCTAGTGCCGCTTTCACTATATATATATATATATATGTAATGTTTGCTCTTTTGTTTGTATGCTTAGCAAATCAAAGTAAACAAAAAAGGCAAAGGTGTGAGAGCATATTTGAGAGTGAAAAGAACACAGAGAGTAATAATTGAGATTGCGTGAGTAAAGTAGTACTATTGTAACTCACTATGTGTAATTGTAATATCTTCTGGAATAAAAACCACTTGCAGCTTTATGGACATAATGGTGGTCTTCCTTAATAATGGCTGTCAGGCTTCTTCTTTTTTTTTTTTTGCTAATCAAGCATACTTAATATTGATAGAACTAAAATAATATATTACATAGTGTCTTGTGGGGATCCTTGCCATTATCAATATATAAAATACAACTAGGTAGTTTATCTAAGGGTATACAATCAAAGACTTGATTAGTTTCTACTCATTGCACTATTGAGTGTGCACATCGATTTTGCAATGGATGAATTTTGATAACTTTCCAATCTTTTTGAGGACGTAGATTTTGACAATTACTATTAATGATTGGGATTAGTTGTCAACATGGTGAAGAATCCACATTTTTAATTGTTGTTACAACCTACAATGCATCACCCTCCAGAATAAAGGGGCTCTTTTGGAGCGATTTTGCCAATTGTGATGCTAGGAAGGCAAAAGATGCTTCAACTATGACTGGAATTGTGGAATAGATTTTTTATATTCGTGTTTTTAGGATCTGACCTTTTAAATTGCGATAGACTGTCGCAGTTGTGGAGATTGAATCTCTAACTACTGCATCAAAGGAGAAGCTCCAATAGTTCTGAGGCGGTGATAGCCAATTTAGTCTTAGAGAGGCTTGTAATTTTTCCTCCCATGCATGTTTATAATCATGGTAAGACTTTTCCAATTGAGCATTTGCATTCCTTAAAAAGGGTTCTGTGTGATTGTGTAGTATTTTATTTCATTGACGTCAAATGAAATCCAACATTAGAACTGCAACTCTAGAATTGGTGCACCTCTAGAGCATTGTAACACCTTGCTCCCTAGGTTTAAGAATAAAATCACTTTTAAAAATTCTCAAAAAAGTCAAGTACTACTACTAAACCGTGCTACTACTGAACCTAACTTAAAAATATATTTTCTTTTATTCTGAAGGAAACACCAAGTACAAAGATTCCTTATAATAAATAGAGTTGTTTTATATTAAAATACTGAAATTATAAATGAGAGTGTTCGGAAGTATTTATTAAAATTTCTCAAGGTTCATATCCAAAAAATCATAACTTAAAACCTCCTCTATTCATGATCTAGACCATTGTCACGCCTCTCTCGACTAAGTCTCATCCTGCAGCTTTAGATTCATAAATATTTTGACTTGTGGTGGTTTAAAAACATAAAAACAATTAAAATGAGTCGATGACTCAGTAAGAATCCATTATAACGTAACCATAATTAACATAAAGTTTTCATAAAATATATACTTTTTTCATGCTAAGAACTTTAAATCATGACTAATCATACTAATGCATATGCTATGCATGACTGATTTATCTAAATGATCTGACTGGCCTACACACTTAACCTTGTATGCAAGATTGTGCACCGACCTGACGACCTGCAGTTGCAAGGGGAGCCGCTGATAGTATTCCGGCATACTATGGTAGACCATGCTTAAGTCTGTGACTTGCACATGCTCATTGAAACTATATTGGTATCATGCATCTGAAGGACCATCTGATTAACTGTTTTGGGTTTATCTTACACTTGATCTCTTATGAAGGCTTACGTGTTTTATGTAACGTAAGATACATGAGATACATAATACATACATAACTATAATATATGAAATAAAACATGATGAATGACGTGCTTGCAAATGTCATGACATGCATGGTACATAAACACTAGTTTCGAAAGAACTGGCTTTAATAATAATATATATAACTAGCTAACATATGTTAATCTTAATTTATGATCAATCTACTTACCTTGTAGTGTTGATCATGGTGCCAAACTGGGTATCTTGGGTCCAGTCGTTGCAATTATGGAGATTTATGTTTTTTTTCGAAATAGCACACGAAAGGGATATATTTATAGAGAGATTTGGGAGAGGGTGTCGACAAGTTCAAGTTAGACTCATTTAATGCATATAGTGATATTATCTACTAAATACTTAATCGTGATCATCTAAGAAGGGAGTTTGAATTTAAAAAAATGATCTAGTAATTCATTCAATGTAGGATTGGCAGTGACTGAGACTGTGTAGAGGACTGCAATCAGTGATGATTTTAAATTGAAATAAATTCTAAAAGAAGTCTAATGCATTCAATTCCGAGTGGGATTTAACCTAGTTACTGAGCCTAATTAAAACTCCTAATCAACCTCATTAATTTATTGTTCATGAACTTATCTAATATGGCCCATTAAGTATAATTTAGGCCCAATAAATTATCAATATCTCAATCTTAGAATTATTGGACTAGATCATTACGAGTGTTTAATCCCAAGATCGGCCCTGGGTTGATTATCAATAATATCCAATCTAACATTGAATTGATCAGCAGTGATGCAAGATTTAATGACCAGCTACTTTGACTTCATGGTATCCGAGTGAATGGGCATTCTATGAAAAGATGGAGCAGTGTTTATTCTTCTCCATTGCACATCAGAAAGTTTCCAGGTTGAAAATTTAGAATGATCATCCTGAGTCTTGCCTAGGTGAGGAATATATTCCATATGATTTTCTAGAGGAGTAGCTTATGTCGATCATGGATTTTCAACTTTTAAAGTTTTTTTAGTATTGGACTTTGGAAATTCTGTAAAAATGTTCTATGAGTTTTGTAGCCACTATATGGTAGGCTAATTTCACAAAGAATTTTCCATTGTGAGTTAGTGTCTGAATCAAGAATCTTGCCTTTGATTATTTTGGGAGAGGGAATTTTTTTGGATTTCTACGATACTATCATGTTCAAAGAAATTTTGAAGTTTTAGGGTATTCCATGATCGATGATTTTGTATAATTAAATCGAAAACATTCAAGAAGGGTATGACTTCATTCATATGCTGGTGAGGCCTTGGTTTGAAGTATTTTGCTAAGAGAAGCGAATGCTAGATGCCTAAATTGGCTTGACTCATTTCCAAGCCCATTTTTGCTAACAGGGCTATATTCATATTTTCTATTATTCTTAAGCTAATTTCGCCTGAGTTTTTGGGTTGGCATATTGACTTCCATGATCTCAAAGTCAAATTTTGTTTTGGGTCATCTATGTACCAGAAATTTTTTAAGTTGATATCCAAGGACTTGCATGTTGATTTCGGCAACAGAAACAAAAACATTTGATAAGAAGGAATAGTGCTTGCTACAATTCTGATTAGCATGATTCCTTTAGCTTGTGATAGCAATTTTGATTTCTGATTGAGCTGAATTATTGCATTTTTAATACTTTTGGAACCAATATATCTTAATTCTTTCATTACTTTTTCATTGGTTTTATATGAAAAAATGAATAAATCAAAGTTGTGATTTTAATTGATTAAAAGCATGAATTTCTGCTTAAATTTTATCAACTGTTGATTAATATGGATTATGGTACATATCGCTCGAGCGGCGGCTTTTGGCCGCTCGAGCGAAGTCAGGCAGATTCAAACGCTCGACTGCCGCTCGACAGTGAGCTCGAGCGGGTGTACGGGAAAGGAAATCGCTCGAGCGGAGGCATTTGGCCGCTCGAGCGAAGTCAGGCAGAGTTGAACGCTCGATGTTAGCTCGACCCTCCGCTCGAGCGAATTTAGGCAGAGTCAAACACTCGATGTTCGCTCGACACTCCGCTCGAGCGAATATCGTATTTTACAGATTAGGGTTTATTCCGCCGTCAGAGTATATAAATGATTTTTTACATCTTATGGCCGACGCTTGGCCTGGAAAACTCAGTTTTTAGTAGAGAAACACTTAGAATTCATTTATTTTCCATTGATTTTCATTCAGATTCGGAGAAGAGGATTCATACAAGCGATCATTCACGCAGCTACACAATTTTCACTGGATCATTCACTCACACTGCAGTAGATTGAAGAACTCCTTGAGGGGTCCAATTGCTACTGCAGCTCAGCCTCCTCCACCGCTTCGAATCTTCATCTTCATTCAATTGGCTTGATCTTTTTAATTCCCTACTTGCTATTTCATTTCAATTTTAAGTTTCTGAATTATTTTGGAGAATTTTGATTTAGACGTTTGAGTAATTTATTTGTTATTCATTTAATTCATGTTATTTATTTTTATCGTTTCGTTAAGCTTTCATTTTAATAGTGATTACAATTACCGTGGTTTAATTTGAGAATTTGTGATTTGAATACAATGATGAACCCTAGAACATTGATTTTGGGGCTTTTCAATTTTCAGTACATGTTTTGTCAATTACTTTCTAATTTAGTTTAATTCTTAATTTAGTTTTATTAAATTCTGAGTTTAATCTATTAGTCCTTTACATTCCAATCCGACAATCAAAATCCAAAAATATGAATCTAGTCCAAGACTAGTACCATTTTCCATCCATTGCACATACCATCATTTTATTTTCTCTTTGTGAAGTTTTTCACATTTTTCAACAAGTTTGATTTTTAAGTAACTTTCCCTGAGAAGACGATCTAGGAATTTA
This sequence comes from Carya cathayensis, assembly GCA_011037825.1. Taxonomy (NCBI): domain Eukaryota; kingdom Viridiplantae; phylum Streptophyta; class Magnoliopsida; order Fagales; family Juglandaceae; genus Carya; species Carya cathayensis. The sequence continues at coordinate 1,210,101 of QGSO01000269.1, read as the reverse complement.
TTCCTAATTGTTACACGACATCCTCCTGCACTTGGGGTAGCTTTAGTGCTACTCATTTTTTAGTGAGTCAAGTTTTTGGCACCGTTGTCGGGGAAAGTAATTTAACTTAAATTCAAACTCGTTATTTTTTTTATGCTCTTTAAACTGATGTTTCATGTCATGGGTGAGAGACAGTTCAAATAGGTTGCTTAGAGTCACATCGAGTGTTGAGAGTAGTATACACAGTTTGGAGATAGATAACTCTTCTGTCTTTTCTATGAGTGAATCAGGTGAGGAAATTGAAATTGAACCAGAAAACATGGCTGCACCTGCACCACGCACTCTTAAGGATTATTTGCAACCTACTCGCACCACTACACCTTTATGCATTGTTTTACTTGAAAATGCATCTAATTTCTCTATTAAGCATGGCATGATGTCAGTGATACCTCAGTTCCGTGGGATGGATTCTGAGAGTCCTTACCAGCACTTGACAGATTTTGAGTTGGCTTGCACTACTTTTATCACTAGGGCTGTTACTGATGAATTCATTAGACTTCGTTTGTTTCTTTTCTTTTTAAAGGATAAAGCGAAGATTTGGTTTAATTCTTTGAGACCTAATTCTATTTCTAGTTGGTCTGATATGCAGCGTGAATTCTTACAAAAAAAATTTCCTTTTCAGAGAACTCAGTTTTTGTAAGAGCAAATCAGCCAGTTCAATCAGAGACCTTTCAGGCCAGTTGGAAAAAATTTTAAGATTTGGTGAACATCTGTCCACATCATCATTTTGAATCTTGGAGGCTGGTGAGCTATTTTTACACTGGTCTCACTCCAGAATGCAAGCAGTTTGTTAAGACAATGTGCAATGGGGAGTTCTTTAGCAAGGAACCTGATGAAGCACTATCATTTTTTGACTACCTTACTGAGAGCGCACAACAGTGAAACACTCGTACTGATCGAGTTCCATTAGCAGCACAGCCACTGAGGGCTATTTCTGGAGGGGGCAGAATGAGCTTAAGGAAGACACTGATGTTCAAGCCCGAATAGCTGCATTGACTAGAAGACTGGAAGTCATGGAAATGGAAAAAGTGAAAGCTATGAAAGTAGTAGAGGCATGTTTCATATGTGCTGACTCAAACCATAAGACCCAAGACTGCCCGATTATGCCAGTATTTCAAGAAAGTGGGTCCGAGCAGATGCAATCAGCTAACTGGGTCAATAGAGCACAGAATCAGCCTTTCTCCAACTCATATAATCCGGGGTGGAGGAATCACCCAAATTTCTCATGGAGAAATGATCAGCCTGGTCGGTCCCCACCACCTCAGCAGCAGCCATTTCATCAGGGTGCTCCTCAGCACCAGTTTTCGCCATATCAGAGTCCTCAGAGCTATCCTTATGTAACTCCTCCTGGATTTTAGCCTCATGTAGCTGCACAGAGTTCTCAGCCTTCATCATGTACAAAGAAGACTCTAGATGACAGTATGGCACAGATGGCCAATACACTTCAGCAATTCATGTAGATTCAGGCCACCACAAATAATCAGAACACTCAGGCCATAAATGAGTTGAGAGGCACTATTAATAAGATGAGCACGACCTTGAGCACCCTAGAGAAAGGGAAATTTCCAGCACAGCCTCAGCCTAATCCTCAGGTATATAGGCAACAACAACAGCAAGTGCATAATGTCTCAAGGGATGTTATTGAGACAGCGAAGGCAGTTCTTACTTTGAGAAGTGGGAAGGAAGTTCCCCAACCAGAGATGTCTATAGACACACAGGTAGTTGGTCCTACACCTGAAGATGTAACAGAGACTGATGAAGTTGAGAAAGAACCAGAGGTAATGAGACCAGAGCTGAAGAAGCCTGTGAGTGTAGATGCTGAAACTAGTAAGGGGTACCAACCTGTGGTTCCCTATCCTCAGAGATTGGCAGTTGGCCAAAAGAACAAGTATCACACGGAGATTCAAGAGATTTTCAAGCAAGTGAAGATCAATATTCCACTCTTGGATGCCATACAACAAGTACCTTCATATGTAAAGTTTTTTAAGGACTTGTGCACAGTGAAGAGGAAGCTGAATGTAAAGAATAAAGCTTTCTTAACGGAGCAAGTTAGTGCGTTGACATTGAGCGAGACTCCTCAGAAGTTTGGAGATCCCGGCTCACCCAACATTTCCATTATGATCGGTGAATCACGTATTGGGAGAGCTTTACTTGATTTGGGGAGTAGTGTGAACTTGCTACCATTTTCAGTATATGAGCAGTTGGGATTGGGAGAGCTGAAAAAGACCTCCATCATGCTACAGTTGGCTGACAGATCAGTTAAGGTACCAAGGGGTATTGCAGAGGACGTGTTGGTCTAGGTGGACAAATTCTACTACCCAGTGAATTTTGTGGTTCTTGATATGCAGCAGCCAGTCTCCACTATTTACCAAGCTCCTGTCATCCTAGGAAGACCATTCCTAGCTACATCTAATGTTTTGATCAATTGCAGAAGTGGAGTTTTGAAGCTTACCTTTGGGAACATGGCACTTGAGTTGAACGTTTTCAACGCTTGCAAGATGCCAGCACATTTTGATGACACAAGTGATTTGAATGCTGTTGAGAGTTTGACATCAACAGAGTTTATTTGCTCAACTTCTCCCTTCTCTGATGATGATTATATTTTTCAGACACCTGAATTTTTACTTGATGAGAAAATTGATCATATCAATGAAGATGACTTTGATTTTTTTTTATTGTTTTGCAGATTCTTCTTTACCACTTGAAGTACAATTTGCGGGAGCAAGATGGAAACCCCAGTTTGAAGCTCTACCACCACCAGACATGCTTAAATCTTCAGAGGAAGAAGTTCCCCAGTTGGAACTGAAACCACTTCCTCAAAATTTAAAGTATGTGTTTCTTGGTCCTGAAAAAGGCACTTTTCCGGTGGTGATTTCCTCAAAGCTAAATCAGAAGGATGAAGCCCAGTTGATTGAAGTGTTAAGAAAGTATCGAGGCGCAATTGGTTGGACAATAGTTGACATCAAAGGCATTGATGCCGCTGTATGTACCCACAGAATCCATCTTGAAGACGTTGCTAGACCGGTTCGTGATGGTCAACGTAGGTTCAATCCTACCATGAAAGAAGTTGTGAAAGAGGAAGTGCTTAAGCTACTCGCAGTAGGTATCATTTACCTTATCTCAAACAGTAAGTGGGTAAGTCCAACTCAAGTGATACCAAAAAAATCTGGTTTGACTGTCATAAAAAATGATAAAAATGAGTTGATTCCAACTAGAATGGTTACTGGCTGGAGAATGTGCATTGATTATAGAAAACTTAATTCAGACAGTAGGAAGGATCATTTTCCTTTACCATTTTTGGATCAAATTTTAGAAAGAGTAGCTGGTAACATATTATTGTTTTTTGGATGGATATTCTGGTTACTATCAAATTGCTGTAGCGCCTGAGGATCAGGAGAAAACCACTTTCACCTGTCCTTTTGGCACTTTTGCTTTTACTAGAATGCCTTTCGATTTGTGTAATGCTCCAGCTACTTTTCAGAGATGCATGATGAGTATTTTTTCTGACATATTGATGATATTTGTGAAATATTCATGGATGATTTCTCTATTTTTGGAAAATCTTTTGAGTGTTGTTTGCATAATTTGGCACGTATTCTCCAGAGATGTGAGGAAAAAAATCTTTTACTTAATTGGAAGAAATGCCAATTTATGGTCACTCAGGGCATTGTCTTGGGACATATTGTTTTTTCTGAGGGTATAAAGTTCGACAAGGCAAATATTAAATTAATATCTAAACTTCCTATCCCTAGGACAGTTAGGGATATTCGTTCTTTTCTTAGTCATGCTGGCTTTTATAGGCGGTTTATTCAAGGGTTTAGTTCTATTGCAAAACCTTTGTGCACTCTTTTACAAAATGATATTGAATTTGTTTGGACTGATGAGTGCCAAAAATCTTTTGATACCCTTAAGAAATCGCTTACCACTGCCCCTATTGTGCAACCCCCGCAGTGGGACCTTCCCTTTTAGATTATGACAAATGCTAGTGACTATGCCTTAGGAGCTATTTTGGGGCAGCGGGTGGATAATAGGCCATTTGTGATTTATTATGCTAGTAGAACCTTGAATGATGCCCAGAAAAATTATACCACTACTGAAAAAGAATTGCTTGTAGTGGTTTTTGCACTTGATAAATTTTAGACTTATATTCTTGGTTCTCCTGTTACTATTTTCACTGACCACTCTGCTCTAAAGTATTTGTTGGCTAAGAAAGATGCAAAACCACGCTTGATTCGCTGGATTCTATTAGTTCAAGAGTTTAACATCAACATTAAGGACAAGAAAGGAGTTGAAAACGTGGTAGCTGACCACCTCTCTAGATTGTCATCATCTCCTTCTTCACACGTCAGCCTTCCTCTTGATGATAGTTTCCCGGATGAGCAGCTGTTTGTGGTTAATAAAGCTCTCTGGTATGCTGACATAGTCAATTATCTGGTGACTAAGCGAATGCCTTCTGAATGGTCCACCCAAGATAAGCGTCGATTTCTCTCTGAGGTACGACACTTTTACTTTGATGATCCATATCTTTTTAAATATTGTTCCGACCAATTGATTCGAAGATGCATTCCTGATTATGAGTTTTCTTCGATTTTGAGATTTTGTCATATGGGTGCATGTGGTGGTCATTTTTCAGCAAAGAAAACAGTCTCAAAAATTTTGCAAAGCGGTTTTTACTGGCCTTCCATGTTTAAAGATGCTTATAATTTTTGTAAGGCTTGTGAACCTTGTCAAAAATTGAGATCCATTAGCAAAAGAGACATGATGCCTCTTTCCCCTATTCTGACTTTAGAAATTTTTTATTGTTGGAGAATAGATTTTATGGGACCTTTTCCGGTTTCTTTTGGAAACACATATATTCTATTAGCTGTGGATTATGTTTCAAAATGGGTGGAGGCCATTGCTTGCAAAACAAATGACCATCATGTTGTCCTGAAATTTTTACAATCTTTGTTTGCTCGTTTTGGCATGCCTAAAGTTATCATAAGTGATGGGGGTTCCCATTTTTGCAACAAACCATTTTCTACACTTGTGAAGAAATATGGTATCACACACAGAGTTTCCATCCCTTATCACCCTCAAACAAATGGGCAAGCTGAATTGGCAAACAGAAAGATAAAAATTATTTTAGAGAAAACCATCAAGCCTAATAGGAAAGATTGGTCGGTTAAACTTCTTGATTCTTTGTGGGCTTATAGGACAGCTTTTAAAACAAATCTAGGGATGTCTCCTTATCGATTAGTTTATGGTAAAGCTTGTCATTTACCTGTTGATATTCAGCATCGAGCTCTTTGGGCCATAAAACATGTTAACATGTCACTTGATGAAGCTTCAGGGTTGAGAAAATTGCAGATCAATGAATTGGATGAAGCTCTTCGGAATGCTTATGACAACGCCCAGCTTGCAAAGGAAGGCATGAAAATTCTGCATGATCAGAAAATTCATCCAAAGCATTTCACACTTGGCCAGGAAGTTCTCATTTACAACTCTCGCTTGCATATTTTTCCTGGAAAGTTGAAATCCCGATGGAGTGGGCCGTACATTGTGAAAAACATTCATCCTCATGGCACGGTAGACATTGTCAATCCAAAGAATGGTAATAGCTTCACTGTCAACGGACAACGTCTAAAGTCATTTCTGAAGGTCTTTGATCCACATGAAGAGATCTTACTTATGCAAGACCCCAGAGAAGTGTTTTGAGTTGTTTTTCTTTCCCTACAGTTTTCTTTACTTGCATATTTTTTTTATTTGTTCTCTTGCTTTGATTTTATATTTCATGTTGATTGATTGTTTTGCTTGCTTAGTTCTGTGCACTTTGTTTTTATTCGTTCGACTCATTGAGGACTATGTCTTTCACTAGTTGGGGGGTAGCATGTGTGCACAGTTTAAAAAAAAAAAAAAAAAAAAGTTTGTGAAATTTGAGCATCTTGGTGGAGTAGTTGAGCGGGATCATTTGTGAAGATTTATTTTCAAGCTTAAACATAGAGCATGATTTTTGATGCATCATTTTTTGTTGAGATGTGACTTGAAACACCGGGATGTTATGCTTATTGAGATGAAACTTGATAAAAATTTTGTAGAATGAAAGGTAAATTTTGAAGGACATTTTGCACATGCTTACGCTTGTAATATTCCTTATTTACCATTCATTGATTTAACATTGGAGAAGTAAACTGCAGGACCACCGAGCCATGCCAAAAAGAAAGAAAAAAAAAAGGAAGAAAAAAAAGGAAAAGGATTTGAAAAGACTAGAATGAAAAGAAAAGAAGAAAAAAAAAAAAACAAAAAAACAGAGAGAGAAAATGAATAAAGGCGACTTAGTGAACTTTCCTAAGTAAAAGGGCTAGAAACAGTTACCCAAGACTTTGGGGGTTGAGTGTCCAACCTTTAAAAACAGAGCTGGCGTGAAAACTGCTAGACCCTTGGGCTTTGAGGTAGTTAGAATCAGCAATGATTAATCTTAAGGTTGAAAAATCCTATGACAAATCGTGGCTAATAATGAGGAACACACAACCGGTTTAGCTCCACACACACATTTGAGTTCTGAGACATTTGCCTTAATTCTATGTGAAAGATTGTTGAGATAGTCTTGGTGGGTATAACCCTTGGGACTTGAGTAGTAACGTGTCACTTTTGTGAGAATTCAGAATTGTGTTTGATTGTTTTTGTTTGAATTTCGATCTTTATGCAATATTCATCTCAATTAATTTTCACTATTTTGCTCAAGGATTAGCAAAATGCTAGTTGGGGGGTGTGATTGAGCTGAATTATTGCATTTTTAATACTTTTGGAACCAATATATCTTAATTCTTTCATTACTTTTTCATTGGTTTTATATGGAAAAATAAATAAATCAAAGTTGTGATTTTAATTGATTAAAAGCATGAATTTCTGCTTAAATTTTATCAACTGTTGATTAATATGGATTATGGTACATATCGCTCGAGCGGCGGCTTTTGGCCGCTCGAACGAAGTCAGACATATTCAAACGCTCGACTGCCGCTCGACAGTGAGCTCGAGCGAGTGTGCGGGAAAGGAGATCGCTCGAGTAGAGGCATTTGGCCACTTGAGCGAAATCAGGCAGAGTTGAACGCTCGATGTTTGCTCGACCCTCCGCTTGAACGAATTTAGGAAGAGTCGAACGCTCGATGTTCGCTCGACACTCCGCTCGAGCGAATATCGTATTTTACAGATTAGGGTTTATTCCGCCGTCAGAGTATATAAATGATTTTTTACATCTTATGGCCGACCCTTGGCCTGGAAAACTCAGTTTTTAGTAGAGAAATACTTAGAATTCATTTATTTTTCCATTGATTTTCATTCAGATTCGGAGAAGATGATTCATACAAGCAATCATTCACGCAGCTACACAATTTTCACTGGATCATTCACTCACACTGCAGCAGATTGAAGAACTCCTTGAGGGGTCCAATTGCTACTGCAGCTCAGCCTCCTCCACCGCTTCGAATCTTCATCTTCATTCAATTGACTTGATCTTTTCAATTCCCTACTTGCTATTTCATTTCAGTTTTAAGTTTCTGAATTATTTTGGAGAATTTTGATTTAGACGTTTGAGTAATTTATTTGTTATTCATTTAATTCATGTTATTTATTTTTATCGTTTCGTTAAGCTTTCATTTTAATAGTGATTACAATTACTGTGGTTTAATTTGAGAATTTGTGATTTGAATACAATGATGAACCCTAGAACATTGATTTTGAGACTTTTCAATTTTCAGTACATGTTTTGTCAATTACTTTCTAATTTAGTTTAATTCTTAATTTAGTTTTATTAAATTCTGAGTTTAATCTATTAGTCCTTTACATTCCAATCCGACAATCAAAATCCAAAAATATGAATCTAGTCCAAAACTAGTACCCTTTTTCCATCCATTGCACATACCATCATTTTATTTTCTCTTTGTGAAGTTTTTCACCTTTTTCAACGAGTTTGATTTTTAAGTAACTTTTCCTGAGCAGATAATTTAGGAATTTATTCTTAATTATTACACGACATCCTCCTGCACTTGGGATAGCTTTAGTGCTACTCATTTTTGAGTGAGTCAATTTCCAACCCTCTAGCTTTTTGTTAATTCTCCCCAATAGTTCTTTGTAATTCTCTCTTTTTTCTTTCCTCTATTGAAAGATGTTAGAAGTCCAAGATATTTCATTCTGGTTGAAGATGATATGTATGGAATTATTTGCTTGATAGTTGCTATGATTGCGAGATTTGTATTTCTTATGATAAAAATTGAGAACTTGTTATTATTTTTTCTTTGGCCTAACCAATCCTGATATTGTTCCAAACATTTAGAAATTTCTTGAGCTTTCCATTCATTGGCTTTCCCAAATATGATAAGATGATCATTTGAAAATAACAAATGTGAAACTGGAAGGCCATTTCCGTTTAGCCGAATCCCTTCAATATTACCTTATGCTTTTGCTTTGGCCATTAATTTGGATAGCACTTCCATACTTAGTAGAAAAAGAAAATGTGAGATGGGGTCACATTGTGTAAGTCCTCGTTGTGCTTTGAAGAAGCCTCTTAGTGCTCCGATAATAAGGATTAAGAATGCTGCAGTTATAACACATTCTTTAACTAGGTTGATCCACACACTACTGTATCCCAATACTTTCATAATTGCAAATAGGAAATCTCACTCTATGTGGGTGAATGCTTTTTCCATGTCAAGTTTGATTGCCATAAGTCATCTTTTCCCTAATTTTCTCTTCAGATAGTGGAACCTCTCAAGGGAAATTATTGTGTTTTCTTTAACGTTATGACCAGGGAAAAAAGCAGTTTGAATTGGGGAAATAATGTGAGGTGGGGTGGATTTGAATCTGCTTGCCAATTTTTTCATGATGATTTTATATATGGCATTGGTTAGACTAATTGGGTGATAATGATGGGGTGCACTTGGGTTGGGGGCCTTTGGAATCAAAGCAATATTGTATGGTTCATCTATACGAGGAGTTTTCAATTTTGGAGGAAGTTTTGCACAGCATCAATGACTTCCTTTTTTATGATTGCCCAATAGTTTCTATAGAATAGAGTAGTCATGTTGTTTGGCCCCGGGGCTTTTTAAGTTGGAATTTGTTTTAGTACAACAAATATTTCCTCTTCAGTTGGCATAGCACTAAAATAAGCATTATCCACATCAGTGACTTTCTTTTCAAAAAAATCTTCAAGTAGTCCCAAGAAAAATGGTGTTGAGGTTGTGTATATGGACTAGAAATAATTAATGAAAAATGATTCAATAATAGTTTGATCCATTATCCATTACCTGGGCCCGATTTGAGCGAGTCGATTGTGTTTCTGCGTCTCCATACAGTTGTTGAGAGATGACAAAACTTCGTGTTGAAATCCGTTGATGTTAACCATGAAATTATGGGTTAGTTGAAGTTGTTTTTCTCTTGCCTGGTTTTGGAAAGAGTGATTGCAACTCTACGCTTCAACAAGTTCAATTTCTATTTTTTGAATGTTGACTTGATCGAATCTTTCTGAAATGGACTTTGTTCCAGTGTTTGATTGCTTCTTTCGTGGCTTTGATTTTTTTTGCAAAGCTAGTATATATATAGTCTGGGGTTTCATTGAACTGCACGTTTAGTACTCCATGCTTCTTGAACTATTACCAGATATTATTTTTTGCAAAGAGGCCAGCAGGGGGTCATTGAACAGCTTGTTGCTATACATGCTACGAGCTTGGTATCTATGATACAATAGTTGAAATTAATTGATTCCTTGCAAGTGGACCAGTAGTGGTGAATTGGTCCCAGCAAGGAAAACAACCACCCTAACAGATTTTTGAGCTTTGGCATAATTTAATAATATCCTTTGGTGTATGTCATGATGTAATTACAGAAGTCAATAATGTAATAGATGTATTTGCAAATTGGGTTCTGTTGGATGTGAAACGTCTTTTTCTGCAGTTTCTCAATTGCCAACGTACGTATAACCTGACTCATCTTTACCATCTCATCATGATGACTAATTTATAAAGTTTTTTTTTTTTATAACTCCGGTCCTTATGATCTTTCTGGAGAATTAAAACATGTGAACTAAACAATTAACGTTGTGGATGAACAAGTAATGCAGCCTCAATATTATACGCTATTAATGCATGCTTAAAATATTATTCCATGAAGTGGCCGCCGGGTAACGTACGTTTAGGGCCGTCGCCGCTGGAGAAAAATGAGATATATATATATATGATTAATACCTTAATTTATTTTTCACGTGCATGAGAAAGGAATTTTTAATAATTAGTTATATATTACACGCAAGTATTTATCATTTGAGGATGATTTAGTCCGAGTCAACGTTCTTGATTGGATCGGATTGCCATGTTATAAGAACCCCCCTACCCCAAGCATGCAACCTGTTTAAGAAAAATAAAGTCCAAACTCTATCTTCAAGTACGTAAATTAACTATAAAAAATTGTTAAATTATGATTAGTTATTTTTTATAAAAATGACTATTTTTTATTAAAATAAATATATTTTGATCTCAAATAATCATTCTCGTCACATATAATTCGTAACAGAGTAAAAAGTATGCATGTTTGAAATGGTTTTTATTTCTTTGCCCATGATTTTAGTCGACTTTTTGTAGTATGTTTATATACCATACTATTATCCTACTTGCATCTTAATATATATGATGTGGTGTATTTATCATCATTTGATGATAAAGAAGCATACAATAAATGATCATTTAATGGTGATAAATATGTCACATTTTACTTTGTGTGATACAAGTAGGATGATAGTATGATGTATAGAATTTTCTAATAAATAATCATTCAATGGTGATAATATACCACATCATACTTAGTGGGATGAAAGTGAAATGATAATATGGTATATAGAATTTTTTTTCTCTATATATATATATATATGCGCGCGCGCAAGACCATTCAATCCATTTAGACAATTTGAGCACGTACGTACGTGATCTCAATTCAATAATATATGCAAATACAATTGTCGGACACACATATGGACTGTCCACCATTCTCCTTGACTTTCGGGTCATCTTGATCGAGATCTAATTATTAAAGACCCAAAACAAAGGGGGAACTGTAGACATGGTTAAACAGTTATCCTAAGGAATAATTTAAAATAAGATCATACCAATTCAACAAGCTAGGGATTTACATGCATGATTGCACGAATATTTAAAACGAGGTATGGTCAAATTTTATTGGTTGGTATCATGAATCTAGTACATGTTGGAGAGCTAGCTAGCTAGCTAAGCCGCCCACCTTAATTCTATGACGAACAGGACATTTCTATTCTTTCCATTTTCTTTAATTTAAAGCCAGCCCTTGTTTGGATTGGAAATGTTTCTTCAGTCAAACTGGTTTTCTTGTCATCTGATCATTGGAAATTTGAAATTTGCATGAGTCGGAGCTTTTAGAAAGTTAGCCATTTTTCTTTATTACTGACCAGACGTGGCAATTGAGTTTGGCGTGATCGTCATGTCAAAGCGAAGGGACGAGTAATGACAACTTGAAGATTAATGCAATGAAAATTTTAAGGACATACATGCAATACTCGTGTTACATCTAATATTAATTAGACATAATTTAATTTTAAAAAATAAATTTTAACATTTAAATAATATAAATAGTATATATATACTCTGCACACAAACTTAATAATTAAATACCTCTAATACAAATAATGTGTCAATTTTCATCTAAATTAAGTATAAAATCAAACAACTACCCACATTTTCTTGAATCAATGGATTATTGCATTGAAAGCTAGCAAACCTAGGAAAGATCACGTAATACTCGTGTATCTCATCTCATCTCATCATTACAATATTTTTAAATTCTTATATAAAATATAATAAATAATTCAATTTATTCAAATTATAAAATAATAAAAATATATATAAAAGAATATTTTAACAATATTTTATTTAATTTTTATCTTTTATAAAAAAATCGTCTCATCTAATCTTATTTCTGAATCTAAACTAGTCAGTAATGTCATCCCTAGATATGCCCTAAGCACACATATTTTCATACTTAATTATTATCCTTTACACTTAATTTCTTACGTCGAAATTATCCTTAAATCGTTAACGTCTTCGATAATTTCAGAATTCTATAAATTAATTATAATTGTCGGTACCCTGATCTAACGCCCTCTTTCTTGATCAATAAAGTATTAATTTATTTTTCTTTCACGTTTTTAATTAATTACTAGTTTGAAACGAAACCATATATATATATATAATTAGTTACAGCACGTGACCATATTATCGTCTAAAATATTATTAATTGACCAAAGCTTCAATATTAAACTGACCAAAAAATAAGAAGATGGAGTTATCTATGTGTCGCCGCGTTGTATATTATATCTGAATGCACATCATGTTAGACTGCTCCTCCTCCTCCTCCATACCATGCATGCAGTACTCATGCTGTACGTACGTACGTGGGCGACTCATTCTTTAAGTATAAAGAATATAAATCTCTACGTCCTAAAATTATCCAATTAAAAAAAATAAAAATTTATTTATAAATCTATTTATCGACACGTCAAACATATCATTATGTAAATTAAGATATATTACGCATCAATCATATCAGTAGAGTGTGTAAAGAATACGTAAAATAATTGAATATAAAATTTTTAATTATATAAAATGTGTTTTGATTGGATATCCAAAAAGAATCAGCTGCCCCCATTTCTCTTATCTGAAGTGAACAAACCACACGTACAAGTGCGGATATTGGATGAACATTGTGGAAGGGAAAGGAAAGTGAGAAAGAATCCAAATGATCAAACAAAGTACTGTACGTTTAAAGCTGCAGACATTAGGAATAAAGAATTCCCACTTGGAAGAACATGTCGAGCAATCACATTACAATAGTAATGTTTACGAAATATAAAGTTACTGGAACACGTGGACTATTAAAAAATTTTATTATTAATATAGAGCATATTTAATAAATGAATTGTATTATATACGATCATTTTTACATATATTTTAAATAATTTATTGGTGTATTTGATTAAAAGAGTTATTTTATATTAAAAATAAATGATGCAATCCTTCACATTAATGAAATGCGTAAAAAAATATATAAAAAAAAATTAACATATAAAATTTTTATTAATAAAATATTAATATAATTTAATTTAATAAAAAAATAAATTTTAAAATTTCAATTTTACAAATAAAATCTTAAAGATTTGAAGGATATATATATGGATTGTGTACACGTGGAAAGGGAGATAGATTTTGGGCACTTTTATATATTTATGGCAGAATCTCTTTAGTCTTTTGGGATTTTAGAGTTTTTCCTTCTTCTTTTTTATAAATTTTTTTTAATTATATTATGAAAAAATTTAATTACAAATAGAATTGTATATTAATCTGTACATTAATTTAATATGATTGATCAAAAAATAGATTTTATTAAAAATAATATTAATTTAAATTTTAAGTATGAATGAATCAGTATTGATACGCAAATTAATACGCGACTTTACTTGTATGTAACAAAACTCTAATATTATTTACTATCGTAATGTATACAAACATTATATAATTACTTTAAAAAATATGATTTATAATTAAAAAATTAAATATTTTTTATATAAATCTTATATTTTTTTTCAAAATAATTACATAATACTTATCAACACAGCTATAATTACCATTTCTTTTTTTCCCCTCCATCACATCTTACTCAAATCAATAGATTGCTTCTACTTTTAAGTTTCAAAGTCGTTCAAAATTGTACACCATTACTCCACACTGATGAGACCTTGATAAACGTGTGCAGCTTTGACGGACCCAATGAAGTTGCCATTAAAGTTAGAATGTAAGGAGCTTTGACTATTTAAAAAAAACATCAACATTATCATGATGCAATGTAATATAATATTAGCATTAATTTATTTAGAGCTATTTATGTGAAGCGATCGTGACCGTACGTGTATCACACGTACGTACGTCCTTGAATGATGCATACAAACTTTGTTTTTTCAAAAAAAAAAAAAATCTATATTCTCTTGCCTCCAAATTTGTATTTCCTGTGGAAAATATAATAAATAAAAAGGAACGTATCCACAAGAACAAAAGAAGCTTCATGGGAAATGTCCAGACATTGCTCAATGTTTTCTCTATAAAAGCAGCACATTCGATGATCTTCTCCTGCATTCCTCCTACCAAATTAACTAGCCTTTTCCCTTAAAAAAACATTCTCTATCATTCATATTCTTTGCTTTCTGCTTGAAGATGCTTAAGAATATTATCGACGCCATCGCCGGCGATGATGGTGGGGACAATACGATCATAAAATGTAAGAATGGTCAGTGCAAGAAGATCGAAGGGACCGTGGTGTTGATGAAGAAGAATGTTTTGGACTTCAACGACTTTCATGCATCGGTTCTTGATCGTGTCCATGAATTATTCGGCCAGAGGGTTTCTCTGCAGCTCGTTAGTGCTGTTAATTATGGCGACTCAACTGGTTAGTTTCTTTACTCTTTTAGTGCTTATCTTCCATTCAGGGAACTGTTAATCTTTTATTTATCTTATATTGACTTTGTCTATATGACATCTTAAAGGCTTAAACTTTACCTATTCCTGTTTCTTTATGGCGATTGATCATAGAAAGAATGCCCACAATTCACTATTGGATTTGATCTTCTTCTTATTTATTTATTTTTTTGCAGAGAATGGGTTGCAAGGAAAGCTTGGAAAGCCAGCATACTTGGAAAACTGGATAAGCACAATCACCCCCTTAATAGCGGGCGAGTCTGCACTCAAGGTTACCTTTGATTGGGACGAGGACATAGGAATTCCAGGAGCATTCTTAATAAGAAACAATCATCACAGCGAGTTCTACCTGAAGACTCTTACACTCGAAGATGTTCCAGGCCATGGCCGGATCCACTTTGTCTGCAACTCGTGGGTTTACCCTACAGACCAATACAAAAAAGACCGTTTTTTCTTCTCCAACAAGGTAATCAATTATATGCTATGAGGAATTATGCAGTGCTCACCCAGTTCGGAAACTCACAAAATTCCAACTAAAATCACAAGAAAAAATATAGATTTTGAAGTGAAACCTCCTACCAGTTTGTTAAAACACACATCCTTGTTCAGTTGAGAACTGTATCCTAAAGTAACATTTAGCTGAGATTATTATTTCTTTTTTCAGACATATCTTCCAAGTGAAACACCAAGGCCACTGCTGAAGTACAGAGAACAAGAACTACTGAACTTGAGAGGAGATGGAACAGGAGAGCTTCAGGAATGGGACAGGGTCTATGACTATGCTTACTACAATGATTTGGGGAATCCAGATAAGGACCCTAAATATGCCCGTCCAATTCTCGGAGGGTCAGCTGAGTACCCTTATCCTCGTAGGGGAAGAACTGGACGACCACCAACCAAGACAGGTAAGACATTTTAATTCGACTTTCAGGCACCTGCTCTAGTTCGAATTTGTTTCTAGCTTTTCAACAAATAAAAAAATGAAGTTGGAATGATTTGGGTGCCTATTACTCATTTTCATTTTTCCATCATTAAACCGTTCAGATCCCAACAGCGAGAGCAGGCTGAAGCTTCTCATGAGCTTAAACATTTACGTTCGAAGAGACGAACGTTTTGGTCACTTGAAGATGTCAGACTTCCTAGCTTATGCACTGAAATCTATTGCTCAATTCATTAAACCTGAGCTAGAATCTCTATTCGACAGCACTCCAACTGAGTTTGACAGCTTCCAAGATGTAATTAAACTCTATGAAGGAGGAATTAAGCTGCCTGACGATGTACTTGAGAATATTAAGGACAACATCCCCGCGGAGATGCTTAAGGAAATTTTCCGAACAGATGGCGAAGGACTCCTCAAATATCCAATGCCCCAAGTGATTAAAGGTATCATACCTTTTAAAGAAACGGCCCATTTTATTTGAGGGTGCAGTCTAACGACGAATTTCGGAACTTTATGCTTTAGTTAATTTCATTTGAAAATTCAAGAGCTTTAGGATCTGTGCCCCCCGAATACTATTTGCTTTTGGGTTAATAATGGTGTTTTCATGTTTTGGAGCAGAGGATCGATCTGCATGGAGGACTGATGAAGAGTTTGCAAGAGAGATGCTGGCTGGAGTAAACCCTGTCTCCATTCGTGTTCTTGAAGTAATCTCAAGCTTCCACTACTAATTGCATTACAATTTTTCTCAATAGAATGGATGAAAAGAAGATAAAGTTTGGATTTTTATTTGTCTCAAACTTATATTTTTCTTTGCCTTCTATCTCCTCCACGTGCCAAATATGGGATCATGATTTGTCGTCTTTACTCATTACTTGATTCTAATTTAACGCAGGAATTTCCACCCACAAGCAAGCTTGATCCTAAAGTATATGGTGATCAAACTAGTTCACTAGCCAAAGAACAAGTAGAGAAGAGCATCGATGGACTCAGCATAGAAGAGGTAAAAGTCCTAGTTTCAGTTCAGCCAGAGGAGGACTTGGGATAAAGTAGTCATAGACTCATAAGTTGCTTTGCAATTACAGGGTTTTATTCTTATTATCATTAACTATAATTGTTGAAATGTATTTCGTTACAGGCAATCAAGAACAAGAAGTTGTTCATATTAGATCATCATGATGCTTTCCTGCCATACCTGAGGCGAATAAACTCAACTACAACCAAGACTTATGCTAGCAGGACAATCCTGTTTTTGAAAAATGATGGGACTTTGAAGCCGGTGGCAATTGAATTAAGCTTGCCCCATCCTGAAGGAGACCAGTTTGGTGCCATTAGCAAAGTTTTCACACCAGCTGAACAAGGTATTGAAGGTTCCATTTGGCAACTGGCAAAAGCTTATGTGGCTGTAAATGACTCTGGCTACCATCAGCTCATTAGCCACTGGTACACCTCTTTCAAATAGATCGAGCTTAGAAAATAAATTCAGTCCATATTTTATGACGAAGACCTTCTGCATTAGTGAATCTTAATACCTTCTGTGTTGGTGACAGGTTAAATACCCATGCTGTAATTGAGCCATTTGTGATAGCAACAAACAGGCAATTGAGTGTGCTTCACCCCATTCACAAGCTTCTGCATCCTCACTTCCGAGACACCATGAATATAAATGCATTTGCCCGGCAGATCCTCATTAATGCTGGCGGAGTTCTGGAATTGACAGTGTTTCCAGCAAAGTATGCCATGGAGATGTCATCAATAGTTTATAAGGACTGGGTTTTTCCTGAGCAAGCTCTTCCTGCAGATCTCATCAAGAGGTAAATGTTACACTAGAACATAATGACACATCCTTGGTGCATGAGGTATATGCCATTAGTAGTAACTGAAACCCATAAATGCATTGTGAATATATCCATCATGGAATACTTCAGAACAGCTAAATGTTGCTCCAAAAGGCCAAACATTCAAAGAAAAGTTGAGCCAAATTTCAGGGCTTCAAATTTTGGTTATGTTATCTGCCTAGTTAATCCCTAACAAAATTTGTGGTAGTGATATTATATATCTCAAATAACATGCTTCTCCTTTTGCTGCTTTCAGAGGAATGGCAGTCAAGGATTCCAGTTCCTCTCATGGTCTGCGCCTTCTGATTAAGGACTATCCATATGCTGTTGACGGGCTAGAAATCTGGTCAGCGATCAAAACATGGGTTGAAGACTACTGCTTCTTCTATTACAAGACAGATGACATGGTCCAAAAGGACTCTGAACTGCAGTCCTGGTGGAAGGAACTCAAAGAGGAGGGTCATGGTGACAAAAAAGATGAACCCTGGTGGCCTAAAATGCAGAAACGAGAAGAGCTTGTAGAAACATGCACTATCATCATATGGGTAGCTTCTGCTCTCCATGCAGCAGTCAACTTTGGACAGTATCCTTACGCAGGCTACCTACCGAACCGGCCAACAGTTAGCCGCCGGTTCATGCCTGAAGAAGGCACTCCTGAATATGCTGAACTCCAATCAGACCCTGACAAGGCTTTCTTGAAGACAATTACTGCTCAGCTCCAAACTCTTCTTGGCGTTTCTCTGATAGAGATTCTGTCGAGGCATTCTACTGATGAGGTCTATCTTGGGCAAAGAGACACCCCTGAATGGACATTGGATGCACAACCATTGAAATCCTTTGAGAAATTTGGAAAGAAGCTGGCTGAAATTGAGGATAGAATTATAAGGATGAACAATGACAAGCAATGGAAAAACCGAGTTGGACCAGTGAAGGTGCCATATACTTTGCTCTATCCCACCGGTGAAAGCGGACTAAGTGGCAAGGGAATTCCCAATAGTGTCTCGATCTAATGCTTATCCATTGGGGTTGTTACCAGAGCCTTGGCAGTGGTGTTTTCCTTTTTGACTACTTAATGCTATCAAAATCCTTCTCCTTTATAATAAGGACATGTAATTAGAAATTCTATGACGTCAATCACATGTAACTTTAATTTGAATAAATTAGTAATAGTACTGATAGTGCACCGATGCACGAGAAAAATGTTATTTTTTACTTCTATTTATAAATGGATTGTGGATTAAGTTTTTGAATGTCACATTATTTGATTACTACAAAGTAATAAACTATATAAAAATGGAAGAATATGAAATATTCTTAACTTTTAAAATGTGAAGTTGTCTAATATTTATTTACACGGACTTTTAAATTATTTTAAACTTAAATGAAGTCGGATGATGTGGCACAACAAAAATAAAATATTCCACTTGTTTTAAAATAAACAAGTAAAACAGTGTCAAGGTGGTTATCAAAGTTAAATATTCCACTTCTTTTAAAATCAAATATTCCAAGTGGTACGATAATAAATAAGTGAAATAATAAATTAAATATGAAAAATTATAGAGTAAAAGTTTAAAGTCATGATTTCTATTTTAATATCATATGAAGTTATTATTTATTTAAAAATTTTAAATTTTTAAAACAAGTAGTGATTTAACTCATGTCATTGAAAATCAAACACTTATCTCATGAACTTTATCCATTTAGAACTAAACACCAACCACAACAACGACATGATGACAAATTTGCTCAACAGAGGCTGACACAACCAAGTAGAGCAGGCAAGAGGCTTTTGCGTACATTTGTAATTTTTGTGATTGATTAAAATAATTATTTTATATTAAAAAAATAATATAACAAATTATATTAATAAAATATATAAAAAATAACACAAAATCGTTGTATTTTTTTTTCCTTTTCTATTAAATTTTTCAAATAGGTATGGGACCATTATTCTATTAAATGACAAAACAAAGACCCATGCAACTGGTCCTTAAAAGACTTTTCTTCTTCCCATGATCCCATATAAGTGAACAATATTAATTGTACTGGCTATTGAAGTTTATCCTCTCTCTTTGTCTTTTTTTTGGTAATCTTTAATTTTATAATTTATGGTAGGCGAAGGGAATATGNCTAAACACCAACCACAACAACGACATGATGACAAATTTGCTCAACAGAGGCTGACACAACCAAGTAGGGCAGGCAAGAGGCTATTGCGTACATTTGTAATTTCTGTGATTGATTAAAATAATTATTTTATATTAAAAAAATAATATAATAAATCATATTAATAAAATATATATAAAAGTGACTGTACATAAAATTTTTATTCTTTTAAATAGCTGCCATCAATTTTTATCTGTCAAAGTCAGATAAAAAATAATAAAATAAAATAAAAAGAATCTAATCCTATTCCGATGCTGTCCCATCCATCCAAGAAAAATTTAAGATTAATTTCAGACACACACACATATATATATATATATATCTCACCGGCTTGACCCTCTAAAGTTCAATTTTGCAAATTTGAATCGCAGAAACTTTAGTTTTTTTGTCATTTTTAACGTCAGCAGTATGCTGGCCGGGTACGTTAAAAACAAGACTTACAAATAAAAATAAAAACAAGAACTCGGCCATTTTTCTTTTTTCTTTTTTCTTTTTTCTTTTTTAAAGTTTCGTTAGCACTTTTCATTAAAAAATATTCATTAAAATGCACGGCTTAGATTTCATTGACATAAGCCACCAAATTTGAAAAGCCAAATGCATGATGATCCAACCCCAAAACCAAAAGATCAATGCTTTAAAAGTTTAAAGACCCAAGATCTGATGATCTATGTTTCCTTTTTCTCTGTTTTTTTTTTTCAAGCAAGATCTCTAGAATTAAGTTGTTCGATATATCTATCAATTTGATCATGCATGATGCATGCATACGCGTTTTAGCAGGTGGAAATAAAAGGCGAAGCTTCAAACTAATTAATTAATTTCCAGTCAGACTTTTAGATCTACCGCAGATCAAACAACTTCGTGGATTCGATCTGTACTACTACTGAGATTTTACAAGAAAATTAGGAAACTGTATCACTCGCACTTGGAGTGGACTCATGTATCTCTAAGTCAACCAATGATAAACTTTCACTACTGGCCAAGAAATAGATCAAACCAGCAACATTGAACCAAAGTTCAACATGACTTTCTACAAGTAATTCCAAGTGTAAAACCATGCATGGAAAATGGCAAATGTGAACATTTGAATCTTCTTAATGATCATTAATTTGTCAATATCTACCAATTACCATGCTAGCTGTATATTCAAGTACAACCTGAATCAAAATCTCCACATGAGAGAGAGAGAGAGAGTTGTTATCTCATTTTCTTATATCCAACTTGTTAGAAGTTGCAATATTTTTGTTTTTCTTTTGTAAGAAACAGCATGGAAATGGCAAATCATGTGAACTGTTGAAGGTTCGTAATTAGTTCTTGGTAATTAGTCAATGCATGCATTTTCAATATTTATTTCTACAAGTATCCTTAGCTCTGATCTCATACCTCATACCTCATACCTCATACCAACTCCCTCAAAGCTCAACTAGCATTATTCGAAGCAAGATCAGATGTTTCACTCCACAGATCTGGCTGTGTCTCCTATGAAGTCCCTTGCCGCAGGAACTTCATATGGAGTTAGGCCAATCTCCACCTTCAAAATCAACGGTGGAGATCGCGTTTCATCTGTGAATAGTACGACTTCTACTACACCCAGAACTTTCACCTGGACACGCCCTGGGTTTTCATGCATGACTGGTTTAAAGCGATCTCGACGATTGTCGATTACTTCGATGGGCCAAACTCCTCGAGGAGCCAATTACGAGGTTAAGAAAAAGATCAAAGGAAGTGTGGTGCTGATGAAGAAGAACGTTTTGGACTTAAACGACATCCACGCATCGGTTCTTGATCGTTTGCTTGAGTTGTTCAACCGAAGGGTCTCTCTGCAACTCATCAGTGCTTTCAATTGTGACCCCAGTGAGTTTGCTTTTGCTAGTTCCTTATTAGTACTTTCCAACTTTTTCTTGTAATTTTTCCTCTCTATTTACAACTTTCTAATATCGAGATCATACCATGGCCATGGAAGGGATAGGCATGCCATGTTAATTAGTGAAAAAGTTCATGAGCTCGGCTTCCCATGGAGGAAAGAAATGAACTTACTGCGGTGTCGGTGCCATATGATTGTCTTCGTTCTCTTTCGAAAGAGTGTTCGACTCAGAAAATTATAAACTCTAAAAAATTCAAGATTAGGATTTTTAATAATTTTCTACCCTAAACACCATACGATTTGAAAAAACAAAGACACTACGTGTAGACCCACATTATTATTTAATGTTACGATCTTAAATATATATTTAGGCCTAGTTTGCATGTAACGAGATTGGATGAAAAATTTATGAATAGTAATAAAATAATTGTGAAATAGTTTATAGTAAGATTTTATTGAATTCTGATAAAGAAAAGAGTAAAAATTGAATAAAAATATCATAAAATTAAAATATTGTTATAATATTATTTTTATTTTTGAATTTGAAAAAATTGAATTATTTTTGTATTTTATATAGAAGTTTGGAAAAATTATAATTTTTACTGATGATTAGATAAAAATTATGAAAACTAAATTAAAAATATTTATGTTTGAGTTTGATTCGTATTTCCGTGGATAGGAATGGAGGATAGGAATGAGAAAAATGCATGCGCACGAGTTTCATGGACAAAACAAATCCAGAGGTTCTGCATGCTCTCAACGAAGAGTCAATCATGACCAACTACCAGTCAATGAGCTTTTCTCATGGCTTTTACAATCTCAATATACTTTCTTCTTTTCATATTGACTATATATATTGATTCTTGAATCCTAGGCTTACCTAATCTAATTATCAGCATTAACAACGAGACGCATGAAGATCATGTCAAAAAGTTGAACCATTCAATGAATGGGCTACCGAAGTCATGACCCCAATGGATTACATTAATGTATTATCTCCTTTAGCATAAAATATATCAATGATGAAAATCAGTGATACTGACTGTGTACCTACCATGGCTTGCAAGATGTAGGAAGTAGTTTTTCTCTGAGGTTTAGGGTCTTAATGCCTCCAAAAGTTCTTAAATATTCGAAGGCAAGTGTTGTACAAAGTTGTTGAGAAGACAGTCGTTGGTTTGTGTACATGTTGAAGCTAATCCTAACAACCGTTTGAATTTTCTGCATCTGATCTGATCAGGCAGTATTTCTAATATTACTAAATTAGTATTTGATGTGTTTCTTAGAAAATGGGTTGCAAGGGAAACTAGGACAGCCAGCATATTTGGAAGATTGGATTGCCAAAATCACCCCCTTAACAGCAAGCGAGTCTGCATTCGATGTTACCTTTGATTGGGACAATGAGCTAGGAGTTCCGGGGGCATTTCTAATAAGAAATAATCATCACAGTGAGTTCTACCTTAAAAGTGTCACACTCGAAGATGTTCCAGGACAAGGTCAGATCCACTTTGTTTGCAACTCATGGGTGTACCCTGCAGATAAATACAAGAAAGATCGCATTTTCTTCACTAACAAGGTAATTGTTTATACATATTAGGAAGCAGCATACAAACTTGGTAGTGAATTGAATTGTGTACAGCTATAGCGATCAAACCAAAATAAATTGCTATGAAGTTGCCAAAAGTGGAAAATCAGAGAGAAATTTGTTGAAACCTGTGGCACATAGCATAGAAGTCAGTCCAAAATTTGCCTCATTTTACTTTTATACATTCAAGTGCAGTCCACATCTGTTTGTTTTGGCTTTATTAGTTTGAGCTCATGATAAGTATTTGTGTAGACATATCTTCCAAGTGAAACGCCAGCACCACTAGTCAAGTATCGAAAAGAAGAACTGGTGAGCTTGAGAGGAGATGGAAAGAGTGAGCTCCAAGAATGGGACAGAATCTATGACTATGCTTACTACAATGATTTGGGGAGACCTGATGAGGATCCAAAGTATGAGCGTCCAGTTCTTGGAGGGTCTAGTAAGTACCCTTATCCTCGCAGGGGAAGAACTAGCCGGCCACCAACAAAGAAAGGTTAGACATTTTAACATATTCCAGTCACTTTCTCATCTTAGTGTTTGTTTTAGTGTTTAGAAGCAAGAAATCTGAAATAAATTATCTGTGGGATTATCATATTTCATCATGTTTTTCCCTCTTTTATGTGCGTATAATTTTGTTGGGAGGGTGTTTGTGCAATTGGGAACTATGAATGTAAAATATATGTGCAGTTGGCAAGAATTGATGTTGTATGTTAAAGTTTTCTTTTACTATCTCAACAGATCCCAATACCGAGAGCAGGCTGAACCCTCTTATGGCCCTAAACATTTATGTCCCAAGAGATGAAAAATTTGGTCCCTTAAAGATCTCAGACGTCTTTGCTTTTGGACTTAAAGCCATAGCTCATATCCTCAAACCTGAGCTTAGTCAATTGGACTTCACCCCCAATGAGTTTGACAGCTTACAAGATGTACTCAAACTCTATGAAGGAGGGATTGAGCTTCCTAAAGTGTTACGTGAGAATATTAGAAACAGTGTCCCCACAGAGGTGCTTAAGGAAATCATCCGAACCGACAGTGAAGGACTCCTCAAATTCCCAGTACCTCAAGTTATTAAAGGTACTTTGTATATATGTAACTTGTAAGGGATCAATATTATGTTTTAAAAAGATACTATAATGGCTCCTTTCTCCCTGCTCCCCCCGTCATTTTCTTTTGACTGCTATTTATTGAAGATCTTACCTTATTATTATGAAAGGGGGAAAGGAGCAACCAACATAGGAGAGATTTTTTTATTGAGTTTTGCTACATACAGTCACTTTTACTTTTTGCGCATTTCATTGCTATGATTGGCCATAGCAGTTATTTTATATTAAAAAAAAAGTGGCATAATCAATCACATTAGTCAAGTGCGCAAAAGAGTAACAA
Source organism: Carya cathayensis (assembly GCA_011037825.1). Lineage (NCBI taxonomy): Eukaryota > Viridiplantae > Streptophyta > Magnoliopsida > Fagales > Juglandaceae > Carya > Carya cathayensis. The sequence continues at coordinate 1,185,773 of QGSO01000269.1, read as the reverse complement.
AAGTGACTATACATAGAATTTTTGTTTTTTATTTTAATCTTTTATCTGATTCTTTCTCTCACTTTAATTTGGTTCTTTAATGATCTGATGGAGCAGGGGATGTGTCTGCTTGGAGGACTGATGAAGAATTTGCAAGAGAAATGCTGGCTGGAGTAAACCCCGTCATCATTCGTCTCCTCCAAGTAAACTTAAGCTTTCGTTAATATATGTCTAAGAAACTCTTTGAACAAGAAACAAAAAATGAATGAAATTGGAAGAAGTTTTGAAATCTATATATGATGTATGTTTAAGTTCACGTTTTTTTCCTGTCTTCTCAACTGCTAAACCAAGCAGGTCATGTTTCTTATCCCAAACATAACAATTCTGATTTACCTGCAGGAATTCCCTCCATCAAGCAAGTTGGATAGTACAATATATGGTGATCAAACTAGTACAATAACCATGGAGCACGTAGAAAAGTACTTAAATGGGCTCACCATAGATGAGGTAATTTTACTGATTATTAGCTCACAATAGTCTTATAGTTATTCCACAGCCAATAAATCATGATAACCAAATTAAATTGGTTAAATAGGCAATCAGGAACAAGAAGCTATTCATATTAGATCACCATGATGCACTAATGCCATACTTGTGGAGGATCATAAACTGCACTTCCACAAAGATTTACGCCAGCAGGACACTCCTTTTCTTGAAAGAGGATGGGACTTTGAAGCCATTGGCGATTGAATTAAGCTTGCCTCATCCTAATGGATATCAATTTGGAGCCGTAAGCAAAGTATACACCCCAGCCGAAGAAGGTGTGCAGAGCAACATTTGGCAAATGGCTAAAGCTTATGTAGCTGTGAATGACACTGGCTATCATCAGCTCATCAGCCACTGGTATGGTTTTGTTGAAGAAAGCTTAGAGAATAATTTCAGTCCATATTTTGATGTGGGTTTTGAATATCTTTCGTTGTGGTCACAGGTTACATACCCATGCGGCAATCGAGCCATTCGTGATAGCAACCAATAGGCAGTTGAGCGTGCTTCACCCAATTTATAAACTGCTGCATCCTCACTTCCGTGACACTATGAATATAAATGCATTGGCCCGGGAGATCCTCATCAACGCTGGTGGTGCCCTGGAGTACACAGTATTTCCAGCTAAATATTCCATGGAGTTTTCATCAATGCTTTATAAAGATTGGGTTTTTCCTGAGCAAGCTCTCCCTTCTGATCTCATAAAGAGGTAAAGCTTATTCTCCAGAAAGTGGTGACGATATTGATGGTTTATATAACAATGGAAATAGTAATTCAAGAAAGAGAAATGCATTGTCAGTTGTCAACATATCCATCAGTGAAATTCCTAGTACCTAGCTAAATAATAAACTGCTTAATGGTTAGTAAAGGTTTGAGCAAATAAGGAATTAGGATTTTGGTAAATATTATGGACTTGGTCCATGCCAAAATAAAACACTGAAATTATAACGATCATGATCATATTTCATTGACATACTACTCCTTTTTTCTACTCAGAGGGATGGCACTTGAGGATGAGAATTCCCCACATGGTGTCCGCCTTGTGATTGAGGATTATCCTTATGCTGTTGATGGGCTGGAAATATGGTCAGCAATCAAAGAATGGGTCGAAGACTACTGCTCCTTCTATTACAAGACTGATGACATGGTTCAAAATGACTCTGAACTGCAGTCCTGGTGGAAGGAACTCAGAGAGGAGGGTCATGGTGACAAGAAAGATGAGCCCTGGTGGCCCGAAATGCAGACTCGTGAAGAGCTAGTAGAAACATGCACCATCATCATATGGATCGCTTCAGCCCTCCATGCAGCAATCAACTTTGGACAGTACCCTTTGGGAGGCTACCCTCCAAACCGCCCAGCAATTAGCCGTCGGTTCATGCCTGAAGAAGGCACTCCTGACTATAAAGAGCTTAAGACTAATCCTGAAAAGGCTTTCTTGAAAACATTTAGTTCCCAGCTGCTTACTGTTATTGGAATTGCTGCTATAGAAGTCTTGTCAAAGCACTCATCTGATGAGATTTATCTCGGGCAGAGAGACACTCCCAAGTGGACTTCAGACAGAAAACCATTGGAAGCCTTTGAGAGATTTGGAATGAAGCTGGCAGAAATTGAGGATAGAATAACAAGAAGGAACAATGACAAGAAGTTGAGGAACCGTGTTGGCCCTGTCAAGATGCCATACACTTTGCTCTATCCTTCCAGCGGACAAGGACTAACTGGCAAGGGCATTCCCAACAGCGTCACAATCTAATGATTTCCCGTGTACTACACTGTTTTTGCGTTTTCGTATCAGCAAAATTGTTGAATATCTACATCAAGAGTCTTTTTATTCCCCCATTTATTTTCCAGTATACCAACTTAGCATCATATTCAATGCTATTTTTATTCATTGATTTCCTACACTGCCTTCCAAAACCAGTCCTACACATCTTTTTCTTTTTTGCATACCGTTAGCATTTTTTGTGACATTGTTAGAATTATAAGTAGATATAGCCAATGAAAACATTAAAACACATTGTTTTTGAGTTGAAACTGGATTGAAGCAACTATTTTTTTTTTCTTTTCTTTTCTGGAGAACAGAGGATCTGTGCATCCAAGTCTTTGCATCTATTCTGAGTAAAGCTTGGTGTGATAGTTGAAACGTGGATTAAGTACTGATAAAATCGTAGGTATGCAGGTGAAATATTGAATCTGGACATCAGCAACTGAAATGGTATAAGCTCTATTTTTAAATGTTTGATCTTTTATTCCTAATTTAACCTGTCGAGATCCTCTTTAATTATTTGATTGAATTGAATGGGAAATCATAAAATCTTATACAGAAATATGAAATATTGTGAAACTAACATGACGTGTCTATCTCTCTCGAAAATTAAATTATTTAATTCTATCGTATAATTGAAAGATAGAGAAATGTTACAGTAGAAAAAGATTTTATAAAAATAAATTTATAAATTAATATAATTTTATATCATACATTAAATTAATTTTATAATAATCATACAATATAACAAAATTAATTTTACCATCTAGAATTTTATAAATTTTCGTACCCAAATACCATTGCATTTATTCCAAGTGGAACCAAGCAAAGGGGTTTAAGCCTTCGTTATTTTTCGCTACCTGTCTCCCTCCTCCATGCAGGGTTTAACATTTCAACTCAAAACCTAAGCCTCTCTCCGTCTCTCCAATGGCGCACACCCCATTCTCTCTTCTCCTTCTCAGAAGGCTTTCTCTCTCATCCCATAGCCCTGAACCCCCTTTCCGCCTCTCACTTCTGAAATCCTTCTCCACCTCCCAAGTACCTCCTTCCTCCTCCTCCGACCCACCTCCAAAACCCTCCTCACTTTCCGCCCGCCTCAGCTTCGTCTTCGACCAAATCGACACCATTGAAAAACAACAGCAAAATATTCTCTCCCAGAAGGACCAAACCCTCCATCGCATCCGCGCCTGGCGCCAATCCAGACAATCCCAAGTCGACCAACCTCAATCAGAACCATCGCAGTTTGGGTTAGGATCAGATATCAATGGCAACGATAAGGTTGATACCGATTCCATCTCGGCCGAGGGGGGACTGGAGGTGGTGAAGCAGAAAAAGGAGGCAGTTGTGGAGGTGGTGCACCCGTGGCCGGAGTGGATTGAGTTGATGCAGAGGTTGGTGAAGCAGAACTACTTTGATCATAGGAGGAAGGACGAGGACCGAATGATCGAAGATTTGGGGTTCGATGCGTCCAAATTTGCAGCGGAGGACGATAAGGTGGAGTTAGATTTCACCGACTACAAGGTGGTACAGACCGCGTGCGTCAATTTCGGGAAAGATCGGTTTGACATACTGAGGTGTGTGGTTTTTAGTGTTGTTTTGGAAAATGGATTTTTTGTGCTTTGTTTAAGGGTGTGGGCGTATGGCTGTGCGCGTAGAGATGGGGTTTGCTGTTTATGTATCTAGTAGGTAATGTGGATATTAATGATGACATTAATTTGGATTAATTTTAACAACTGACTTTTTTTTAATCGGTATTTTAATGACTGACTTATACGTAGTTTAAGTGAGCATTGCATAAGAAATGCTCGTAGTTTGCTCTAGGGGGTGTTGTAATGATCTGAAAGGGATTTGTCATGGAGTCAAGGCTTTTCGGTTTTGAAAATTTCGAATTTGAGTGTTCTGTGTAAACGCTTTTGTGGGCTTGGCGTGTATGGAACTTTGGAGTTTTTTAATTAACTGAGCCTTAAAGACAATAATAAAGGTCATGATCAAATCCCTGAAAGGTTATCACCATAAGAACTGTTTGTGATCACCAATATCCCTGAAAGGTCATCCTTTCCAAAAAAAAAAAATTAATAATATCCCTGAAAGATCATCACCCAAAGTTCCACCTTTTGAGTCTAGAAATTTGTGTTTGGAAAATCTGAAACCTCCACATGACTCGGGGCGTGTTGACCCAGGACTCTATTTGATTATCATTGTTCTTAAACCCAAACGACTTAAATCATATGGATCAAAGTTGGATAATAATATTCTTTGGAATGTGGTCTTTATTAGAGATGTAAATGACTGGGAAGTGAATATTGTTTCAGATTTTCTGGGAAGAATTTTTAATTCTAAAATGATGCAGGGAAGAGAGGACAGGCTATTGTGGGATCCCACTGGAAATTTCAGGTTTTCAGTCAGTTCTTTTATAAGGTGCTTAATTGTCATGCTGGCTGTGTTTTCCCCTGGAAAAGCATCTGGAGGGTGAAAGTACCTTCTAAGGTGGCGTTCTTTGGTTGGGTGGTTGCTCTTGGGAAAGTATTGACCACAGATAACCTTAGAAAACGTGGTTGGTGTATAGCTGATTGGTGTGTCATGTGTAAGAAGGATGGTGAATCTGTAAATCATCTTTTTTTACATTGCGAGGTGGCGAAGTCTTTGTGGAATGAGGTTCTTGGTTGGACAGGGTTATATTGGGTGATGCCTAAGGAAGTTGTGGATCTCTTTGCATGTTGGCGTGGTTTTGAGGCAAGGAAAAGTGTTGCTGCCAGATGGAGAATGATTCCTTTGTGTTTAATGTGGTGTATATGGCTGGAAAGGAATGGAAGATGTTTTGAAGATAAAGAGCGTACTTTTGAAGATCTTCGTTACTTTTTCTTTTCTACTTTGATTTTGTGGGCTAGGATCTTTGTAAGGAGTGATGATAATGTACTGAATCTGTTTCTGTCGTAGTTTCCTGCTTTCTAGTGTGTAGTAGGTATTTCCTTTGTATACTTCCTGTGTACTTGGGCTGTGCCTATGCTTAGTAATAAAATTCTTATTAACTATAAAAAAAAAGTTGGATTCAGCTAGTCAATGAAGTCTCTTGTTGCTCCAAAAGAAACCTGCTGTTGGGGAGCGGTTTGAGGGAAAGGAAAGGTCTTCCACCTGCTGTGTAGCCCACAGGCCCAATGGGGCATTCAATGGACCATAAGAAAGTTTTTTTTTTTTTTTTTTGGTTTATAAGTACATAAGAAAGTATTACTTCATCACTCATATTCTTTAGAATTATTTTACCTACATTATTATTAAAAAAAAAAAAAAAAAACCTCAAATCTTTAATAATGAGTCTTGAATCTACTTATTAAAAAAATAATGAGTACTGAATCTGAGAAGTGGCCAGTTTATCGCCTAGGACCCTAGGTTAATGTTGTCATGCATGTGGTGTGCAATACTTGTTATTTCATAAAAGTTTGCTTTGCAAGTGCTGAGACATAAAAATTAATTTCAGGTCTTTGTGGAGACAGGACATTCAAATTTTGGTTGGTTTTGGATGCCCAAGTGTGGACAAGAAGGTGGTTTTCTCGGCAAAACTTTTAAGGAAGTATGTCCACCTCGATGAAGGAGATGTGAGTGCTACTTTCTTACCTTATTATGTTTTGTGTGTATTCTTTGCTGATTTAATACAAAATTGGAGTTAATTGCTGCCGGGGGTGGGGGGGCTTTCTTTTGCATCTTTTATGGATTCTGGATGCTCAACATGCTTTTCATACAATCTGGCTCAATAGAGATTTTCGATTGTTAGTTTCGAGATTATGCTTAAATTATTTGCATCATGGCTTTAAACCATCAACTTTTTTTAAAAGATAATATTGTAGTACTTTTGTTTCCTTTTTATTTAGTTAAAAAAAATACTTTTCATATCTATTAAGATTTTTTGTTAGTGATTGAAATTGGGCCACATCTATTTTTCCTTTCAATAAAATTTATTTTACCTATCAAAAAATATTTTTTGTCAGTGATTTCCATCTAAGATGCTAGGCAGTCTTTATCTGATTATCCTTCAATTTCTATGCACTTTTCTTTTTATTGATTTTCGTGCTTCCAGTTTCTTTGCCTCATCCTTTGTACACATTTATATGTGTAGACAAGCGTATATAAATGGTGACCATTCATATGCCAGGTTTGCAGTTCCTGCAGTTTGAGGAACTCCTGTGAAAGAGGATATCTGCTTACAAACAAAGAGGACGAAGCACGGACTATTGATATTATGCGTGTTTTATTGAATTTTGGTTTTGACCCTGTGAATGGATCAGTGATCAATAAGGCTCTTCTGAAACAGAAGTCTGTCAAGACTGTTGTCCGTAAGTTGCTTCACGAGGTTGTCAAGTTGAGTTCAGTTCCAATAGACCCAAATCTTCCTCCTCCAGTAATTAAAAAGCCCCCTCCAAAAGTCAAGCAGGCCCCTCCCCCTCCAAAGAAACGAGTTGGGCGTGACGATGTTGAGATGAAAAAAGGAGACTGGCTATGTCCAAAGTATGTCTTATCTGAGACTTTATTATCTGCTCATGGCCAGGACAATCTCTTTTTTTTTTTTTTGTTTTTTTTTTATAAGTAAGAAGATATTTTATTGATATAGAGATAGTTTATTTTGTATTGTTATTAACACAATGGTTGCTATTTTCATAGGAGAAGAATAAATTCCTTAGCAGATCTTGTATGAAAATATATCTACCTACTAGTTTTTACTTTCTGCTTACCCCTGTTAAAGTGATTTTACACGTGAATTCTTGTGGATTCCTAGAAATGTCTACAATCCATTGCAATATACTTTAAAGGGAGATTGTTACCAACAATTAAAGATGCTGAATACTTGTTTTTCCTAGGTGTGACTTCATGAATTTTGCAAAGAATACCATATGCCTGCAATGTGATGCCAAACGTCCAAAGAGGCAGCTGCTTCCTGGAGAATGGGAATGCCCCGAGTAAGATTTATTTCTACGGCTATGTTCTCTCCTTGCTCTTGTTGATATCATCTTGAAAAAATCTTGAAGATTAGTTGGCTGTTTTGAAGTCTCATTTTCTATGATGATTGCATGTTATTTTGTGCAGTTATGTACGATCATAGGTTTTAGGTTCATTGGCTTGCATGCAAAGGCTTATCAATTTTATATTGGTTTCGCAAGAGAACTTTCTTTAAGTAGTATAATTTACTTACAAAAAGTTCAAAACTCTTACCATTGTCAAAGAATTTTCCTCTTCACTTTCACCTCCCTGCAACTTAAATAAGTTGGCTCCCCCTCCCTTCCCCCTTCCCCCTTCCCCCTTCCCCTTTCTTTCTTTTAATGTTCATTCTGGATGAACATCCATCCACATAGCTAGCTTCTATGAAGATTTTATTGCATCCCTTATTGTTAATTCTGTTATCTGGCAGGTGCAACTTCTTAAATTATAGGAGAAATATGGCATGTTTCCACTGTGAATGTAAGCGCCCTACTGATGAATTAATGGAGACCAGGATGCAAGAAAAGCAACATGGTCCTAGGACAAGGTTGGAGAAGATTGCTAACCGGCAAGAGGTTTCTAATGCATGGAATTTTGATTTTGATGACAACGAATCAGATGGAGCAGATGTTGCAGCTTTTGAGTATGCAGATTCTTCCATTATGGCTAAAGGTTCTTCTTTAGATAACCACGCCCATGGAGGCAATTTAAGAGTGCCTGAAGGCGATTTCAATCGAACTAACAGAGTTCCAAGGATCCCTGAAAATGAATATTCTGATGACGATGCTAATAGGCCTCGTATGGGCTTTGATGATTTTGATGATGAAGAAGATGATATTGATAGTTATGAGCTCGACACTCCTAATAACAATTCCACTCAGAAGGCTTCTGCAAATGATTTCTCTGAGGTTGAAGAGTACCCTGGATCAGAGGATTTTGAAGGCCTTAGCAATAATGTGCATTCTCCTCGCAGAACAACTTCTCCATCTTACAATAAGCCATCCAAATCCGCACGTCCAAAAGCTACTTTCTCTGAATCTGAGGATGATTTGGATTCAGATGATGATCTCTCTGTTCATCCCAATTGGAAATCTAGTCATGTTGCTGATTTTAGACAAAGAGGTGGGCGTAGAGGTCAAGTGAGTCCATCCAAGGGATTAAGTTTTGGTTCTGATGAGGAACTTGGCCTCAACTCTGATGTGGATGATGATTTAGATCAGAATTTCAGATCTAAGCATAAGAAAGGGAATAGATTGGGTTTTGAGAAAAGGGATTTCCAGAGGAAAAGAAGTTTCGTCACTGAAGACACACTCTTTTCTGATGAAGACGATGATGATATACCTTCTTCTAGAAATAGAGTGAGACAGAATAAAGTAGGTATTGATCCGAGACGAAGTAAGTCTCAAGGTCGTGCCAATCAGAACTTCACAAGAGACACAAAATTCAGATCCAGTGGTAAGATGGGTGGCAGAAGGCAATCTTTCAATGATGATTTTGATGAACCATCACAAGGGTTTCGAGGTAATAGTAGAGGATCTCGAAAGACTTCTCATGATGGGTGGAGAAAGAGCGATAGGGAGGGTGATATGCGGGACTTTAAGGGCCATAGAAGAGGAGATAGTTTTGGGAAGCAGCAACGTGGAAGGCCTCATGAATATGATAGGGATATGGACGGCGATGTTGGTAGATTTAAAAACAGCAGGCGTGTTATAGAAAGATAGATCAGGGCTATGGTATAAGCAGAAGCTCACTAATTGCTTATTCTAACCTCATATAGTTTGCAGTCATTTCGGAAAGGGAATGGTTGCAATGATTCATATTCATGAGAAAGAGCAGAAGCAATCAGAAGGGAAACATGTTTAGTTGCCACTTCACCAACACTGAAATAAATGTCTAAATCTTTGTGGTTCTTATGAATTGGCATAGGTTTTCCTCCTGATTTAAGTCTTTCGTCTGATGAGAATTTTCCCCCCAGAAGGTTTCACATCAATCCGCGTAAGATCTATGAACTGCGTGTACACTTTTTCTACTCTGTAATTCAGTTCAATGTTGTTCCTTAGCCTGCTCTGCTGTTCAATCGATTGAATAATTGTTTCAACGCAAGAGGTCCTGTTTCTGTAAATCTCATTGACAAATTTTGTAGTCTCATTAGCATTTTTTATATTTTATTATTATTATTATTATTATTGGGTTTTATTTTCTTCTTAATATAATATGTAAAATATAGTTTGTACATTCTAACTACCGCACTTCACACCTTTACATTACATCCTAATTTATCAAAAGAACAAAAAATACAAAATTTCAACGTCATTAATGATCAATGATCATCTCAAACTATCAAAACATATTGGAAACTGTTAAATGTAATTAAGACAAATTTATAAAAAAAAATTATTTTTTCATGTGTCAGTTATATGTTGAAAATCATGAAATTTAAATTTCAAAAGAAAATTAACAAAATGAGTCTTATAAATAAAAATGTAAATAAAATTATAATTATATATAACACTATCAGGGAAGGGAGAGGCTTTGCCAAAAGCCTCGCATGGAGGCAATAAGTTAATAACAATTCTTTGTTGTTAAGGTCACCTCAGAAGGACACAATACACAGAGCACGGCAAGAGCATATGGAGGTTGTGAACAAGATGACAAAGAAGAGGGCAGTGAACTTAGTAACAAAAGGAAAAATCTAGTTACAAACATAACTGTATATTAATATGTGCATCAATTTAATGTGATTGGTCAAAAAGTAAATTTTATTAAAAATAATGCTAATTTTAAATATAAAAAAATCAGTAACAAAATTTAACAAAGCATATGGCAGAAAACATGTCAGGTACAAACTTAAACAAAGACCCCTTTTCCAAGTTAAAATGTGTTTCCATCCCATTTCTTTCCCTTCCTTACTCCTCATGGCCTCATCTGAAGCCCTTAGGGAGTTCCCTCCTCCCCCGAGGGCAAAGCAATCGATGCACTCACTAGAAATACTATAGGGAGGGAGGGCCCTCTTTGTGGCCTTTCATCCCTCCGTCTCCATTAACCTTTGTCTACATTTATAAACCCATTTTAATAGGGAAGAACTTAGAGAGTGCTAAAAAATTGTCCATTGATCAACATGTAGGATTTTAATTTACATTTAGGATTTAGAATGTGAACGAATTTTATAGCATTCAGTAATTATTAATGTTGTCTGATAGAGTTGGACAAATAATAATGAGAATAACTTCCTGCAGGTGCCTCCTGCAAACTCTATATATCGGAGGCCAATGGTAAGTTGCCACGTAATTGGAAACATAGGACTTCATATGTCGCACAGCAAGAGATCAGGTTCGTTTGGGTATACCCTCTTCCACCCCCCCCGTGCAGTCTCACTTTCTCACTCTCTCGATCTCTCTTGAACCGAAAGGCGAAAACCTTCATGCCGTTGGCCTCTCTTGCTCCTTCACTCCATCTCTGTCGTCTCTCTCATTTAGCTTTTTAAAATAATCAACACAAAAAATTTGCAAGAGAATTGGTTCTAACATCCCTATGCTCGATTGTTGAGAAAACAAAGGAAATCAAAATAATTGAATGGTACTTGTTTCCTAGAAATCGAGAACACAATCTAATCAAGTTAAATAGACTAGAAAATCTTAGCTAGGTAAAGTCCCTCTATCATCAGGTTCGACGACATCATTTTTCCAAATTTCAAAACGTGATTCTCTTCTACATTTTACCATCGAATAGATGAAACCTAAGATAGCAAACCCTTTTCTTAGCTAACTTTTGCTGATCCAAGTCAAATGTCATTTGTGAATACGATAATAATAAGAAACGGATTTAAGGATCCCTTTACTAGTTTAAAAAAAAAAAAAAAAAAAAACACCAATAGGTAAGCAGGAAAATGGAAGCATTGTTCTTCCATTGATCGGGAAAAAAAACAAAAAGGCAAATCAAACAAACAAGAAATGAACAATCAAAGAAAATCAACACCCAGGCAAAAAACAAAAGAACCCCAATATTAAACCAAATGACAAAAAGATCTCAGCCATTTAAAATTAAAAAAAACACCCAAATCTGAGAAAAAATGAAAAAAGAAAGAGACACTCTTTTGGGAATCCATGAAGCCAGTTTTAGAGTTAGTGGTTCATTTGGGAACCTTAATGAACTTCAAGCAAGACGCATCGAAGTCTCCCATTGGGGCTTCCTCTTCTTCTCATTCCCTCTGTACGTAGAGATTTCGGACCCAGAGAGAATGAGAGCAGAGATAGGTTAGGAGAGAGAAAGGTAAGGGATTTCTTTCGTATGAGAGAGTTTCAGAATAAGGGAAATGAGATCCTTCGTGTGAGAGAATGAGAGCAGAGAAAAGGGAAGGGGGGGCGTTGATCACCTATTGCACATTTAGTCGTATTTTTGCATATGCCCCCTACGTGACTATTTGTTATTGGTCTCCGATAATTAGAGATAAAAGGTGACACCGGTTAGAAGCATTTCTCAATAACAATATATGCCAAAAGACTCTTTATATCTGTATTTCTCATACTAAATCCTAAAAACCATAATCTCAATCAATGTGTATTGAGGATTCCAGGTTTCTTGTGGACCTAAAAATCACACACCAAAATGTGACGAGCCATGTTCATATTCTTTTCAATCTTGAAATATTAGCTTTTGGAAACATATTTCATCCCTTGTAAATTCATCAGCATGCATGATTAAGATTTGTAGACTCTGATAATGAACGATCAGAAATGATCTACTCGGTATGTTATATTGGTGTCTGGCCCCCTCGGGGGTGGCTGGAAATCCAAGAGCTGCTTTTGCTTTTTCTGTAGCACCCAACGCAAGAAACTCAAAAATTCCCAAGATACAAACTAAGGTCTATGCCGTAATTAGAACCCAGATTACGTAACCACGGCTTAACGACATTTTTTTAACTAAAGTAACTTCTAAGAGGTTGAACCCTAATTCGATATCATAATCATGCTTAACGACAATTTTATACTTGATAGCTTCTAATTGGTTCAACATAAATCAGAAACATATATTATCTGTACACCACAACAAAGCACATTTGGAAAGGCCTTAATCAAGAGAAATAAACAAGCTATCTTAAATTTTATACAAACGTAAAACCTGTGTGACTTAAATTGTCACACACACAGCACCCACCAAAAGACAGTGTCACAACTCAAACGACAAGCAAACATCTCTTTCTTTGCTAGATACAAGCAAGGATCAGCAACCAAGGCTTTTTAACAACAGCCCCACCAAATGGTAAGGTATGACACATACCATATGGTGTTCCACACCCCAGATTTTTACTTCTCTCTTTGCTTTCTGTTAGCACTTGACACAAACATGGCAGCTATTCCACGAACAAGGATAGTGTAATTAGGCCGTGGCGTTGAAAATGAAAAATTGAATCCTCACAATATACATATTTCTTTTTCTCTTTAAAATTTTCTATCCTAAAAAGAAGGGTTGGGCTCAGATGCACTATGCTTGTCAAATGATGACTTGGAGAAACAAATTAGACATTGCACAATGGGAAGAAGAGAGTAGCTCAAGATACAAGATGTCAAAAAACAATGGGACTTCCCCATAACCCCTTCAAGTGAAATGGCGATCAACAAAGTCCAGCTAGCCTAGCAAGAAGTTGAAAACATCAGTCAATGAAATTATACCTTCCACACGATTGCTGCCAGCCTCAACAATGACAAGTCTCCTAACCCCTGAAAGGATTCAAGTGAACAAGCTACGTCATGAAAAATGGAGCAACAAAATTAAATCTTAATGAGCTAGGCAAATTACCGGGACTTGTCAACCGTTTCATCACTTCATTTAGAGTGTCAGAACGCAAACACATCTGAAATCTCTGTCCATTGAAGTCATAAGGAGAATTTGCATCTTGCCCCAGTTTCAATGCCTATAAGCACAGACATCGCACACTCAGAAACAAGATGGAGCATATATAGACAATTTTGTCTGATATGCACTGCATTAGTGTCCGGCTATCTTGATGACAGAACATTTCACATCCACTTTGTGCAGATACTGCAGCAATTTGTGCAAGTCATTTGGGAAAATACTAGGAAAACAATATATGGAAATGAGGATGATGTGCATTTATCTAATAGATAAACAAGCAATTTTGTAAATAATCCCTTCAATCTACACTTCACGTTCTAAGGACAGCACAGAAAAGCAAATTGCACCAGATAACAACTCTCCCCTAAGTTGCCAGTATTTCATGACACCAGTCTTCAGGCTGACAAACAAATTTCACACGTTTCCAACAATAAGCCATTAGTGAAAATATGCACTTATAATGTCTATATTAAGTGATGCTTGAGGCAGATGATACATTCTCTTAAATTTTCCTTGTCTACTAAGCTTTATCAGGCAGACAATTTCTCTATCAGTAGAAGCGGTAATAGATTGGACTGGAAGAATTCCAGTTTCAACCCAGGATATATCTATGTTCAAAAGAGGTTGTTATCTACCATACAGCCAGCATGCCCGATGGAGTCAGATAAATACATAAGATTGAGAAATTACCTGGTGAATAGTCATTTCATCAAGGCGAATCTGTGCATATGCTTTATCTTTTGCCAAAGCAGTGATATCACTAAGAAAATACAAAGCACCTCTTGATATGGTTAAAAAATATGGATCATTCAATAATAGCTGTTTAGAAAACTGGGAGAGAGAGAGAGAGAGAGAGAGAGAGAGAGAGAGAGCCAATTACCTTCGCGAATACATATCCAGCAATGAGCCATTATCATCCACTATTGGTATCGAACTAACTCCAGCTGCAAAGGAAAAGTGTATTATAATTGAAATAGTATACAAGTCCAATGCTATTAAACATAGAGCAATGAGACGAGATCAAAATCACGACACAGCAAGTTCAGGTTTACATAGAGACTTTATGGCTGAGATTAATATGCCAACTCTTACAAGATGAAAGCTACATTTACTTTCTGCAGTAGTTTGAGAAAAGAAGGAAAATCACCTTGAACTAATAAAGTTAAAGCAGCACTAAGAGACGCATTTGGCCTTAACATTGCAAATGGCTTCGACTCCCCAATTTGTGGAACCCATGTACCCAAAGGAATTGAACAAATGGGTTGCTGAAGAATGGGCAAGGAGCTTAAAGAATGTCTAAAAAACCTGTAGATACCTGAAAATTAGGCCCATGGATTAGTTTCAAAGTCATGGACCCTCAAGTGACAATCCCTCAAAGAAGCTTACATTTTAGTATCCCTGACAGCGAAGCAAGATGTAATAGTTGTGGAAAAGAACCATCCCGTGAAGAATGGATAATGGGAACAGTGGCCACCTTGTTTTGTAAAATTTTCAAAGCGATGTCTTTCATACAATCATAAGGGCCAGCCTGGCATCACAGAACTAATATATTAGACTACTCATGATCTTATTCCAACATCAAAATACAAGACACTCTTGAGTTTAAAGAGTTCAAGTTCCCAAAAATCAGAAATAATGATATTTATTATTAAACTGGTACTCAAAAAAGCCATAAACTTAACCAAAAATTTTAAAATCGTTATCTAACCATCACCACAACAATAAAGATATTCAAATAGAGATTAACAAAAGCATAACAGCAACAGCCTACAAAGTGGGCTTTTTTCTTTTTTGTGTGTGTGTGCTTTGTTTGGGGGAGGGGGGGGGGAAGGTCCAAAAGTAGTAAACTACAAAGCTTATGCAACTTTATCTTGCAGGGAACACTGTTTGTCCAGGCCAGTTAACCTAACCGCCTCTCTCCAACTCCAATGAATCAGATAGGGTGCTTACAGAACTCTAAAATTAATAGTCACAACAGAACATGCAAATTTGGGCACCCTTAAGATGCATTCACAAAATTTTTTGTCTAAAGGTTTTGTGAGCAGCATTTGAAGGATGCTCATTTGACAGGAGAAAATGAAGTGAGAATGAGGTTAAGTGCCAACCTAACCAAATTGTTTAATAGAAAAAAATTAATAGAAAAAGTGCAGAGGTGAACAAGTTCTCTGCATACCAGATCCTTTGGCACAAAATCGAAAGAAGCACTTACATGGATAAGCTGTCGACGGGGAAATGATCCCCCATTGCCATCCATGGTTCTGGTAAGATGTAGTTTTCCCTCTTTCCAAGCTGCTATTGTATGTTTCTCAAGTTGTTCCTCTGTCAAGTTTGATCCATGATTCCCAAGCTAAAATGAAAATGGTCACATGTTAAACGAACAAAGGTTTTGTTCTCATATTGTTTCTGTTTCCAGAAAGAAAAAAAAAGGACAAGGTAAAGAGCATCCAGAAGACAAATGTGCACGGCACTGCAGTCCACACAAAAAGAAAAAAAAGAAAACCTAAAACCTACGAGAACAAAGGGCAGATAAATTAATAATACTATATACAACGTCAGTCTCAATTAAGCCATGCATCTTTTCTTTCTTTTTTTGGGTAAAGATAGCCATCCTTCATAAACAGCTATTAGTAGCCATGGAATCTGAAGAGCTAAGAATTAACATGTTGAAGAGTGCAAGGAACCCTATCCAAGCTAGGTCAGCAATTGAGTGAAAAAGAATAGTTAAATCGATGGTCTTATGGCATTATTTGGGGTAAGGACAGGTGCTAAGACCCCAGAAAGGATGTAAGCTTAAATGAGTGAATGGTTTTCCATCATTTTCGAATACTTCTGATGCAAATCCTT
Source organism: Carya cathayensis (assembly GCA_011037825.1). Lineage (NCBI taxonomy): Eukaryota > Viridiplantae > Streptophyta > Magnoliopsida > Fagales > Juglandaceae > Carya > Carya cathayensis. The sequence continues at coordinate 1,169,824 of QGSO01000269.1, read as the reverse complement.
GTATATTTTCATTTTTAAAACAGAATGAATGTTTTCTCTAAATCCATCAGAGCATAGAAAGTCTTTTCTGATATTTATGATGTCAGCCCTTGTACATATCATTTTAAAATACAAAGATTTTATTCTTCATAAATACCACAGTTCAACAAAACACAGAAGATTATTCCAGAGATACCTCCTTCAAAATTAGAATGAAGTCCGATGCACTGAGAACTCCAACAAACTGACTCTTGCAAAAATCCCAGAGAGGAGCCACAGAGAGTCCCTGGAAGTAGTTTATATAAGCAAACTATATCTAAGCTATTACTCAGCAATGAATTACCAGAAAGAAAGACAGTCATGTGGCTTTGTGTGTAAAAAGACAGTTACCTGTTCATGAAGAATGTCAAATGCTTGCTTCACAGGTAAATTTATATCCAAGGTGATGATCTACAGAGTGAGACAATTGGAAGTATTTTAGATAAATGACCGTGACTATGATGCATTTACCTAGTTAGAGTGGTCAAATCCCAGTTAAAATAAATAGCTTCTTAAAAGGGTAAAGCATCCAAACCTTGCCTGAGTCAGGAAGCAACTCATAAGCAGTATGTGTAGACAAGAAATTAGCTACACGGTGGCGAGAGACCTCTAAATCAACTGATGATATCATTGGAATGGCTTCTTGCAAAGTACCATGTGACAACGAGACCTATTTTATATATTTTACATCAGGCATTAAGACAAAACAATAACAGTGGCATCATGAATGGCTAAAACATTACCATGCAACATCAGCAAGATTATCAGCAATGTATTAGAGCCAATATGCTCCTCTACATTTGGATGAAAGGTGATAACAGCTCATGTTATTCTACTTTTTCTAGAACTTATGACTTTATTCTTCAGGGGAGATTTGGATAGTGAGTTGAGATGAAAGTTGAATAAAATATTGTTGAAATATTATTTTTTAATATTATTATTGTTTTGGGATTTGAAAAGGTTGAATTGTTGATTGTATTTTGCGTAGGAATTTGGGAAAGTTGTAATGATTAGATGAAATGAGATGAAATGCTTTTTGTATCCAAACCTAGTTAATCTTTCCCCTAAGTGGGTGTTTTCTCTTGTTATTCTACATCCAGTGTACTCAAGTTGTGCCCAATAATTTGGATGCCACAATAATAATAAAAACAGTCCATTCAAATGCTAGCAGCATTTTGGACAAAGAATTTTACTCTAAAACAGAAAATCCCTTACCGCGGGTATAATGATATCATAATCCACATCCATGTTGGATCTGCCAGGTGTTGGGGAACTAGAAGTAGAATTAATCATATCTGGTTCCCTAGCGATGCTGATGGTATTTACTAATCCACAAGCCCCCTCTGCAAAGGGCTGGTTCTCATCATATCGCCACTGTCCATCAACACAAAACTTGTACTGCAAGTGAATTAAAACAACAAATTTGAACATCAGCAATGAATCTGAATAACTATCAGCATTATGCATAATTGTGCATGCATATCTAGGGGTTAGTACTAAATAAACATCCAAATAACATTCTAAAGTGCATCAAACAACAGGAATAAATGCAAGAAATTTTCTGTCTCTATGCTCACCATAAAATGTAAAATTGCCTCAACATGGTGTTGGATAATATAGTAAAACAAAAAACTAGGGCTTCAAATCATAATTAATCTAAGCAACAACACAAGGTTCAATATTTTATCATTCAATCCACAGTCAATGCTTGATTCATCTTGAGTCCAAGGCAGGTACATTATCGGCTAATGTCCTTCTTTATTAGTTTGTACGACTAGAATTACACAGCTTATTCTTATTGATATGGCAGAGATGGGAGTTCTCTTTCATCCAACATATCATCCATCTCCATGCCTCATATTTGCTTTAAAGGACACACTTTGAATCTTTGGGGGCCACAATTCATATCCTTCAAATATCTTAATTGTGTTTGGGCTTGAGAAATAAGATAAGAGATGCTTCTTAGTGCGTACAAATCTTTTCGTGGTTCTTTCAAAAATATATTAGCGTGGTTTAATAAAACTTTGACCACCCAAGTTTTCCATACAAGAGAATTGACCTCCATTTAGCAACTGTGCTCATCCTGAATGGTAGGTATATTAAATGCAGTCATAATGAACATATACTATGTGACATATTGAAATTCCACCATGATTTTACATCAACCTATATATTCTATAAAAGAACTAAAGAAAGAAGAACACCAGTTCCTACTAGGCTTGGATTGAGGAGGGAAAAAATACAGTTAGTGGAGGCATATCCCAAGTACACTTGGTAATAGTTACTGTGTAGCAATGAATGGCAACTAACAATCACTGGCACACTGTCGCCAGGAGCAAATATTGACATTTTCAGCCAATAAGATTCTGAATTATCTATTAAAAGAGAACCATTAAGTCTGAGACAACTGTAGGCTTCAAACTTCTCCAATCATTCTCTGCTTCCAATCAGATATTGGCTGGTCAGTAACTCTAATTCCATGATCCAGTTTTTGCTCAATTACAACGGATTTTACCATATGGCTCATCCATTACAAAGAGCCATCAATGTCCAAAAAGGCATGCTTCAAACTTCTTCAATCACATCCACTTTAAATCAGACACCAGGTATGCTGTATGTTATTTCCATGATGCCAGTTTTGCTCGCTTTACGGTCGAAGGATAATAATTTGCATCGTATATTAAATTATAAAAAAAAAAAAATTAGTAATACACAACAGCTTTGATGGTTGACTTGACCGTTAACTATCTAAATGCACTTTTATTTTTTTATTTTTGAGTTAATAATGCAATCTTTTTTTTATAAGAAATAAAAACTTTTAACAAACTCAAAATGCATACTCCAAGTACAAAGTTTGTATATGAGAGAGAGACAGAGAGGAAAAAATACAAGAAAATCACAACGATTAGACTAAGGGGACGTTTGGACACAGAGATTAGACACAGAACTCTCACAAAAAATATCATAATTTCATTCCCAAATATCACTCAAACACAAAACAGTTTTCAATTTCAAATATTCAACTCTTTTTTTTTTATAATTAATAAGAGTTTTATTATTAATCATTACCTAATTATTATCCAGACACAAAAACCAATACAACTTTTACAAATTTCAAAACAAAAATAAAATTAAAAAATTATATTCTAACAATTTTTTAACTTTATAATATTTCTATTCAACTTTTTCTCTCTTTTCCCATAACCTAATAAAACATCTTAACTCAAACCATTTTATTACCATTCACAGAATTATGAGATACTCCAAGTGTCTAAACGAGCCCTAAGGCTCAAAATGTACAGGAAAAGTACACAGCTCAAAATGTCATCCTATTTTGATTTTATATTAAAGCCAAGCACAACAATGGTAGACACAATGGCAATTAAACTAAGGCTGTGTCTAGTTGAGCCACGTATACTACTATACTACATCAATCAAAAGGGTTAATTAACCTCGTGGTGTCCTGATGTTAAGTTCCAAACAACTTGAAAAACATCATCGCGTCCCTCCGCCAGAGACATAGGTATACTTTCCGACCACCTGTTTAGACGAGGAATCCAATAAAAACTCCAATCACAGATCCAATCTATAAACTGAAAACAAAAAGATATATTGATCACCAAAAAACTATCAAATATCAATAACAAGAACAATTCAGATCTGGGTAGTAATAAAAATATCAAAATATGATCATCTTAGCCTCACACCTTGTGAAAGAGCCACAAAGTGACACACTTCTTCCACCATAACGCCACTCGAATAGCCAAGGAATCAGAACTGGTACCAAAACTCCACTGCTATCATGTCCCCCATCCTGAACCGAATCAAACATTTCCACCCAAATCTGTGTAATCACGAATGCAAATTTCAACACCTCCTCACTTGATTATCGACCCAATTCAACCAGCATAATAAATTATCGAATAATTCATGAACCCCCAATAATCACACCTCAAAAGTCAATTCTTTTTACAACAGGGATCCTCCAACTGAGCAGAGGACCCCTAAAGGCTTACACATGCAAAGCCTACCAAATCAAAACCAAAGCATGCAAAACCCTAAATTTCAACCACCAGTCCCAAGTCAGAGTCTTCAACTCATAAGCACTGAAAAATCCACCACAAGCTCCACAATCTTCTACATGCAGCAACCACAAAACCCAGCACCTTCTGATCAGTCACCCCTAAAAGCTCCACAAATATAAAACCCCAAAATTCCACTCGAAAAGCAGCAAACACAATCCAATTTTTCGATAATTTGAGCTCCGATCCTAACCAAAGACGAATAATTCCAACCTAACGAATTTCAGGAACATTTGAAACTTCGCGGAGAGAAAGAACGCAAGAGAGTGCTCTATTGTATAAATAATAGGAAATTCAAAGGGAGGTCAAAAAGTTTGCACTAGAGAGAGAAAACCCGTAATTAAGCAAAAGAAGCAGGGAGGAGGTGTGACATTGTTGGATCTTCGATTGTTTTGTAGTCTCTATGGGCGAAGAATCTGAGAGAGAGAGAGAGAGAGAGAGAGAGAGAGAGAGTAAAAAGGTAAGCAAATGATGATAATAATTGCAGTAAAATTATGAAAGTGGTGAAGTGAGAGAACAAACCCGTCGTCGTTTTGAGTTCCCCAGATCCCGGGAAGTCCCTTACCTTTTCTGAAAAGTAATTGTAGCGACGACAATAACTTAAAGAACTAAAGCGACCTAACTCGATGTCATACCCTTTGAGGTAACGTTGCCGTGAGTCATCATTATCAACGATACTTTTAACGTCGGTTTTCACGTTGTTATTGAAAGTTGTCAACAAAAGGACAATATTTCCAAGTAAGCAACCTTGTACTAATCGACTATTCTTCTTTTTTAATAAATATATTTTTTGTTTGTTGAAAATTTTATATTAAATGATTCAATCTTTATGAAAGACGCCCGGAATTTTATTTTTTTTATATATAAACGATTCGATCATTTTCAATTAATATTTTGACTTTGTTTATAGTGTTTTTAATTAATACTTTGGTTCTTACAAAATAATTTACTTTTTAATTAATATTTAACACTTTCCATCAATATACTTTCTAATCAAGAGACTGATTGCTTTTATTTATTAAAAAATATCGTGTATAATTAGTAAAAATGTGAAATAATAGTTACAGTCGTGAGAGTACAAACGTCGCGTAATCATTTTGAAATTATGAGTAATTACCGAAATCACATAAAAATAATAATATCTTTTAATAGTAGATCTCATTCTTTTTTAAAGTGATTGCATGACGTTTACGCACTCCACGACTGCACGTAATATTATCCATATTAATGTGATACATGCTTTGTATAATAATTTGAAATTTTCCATTATAATTCAATTGCAAAGAAGATATTGTTATTGGTTAATTCAATTTCCATTATAAAAGGGAAATGATATTTTCTTAGTTTTTTAAAATATTTTCTTCATTTTATTGTTCTGACAATAATATAATTAGAGTGCATCTTTAGTCTGAACATAGTGTAACTATAGGACTTTACACCATTAAATGAGAATGACACATCAACCTTTTAATTAATTAAAAAAAATCAAACAATAAGATTTTTAAAAATTTGAGCTCATATTTCTTTGCCACGAAGGAAAGTAAACAAGTACAAATGGCAAAGCAAAACCAACCCTTAGAATCGATTAAAAACCTCGAGAAATGCAACACAAAAATAGCAATTTGAAGAAGAAAAGTGTTCTCTATATACACACAAAGAATTATTAAAATAAAATTATAAAATGATATAATTTCATATAATTTATTAAATTTACTTTACGATATAAATAATTTTATAATCTAACATATCACATTAAATTAAATTAATTTATAAAATTATTTTTGTATGATTCATTTGTACCTAAAATATCTTTCGTTGAGGAAGCATTTCAACAACCAATAATTCTATTCTAACCAATTAACCATCCAACTCCAAGCAATTAATTACAAAATTGAAATTTTCATGCAAGTTTCACGCATAATATTAGAAAGAAAAAAAAAATTATGATCCACTGTAAAAAAATAAAAAAATTAAAGAAATGAATTTGTTTGTGTAAATATCAGACTTACCCACCTCTTTATAAGGAATATACGAAACTTGCATATCCTAAAATTGTATATAGTAATAATATATATATAAGTTTTGATATTCTAAAGCTTTTACATCACAAATTATTCACATGACATAATTTGATTTGTAAGATTTAAATGTTAAAATTTATCTTCCAAATTAAATTATGTAATATGAATAATATGTGGTGTAGAGTTCTTAGAAGATAGTAGTTCTATATATATATATAAATGGAATTCTTACACCACACGCATCTACCTAATCAACATGTGATTTGTCATCTTTGCCCTTATATTTTAGTGCTTAAATATGTATGTGATTAAATAAAATAGCAAAAACGATGAATCACATGTTGATTAAGTGGAGGCGTGTGATTTAAGGCCCCATTTGGATGTTGAGATGATTTTATCTCATCTAATCTCAACATCCAAACACCACTCAAATACATTTTTCAATTTTAAATTTTTAACTTTTTCATCTAATCATTATAATTTTTTCAAACTTCCAAACAACACACAAAAAACAATTTAATTTTTTCAAATTTCTAAATAAAAATAATATTAAAAAACCATATTATAACGATATTTAATTTTATAATATTTTTATTTAAATTTTTCTCTGTAATTTTCTAAAACTCCATAAAACGTTTTAACTCAAATTATTTCACTATAATTTACAAACTATTTCATTACCATTTACAAATTTATCATCTCATCTCAACATCCAAGATCCTAAACCTTCCTTATAACATTTACCATACATATATATAAATACTAGGTGGGAGTAACGTGCAAAGCAAGTTTGTCTAATTTTATGAAATGATTATTTGTAAAAAATAATATATATTTTATAAAAATTATTGATGTCACTTAATAATTTAAAGCATATTGGAGAAGATAAAAAAATTAATTCAAAATATCATATAATCCAATACATGTTTATAACATCCATAATTTTAACAAAGATGTATACGAAAAATTGAATAAAAGTCTAACACAAACGGTAATTCAAAATATGTGTCGTTTGATATTTGTATTATAATTCATCAATTTATGTCATCCTGTAGACGATCAATAGAGACAACATTGAAATTCTTATTTTGCTGTTGGTTGAGTCGATCAGGGTCAACATAAAATTAAAACATAATCTTTTTATAAAATTTGTGTTATAATATTTTCTATATCTAGCATATATATAAATCTTAAAATATATTTTGAAGTTGTTGGCCGAATTTACTATTTCTTGATTAGCTCAAGGATCATAGTCTTTGTCACGTGCCCATCATAGTAAGCCCATGTGTGGAATATGATTTAACGGAAGCTACGTTCTACTACCATGGGAAAAAAACACTTTGATTAAACACACTTGTATTATATATTATATGAGATTTTTAAATTTGGAACACTCAATAATATGAGTTAATGAAACGTATAATACACTTGTATTATACTTAGGGATTCATGTCTTATGCACCTAATACACGTGTATATGTTAGGGAGAAAGAAAAAAATATAATAACTAATCTTTAATTACTTATTATTATATAAACTATTAAGTATTGTAATTATTGTGATTAATAAATCATATAATAATATTGAATACTATCTCTCTCAACATTTATGTCTTTATTCTATATGCCAATTACATTTACACGTATTTAAACAAACGGTGTTAACTTTAACGGAAAAACAAGAAAAACGGTTAAAACAAGATTTTCCGTTTCATACACACTTTTTATATATAGAAGATATATATATAAATTTCCACAAAACAAAACCGTTGATTAGCTCAACACACAAAACTCCAAATCAATTGCAATTAAATTCTAAATTAAGAACGTGACCTTTCAGCCTTTATAAAATCTGTTCAAAACCAATACAACCACAAGGAAAATCAAACCCTTCTACTAGAAAAAACTACTTTCAAACCAAACATTCGGAATTTCAACCAAAAAAACAACTAACACGTTAAAGATTTAACCATTGATTCAAAAGTTAACATTATTAGATTCTCGTTTTCTTATATCTTTAACCCTCAAAATCATAATATTCTACTACGTTTCGAATTCAACATCTATGGAAGCCCATTTATCAGCACTAATTTAGTGCAACTCTTTTTCTTTTGGCAGTATCACTAATCAATCAGTATTTAAAAATTAAAAAGAAAAACGTAAAATACGAGAGTTCTTTATTAAAAAAACCACCAAGTTCAAAGCAATTTTGGTACTGTTTGGCCACATAAGATTCTTATCTCAAATATAAAATTCTTATTTCATCATTACAACTTTCTCAAATCTCCATATAAAATCTAATAAATTATTCAACGTTTTCTTAACTTTTTTAAATTCCAAAATAATAATAATATTAAATATAATATTTTAATATTTTATTTTAAAACACAAAATTCTTATCTGAAAATTCTCAATGGCCAAGCAATACTGAACTTTTACTTATAGGCATCAAAATTGATCATTTTCTTTTAGTCATAAACAGATTTACACAAAAGTAATTATATAAATTAATGTAATTTGATATAATATGTTAGATTATAAAATTATTTTTATTATAAAGATTTAATATATCTTATAAAATCATATCAAATTTATTTTTATAATATTTCTTTCCTTTATCTTTTCCTTTTCTTCTTTCTGTTGACTCTCTCTAGCCTATCGCGCATTTCACAAAGTTGTGGAGATGATTCGATGCATCTCATTCCTTTTTAGTAAACAATGGAAAGTAAGCCTTTAGATGATCATTTAAGCTGCTTCCCATTAGGAGATTAATTCGTATAATTAATAATTAATGAAGCGTGGGATCTTTAATTGAGTGCTAATGGAATTGGGGTAAACCGTTAATTGGATTGGACGGCGATGAAGTGATGCGCTGTGGGCCCCAAGAATCATGGCATTCTATGATGGGCCAAGGTGAAAATCGTAAGTTTCGATATTTCCGCCATTATAATTTATGGGTAGACAAGAGACAGCATATTGGTTTTTTTCTTTTTCTTTTTATTCCTAAAAAATATCTTGAGAAAATGATTTAATTTAACATTAACTTTTTTAAATAATAAAACGAGATAAGATAATTTTAGATGAAAGTTAAAATTTAAATAAAATATTATTATTATTTTAAAATATAAAAAATTTGAATTGAGATTTAAAAACTTAAAAAAAAGTAGTACTTTTATAAGGAAAATATTTCACCTACAAATATATTACATAAAAGTAAATTAATAAATTAACGTGACTTGATGTGATATGTTAAATTGTAAAATTATTTTTATTATAAATTAAACTTAAGGTTCGGTTTGGAAAACAAAATTTTTTTATCTCAAACTCAAAATTCTCATCTCATCATTATAACTTTCTCAAATCCCCATACAAAATATAATAAATAATTCAATTTTTTTTAACTTTTTCAAATTTTAAAACAATAATAATATTAAAATATAAACTCAAAATTTTCTTTTTACATAAACTCAATATAATAAATTTTCATCATAAACTCAAAATTTTCATCCTATTTATCAAGTAGAATCTTAATAGATATGATGAAATTATGTCATTTTATAAATTTATTTTTATGTAATCTTTTTACAATAAAAGTAGAGACGGTGTGAAATGCTGTTATGGGATATTGAGAGGGGTTTCAAGCAATTTGGTGGGGTCGTTGGAGTACAAGAAGAGAGAGAACATGATTGAAGCGGCCTTTATACCAACTTCTAATCTCATGATTATATACCAAAACAGAAATTTTCTTCTTCCTGAGTCATGTCTATTCCAATCACCATTTTGCATCTCTCCACACAAACAAGCACACGCCTTTGATTAAAAGAAATGTTTGTCAAATAAATAAATATATATATATATATATATATATATATATATATATATAGATTCGGATTTTGTGTAGTTTTTTAAAAAATATTCCATTGTGTTATGTGTTAGTCCGAAATTAAATTGAATTTTTAAAAATAATAAATAAACCTTCGTACTAAAATAATTTTTACATTAAAAGAATGTTGAAAAAGAGAACATCCATAGTTGTTGGATCGGGCCACTCATCCAACAAATGTGCCATACACCTCATTCACTTGCAAGTAAAAATACTGCATGTATTTCCGTCATTATTCAATGTTGCTTGATTTATATGATTTTTGTTTTGTTTTGTTAATTTTGCTTTAGCAATGCATGGTACCTCGTTAACTGTTGGGGGTACGCTATGCACGAATATCTTGCGGGAGGCGTCAAGCCGAGATTAACCAAACACGGTTTGGATTGAAATATGTATAAAATTAACGTATGTCGTAGGCGTTTAGCCATGCATATTTATCATCCAGCTTTGCAAATGTCCCCATGTTGAAGCCCAACTCTTCAATCGATGTTGCTCTTTAATTTTGTGCCTAACTTCTTGATTCTATTTCCTTTTCTTTCTTTCTTTCTTTCCTTTTTTCTATCTACTTTCCCCTCCTCAAACAGGAAAGAGAGATGCCAAATGGGGTTTATAGTATCCCCTTGGTTTCGCATTAAAAATCAATGTTACACTTAATGGAAGCCATGCGTAGATTTACTTTTGTGTGATCATTTTGTAGTTATAGCATGTCTGCCAAATGAAAAAGGGTGTGATATAATTGATGGACACAGTTCCAACTTGCACATTTGCATTTGCATTTTGAGAACATACATTCCGATGTAACTCAAAGCAATCATGGCTCACCCATTCTTAACAAATGTAACTCAGCAAGCGTTGTAAAAGCTAGCAATGTTCCTGATCTATACCTTCCTTCAATATTGAAGGATCAACAATTTAAAAAATCCAACTTTGCTCAACATATGGCTCTTAATACAATCCCCTAACCTAACCTAAAATTCTCACCTCTTCGGTGAACCAGTAGATCAGTCTGTCTTTTCAAAAGCTCAACCATAACTGGGCCAAAACTGAACGCATCAGCCTTCATGTGTTATATTATTCAGTGACAAATTCCAGAGCAAAGAGCTGGCATGTCCCCCCATGCGAAGAGTCCCAACCAAACTGCTCAATTGCTGAAGAAAATGAACACAAATACACAGTAACAGGCTATTGATTTTTGATTTTAGTATGGAATGATAAGAATCTCTTCCAGTTCAAACTATTATTCAATAACTCGCAAAAATCAGTGAATTTGGGTTGACAACTTGACTGTTTCATCAACCCTTTCTAATTACTAGAAGATGAACTTTTACTGTAGAAAGGGACATTGAGTCAACGGTGACACAGAACTTTCCTCTCCAAGGCTCATGCCAGCACATTTTGACAGTAGATCCTACAGAAGTATGCATAAATCAGCACAACATTCAGGAGACTGTCGGAACCAAGTAAGCTTTCTCTTTAGAAGTAAAGGTAAGACTTATTTTAACAAGTAGAAGTAAAGACATGTATCAAGTAATCAAGCAGTCAGAACATTTTTTTTTTTTTTGATAAGTGCAGTAAGAACATGAAAAACAAAATCTATGGTTCTCATTTATCTTAAAGAAGGTGATTAATAAATGACTGGAAAAATACATCTATCTCTGCCAAAAGATGAAAACAAATAAAAGAAAAGAAAAAAGATGAGTAAAAATCAGCAAACATTGATGTGGTCATGAATGTGCCGGGGAGAAGAAAGTGGTAGTAACAAATTGAAACTTCATAGTATCAAGAAACCATGATCAGACTATCAAAATGGCACGTTATTTTGTTGGATGTGAATCTAAGATCTGAATTTCTCAAAGGTAGGTAAACAGAAAAATGAAGCATACCTGATAAGTTGCTGTGTCATGGCTCTCAGCCTTTTGCTTTTCAACTAATAACTGTGCAGTTTCATCCATCAATTTCCGTTTTACAATCTGAATGAGATGCAGACACAGCAGAACATCAATGGACCAATTTATTCAGAAGGACCATTCTTTACATAACACAGACTAGATTTTCCTTTGCAATACAAATCAATCCAAAAGCGCAAAACCAATATATGCTTCTAAGAGAAAATAGTTCATAAAATGTGCTAGATTTTGTTGTCCTTTTGTGGGATTATAAAAGCTAATTCAAGTTATAAATGTTGAGGGCGTTTGTGAAAGCACAGAAAAACTCTACATGGTTACAATATCTTTCCCCTCTCATCATTGAAAATTGACCAATTCCCAAAAGAAATCAATGATCTATGCACGGTGGCAGAGTTGTTTTAACTTTTTACTTGAAAATGTTGTTTCAGCCTTTTACTTACTTGGCTGTCCTCTTTACTTTCATATATGGTTACTTTGACAGACTATCAGGAGGCCCAATGATTTGTGACTACCTAATGAGAGAGAGAAAGAGTTGATGGAATGATAGAAAGACCTCAAGTAACTTCTCTACAGAACCCTGCTGCAAGTACCGGACAGATCTTTCTCTCTCTTGTATTAATAACCATGCAACCTGAATCATTCAGAACAGTGAGCCCATATTTTTACTTTGAATTAAATGTAAGAAATTTTCAAAGCTGCTAACACTTGGAAAAAACAACCGTTTGAATGTAATCTGTATATGATCTGCAGCAAAGCAACTCTGAAGCTAATTGAGCATAGTAACTGGCTGCTTCTTTAAGCATGATTTGCTCAAACATTTCGTAGTATTCTATCTTTTGCTCTCCAATTTCCGCAAAGAAAGTCGAAAAAATCAAGACATCTTTTAGCAAATCTTGTTGAACCTGTTTCCCATTCCGATCCTGATTGATCTGGACACACAATTCATGAGTATATTAAAATCCACATTGTAGAAACCAAGAATAATAACAAAATTAACATAGCATGTCAACATACCAGGGAAATAGCAGCATCTAGAAAGTTGCCATACAGCTTACTCCAAACCTGAAATTCAAAATGGAAGTAAAAATTAGCCTAACCTTGACCTGAAAGGGCAGGATGAGAAGAAAAAAGGATGCGTGAGAACTCCACAACACGGGAGCTATTTTATGCATACAAGATAGCATGCTTACCAGATTGTGGAAGGAAATAGTTGCAAGATCATTTAGTGATGGAAAGTTTCTTCTAACAACAAAGTGATGATCAAGGTACAGAAAGAATCCAGATAAACACTTCGTCATCACCTTGTAATTTGTCCATATTTGCAGAAGGTCTGCGAGTAAACAGGCATCATGCTTGTCATTTAGAGATGGCAGCACCTAACAGTACAAATGAAAAAAGATGGGGATTAACAAAGAATAAGATAGAAATTAAATATATTGATGTTTTAGGCTGTAAAAGGCACTGTACACAAGGTTTCTAGGTATGGCCTGGTCAATATAGGTTCACGGAGTAAATTGGGAGGCTGGTATAGAAACTGCCAGGTCAGACTGAATTTGAGGTGGAATGGTCACCTGCTTGCCAAAGGGTCTGTTGCAAGAGCTCAGGTTCAGGTAAGGGATAACTTGGATTTTCAAGGTATTGCCTAGTCCTTACTTTTCACCAAGTTACCACTTCATAGAAAATGGAGGTAACGTAATGCTTCTGTATAGGGACAGTTAGGGCTATCAAGTTCAATACACAAACATAACCCATCTAAGTTGAATAAATATTTATATCTCATATAACTTCAACCACGTTGAATGTGCATTTTGACTTTGTACATGTTCTCTGTAATGATAACACAATTAAAAATAGTTTCTTCTGTGTTTTTTGGGTTTATTATTATTATTTTTTTTGGGGGGGGGGGGGGGTTGTTCAGCGGCCAAGACCCAAAAAACAGAAAAAAAGTTCTGAGCATCTAATTTTGTATTCTGCATTTTTTTTCTTTTGATCAGCACCGGGTATCCACGAACAGCATCTCTGCATTAAGCAATCTGATATGCAAATTGGACTAAACTAATGCACAAGTTGTCTGAACATTAAGAATCTCACCACTGAAACAATGCTCTCTTCCAAAGCGGTTTTGTATCTTTCATAAAGCTCCCCTGAATAGTCATAAGGTGGTCTCTGAGAACACATGGTATAAACGCAGCTATCCAACAAGTGAAGGACATTCAACATATTTAAAAATATTCCGGAGCACAGTTATTGCAGAAGAATGATACCGTGACAAACGCTAACTCATGCTTACTAGATATTGAAGTCATTTAACATACGTCCAACCAGGAGCCAATAAGAAACCTTTCTGAAAAATCTACAAGTTTTTTTCTTTTTGCCTCGTTAAGTCATAAAAACTCTTAAAAACCTCACACGTTCATCATGAAAAATTATGGTAAGTTCTTTACTTCAACAGCCAACATTGAAGAATAATCTAGTTATGAATGTGTATGTGAGCACACACAAGGGAACATACATGGATCATGGATGTATCTACATAATTTAAGATACCAAGAGGGCACATTATATTTCAAGAAAAGGATACATATAGATTTTCCAATATTATTATAAACTAATTTGCAGAATAATAAATTAGAAAGAAAACCACAAAAACCCATTTAATTTTTGAAATAAATAAATATATATATATATATTTGAAGATGCATACCCGGCACACCGCAAAAGTGCCTACAAACCAGGAGAAACCAACAAAATTCTGTAAAGGAATAGGATACTTATAGAACTTCATATAGTCTTCGCTGGAGAACAATGCCTTGGGTGGGTGTCCAATTAGAATATTCTTTGCCTTCACAATCCCTTCTTCTAGAATCCTCAACCCCTCATCCAGCATTACAACCTGCCTCATCTTTTTCTCCTCACAATCTCAAAAATCCAACATGTACCCAGTACAAAATTATCAACCTACTTCATCCACAATTACCTAAAATATCTCAACCATGCACAGTGAAACGAATAAAGAAGATGCTGATGAGAAAAATGAATGACATTGGAATTTTGTATACATTTGGAAAAGAGAATGAAAGAAAGAAAACAAAGAGAGGGGCTTTTAGGGTTTTACCTCCAGTGCATGAAAGAAACTAGTAACGGAGTTGAGAGCGGAGAGTGGGACTGTGTAATGGAACCCGTTACATCCATCCTATAAAGCATGCTTTTTTAAGTTGCACGTTGGAGTTCTCAAACACTGTATCAATGGGCTTTGGAAAAATAGAAAAAGAAAAAAAGAACACTGTATCATTGGAGCAAGCTGCAATGTAATAGAGGTTCCGTTGGAATTTTATGCCTTAAAAGGTCAATTTAAAAAATAAAAACTTCAAGCTAAACATTTTTCTCTCAAACAAAAAAAAAAAATTATTGATTTTTCGTCTAATCATTTTTTAAATTCCAATAAAACTTACACTAATATTTAATCTTGATTATTAAAATAAATAAAAAATAGATAATATGATATAATTTTATAATTTATGGCTAGAATATTTTAACTATAAAAAAATTTTATAAAAATAAATTCACAAATTGTTAGAATTAAATATGATATTTAAATTATAAAATTATTTTTATTATAAAATAAATCTACGTATCACATAAAATTATGTCAATTTATGAATTTATTTTTATAAAATTTATTTATAGTATATATATCTCAAATATATAACCTACAAATTAATATCATAATTTTGAGAGTTAATTATTCAAATTTAATTTAAGTAACTTTGCAAATACAATTTACACAATTTGCCCAAAGGAAGAAAGGGTTCTCCTCTTCCAGTATCCTTCTTGCCTTTTATGTTCCACACTCCACAGCAAAGGCGAGAGCAGTCTCAGGAGAAAAAGAAAAGAAAGTATTGTTTTCTTTGATTTCTGCGTTGCTCTGAGCCTGGAAGGCTGGAACATTGATTATCGGAGTTAATCACAAATCCAAAGACCCGGTGCTAAACAGTACTAATAACTGATAAATTTCTTAAAGCAACAGAATTTCGGTTTCCGAGTCGCCATGGCCGATTTCCTGACCTCGACTCACCGAGCTAAGTGGATCTTCACTCCTCAAGAGCTGGTAAGCTTCTTTGGTTACTATTCCCTTCCTGCCCTTATCACTATGCATTTCCCGTTTGGTTGCCCAGAAATCGTAGGAAAAGAACATTTGGAGTCGCAGATTTTGCTTTTGGTTCATGAATATGAAAATTTTACTTCGATTTTGCTTATATGCTCCTATGAAGCTCGGTCTGAGCCGCGGAATTTGATTTTCTCATTTCTGCCTGGTTGATGGAGAAAAAGAAAACTTTTTTAATATATATAAATATACAGTTTAATTGTAAGCATATTTTTGTCTATAGGTTGAAAAATACAAAGCCTCTAATCAAAGAGCAATACAAGCACTAGAGAAGGTTGGTACACAATTTGATCTTAATTTGTTTTTTTTTTTTTTCTCTTCCTATTTGTGGAGTTCGTATTAACAATGCGTTTTAAAGTATGGAGCAACGCTTATGGAAGTTGATGCTGATGGGTCATTATCATATCCCGAACCTCCGATGAACCCAAAAGATACTGGTAAATGTTTTTTCAAGAGTCACACTCTTTGTAGCATTTTCTTATTGAATTGATTGTCTGGTCGTTATGTGTGTGTGTGTTTTTCTTTCGGGCTAAGACTTCTAACCTTTTTTTTCTCCGATGGTTACATTCTTTTCATGTTAGCCGACAAGCATTCTCGTCCAAAACCCCTTAATATTGAGGAAGAGCAGTATATGCGAGTGTTCTATGAGAATAAACTTCAAGAAGTTTGTAACAATTTCCACTTTCCTCATAAAATTCAGGTATTTGTTTATCTTTTGCATAAAATAAGTACAAAAATAAAGATAAATGTTGGGGTTTACCGTCAAATTTCTGGAATTGGTTCATGTTTTGCAGGCAACAGCTCTTATATATTTTAAAAGATTTTACCTTCAATGGTCGGTCATGGAACATCACCCGAAAAACATTATGTAAGATTATTTTTGCATACATTCGCTGAAGCTTCCCAGTGGCCACATGATCCACTATAGAAGTTTGAATATGCTTTGCATCAAAATATGGTTCATGAGGAAATTATTAATAAAAATAGTTGGACAGAGTAGAAAATCATGCACTAATGGAATTGCTTGGCATGGTAAATTGTTGGTGAATAGTTTGCAAATTTGACACTATTTACAAAGTTACTTCATGCACAGGTTAACGTGCATATATGCAGCTTGTAAGATAGAAGAAAATCATGTTTCAGCAGAGGAGCTTGGTAAGGGGATCTCGCAGGACCATCAATTGATTCTCAATAATGAGATGATAGTTTATCAGGCATGGATGTGCCTGTTCATATTAGTGTTTTCTCTTTTTTTTTTTTTTTTTGCTTTTCTTTTTCTTATGTACATCCTTACCTTTGCCAAAGTTTGGACATTGATCTTCTTTCTTTTGTTTTCGCAGAGTTTAGAATTTGACCTTATTGTTTATGCACCGTACCGCTCAATAGATGGTTTTCTGAATGACATGGAGGTTAAGTATTATTAATCCATTCTACAAGAAAGCTCAATAGACCTTTTTTTTTTTTTTTGATAAGTAAAGCTCAATAGACTTCTTATTTTCTGATTTGTACAAGAAAGCTCATTTGTTTGTTGATGTGTGTGATATATTTTTTTTCATAAGTAAGAAGATATTTGATTTATTTTGGTAAGTAAGAAGATATTTTATTCATATAAAGATAGGCATAGCCCAAGTACACAAGAGGTATACATGTGATTTCACTTATTTAGGAACTAGAAACGGTTACAAGGAAATCATGGAAATTTAGACCATTCAAATCTATGGCAATGGCACACATAAATAAGGTCTTCTAGAAAAAGCTCTTAAACTCTTCCAAGAAACGCTCACGCTCCTTGAAATTTCTATCATTTCTTTCACTCCAGATACACCAAAATATTATTTCTTTCTCTCACCCCACCTACGACTTATTTACTTATCAAAAACAAATGGGAGCAATCTTCCACACAGCTGCAATATGTGGTCTCCCCATGATTCCTCTCCAACTAACTAGTAGTTCAACCACCCTCCCCGGTGTAACCCATGCTAATACCACTTTGCTGAAAAAATTATTCCATATGGCCCTTATAAACTCACAATGTAGAAGTAAATGATCCACTGTTTCACCACTATTTCTGCACATACAACACCAGTCGATGATGATAAGCCCATATTTTCTTAAATTATCAATAGTCAGAATCTTCCCTAAAGCTGCTGTCCAAACAAAAAAACTAGCCTTAGGAGGTGCTTTACTCCGCCAAATGTTCTTCCAAGGAAAATGATTCCTACCTTGGGCAGTAGGAGTCTCATAGAAAGAGCGTACAAAAAATTTTCCTTTCCTGGAAGGCCACCAATCCAATTTATCTGCTGTTGTAACAGCTGGACTAATGGTGTATAGCAAGATAAGGAACTCCACCAGGACACCTACTTCCCAATCATGGGCCTCCCTAATGAAGCTAACATTCCATTGCTGCAAACCATTAGTAATTTCCCGCAAGTCAGCCACGAAAGCATCTTGTTCCCTTGCAATTCTGAAAATAGAGGGATAAACATCCTTAAGAGCCATATCTCCAACCCAAACATCATGCCAAAAACTGATTCTATCGCCATCCCCCATACACAGCCTAGTGTTGCTAATGAAAGACCACAAACCTTTCCGAATATGCTTCCATAAACCCACTCCGAATGCCCCCTAACTTCATTATAGCACCAACACCCCCCCCCCCCCCCCCCCCCCCCCCCCCCCCCCCCCAAAGCCCCCCCCCCCCCCCCCCCCCCCCCCCTACATACTCCCATACTTCGTATTAATCACCACCTTCCATAGTGCTTCCCTCTCATAATTATATCTCCATAGCCATTTCCCGATAAGAGCCTTATTGAAGGCCCTCACATTGCAAACTCCCAATCCACCACTCCTCAAGGGAGAGCACACCTTTCCCACCCAACTAAATGAAACTTAAACTCATCGCCAAGTCCACTCCACAGAAAGTCTCACTGAAACTTCTCAATCCGAGAGGCAACACTAGCTGGAAGAGGAAATAATGACAAGAAATATGTGGGAAGGTTTGAAAGGGTACTCTTTATTAGTTTAATCTGACCCCCTTTAGACAAATATAACCGTTTCCAGCCAGTCTACGCTCTATTTTCTCAAGCACCTCATCCCAAATAGTCTTGGCTTTGAATGATGCTCCCAACGGAAGGCCAAGGTACTTCATAGGCAGCAAAGAGACCACACATCTCAATATATTAGCTAGCCCCCTAACATTACACACATTACCCACAACAACCATCTCCATTTTAGGGAGATTTATTTTTAACCCGGAGACCACTTCAAAAAACAGCAAGATAGCCTTTAAAGATTCAAGATGACCTGGATTTGCCTTGCAAAATAACAACTTATCATCTTCAAACAATAGATGCAATATAATGGTAGTACCATGGTTAGTATTCCCCGTTGAATAACGTGAGAAAAAGCCAACCTCCATTGATGCCGACAAGCTTAGGGCCTCCATGACAATAACAAATAAGAGGGGTGATAGTGGATTGCCTTGTCACAACCCCCGCAAGCAATTAAAGAAACCAATGGGATCACCGTTTACCAAGATTGAGAAGCGAACCGTTGACACAAAATGTCTCGTTTACACCCTCCATCTCTCCCCAAAACCACATCTCCTTAACAAATAAAAAAGGAATTCCCAATTATCGTGGTCATAGGCCTTCTCCATGTCTAATTTGCATAAAATACCCGAGACTCCTGACTTGATTATGCTGTCCAAACATTCGTTAGCGATAAGGACCAAGTCCAATATTTTTCTACCCCTAACAAATGCATTTTGAGACCTTGAGATAATTTTATCCTTAACTGTGCTCATCCTATTAGCAAGAACTTTTGATATTATCTTGTACATACTGCCCACAAGACTGATAGGCCAGAAATCATGCATCTCTATTGCACCAGCCTTGTTAGGGATAAGTGCAATAAATGTAGCATTTAAACTCTTCTCAAATTTCCCAAAAGTGAAAAATTCATGAAAAGCTTGCATGACATCCCCTTTCACCACCTTCCAACACAAAAAATGCCATAGCAAAACCATCAGGGCCTAGAGCTTATTCATTTTTCTGACTGCTTGTTGTACCTCTTCCTCTTCAAAGGGTCTCTCCAGCCAAACCATACTAGTCTGATCAATGGCCTCAAAAGTAGACCATCTAATCTAGGCCTCCATTCAAAGGGTTCCGAAATCAAATCTTCAAAATGTCCAGCAATATAACCCTTTATCACTGACTGCTCTGAAGAAACACAGCCATCTAAGGTCATGGTCTCAATGGCATTATTCTTCCTATGTGAGTTTGCAACCCGATGAAAAAACTTTGTGCATTTGCCCCCCTCCCTAAGCCACAAAGCCCTTGATTTTTGCCTTGAAGAAATCTCCTCCATTAGGGTCTCCCTTTCTAATTCTCAAATGACTTGGCCTTTGCGAGTGATCTCTACTTCTACACCCTCCAATCTTTGCGTGTGATATTTTTTTGATAGGTTTAATTGTGATTCCTGTCGCGATTCCTCAATTCCCATTTCTTGCCTCACTGTGATGCTACATTTATTTATTATTAATCTTGGATATTCTTTGTTGCAATTGGTGACAACTGGTGCTGTTTCCCAGGAATTCTGCCAAGTGAAAGATGACCAGCTTCATATGCTAAAGGTGAATTGCTTGTATACTACTTAATCTTTTTAAATGACTAGTCTATGCATATTTATTGCTCTCTGATCTTATTCTTGATTTTGCTTGACTACTTTTTCATGTATGCTCAAATTGAAACTTGAAAAGTCTTCGTAAAGATGACAAGTAATTGAAGTTTTTAAATTGGCTAGTTGAGCATGTGCAACATCTTAGTGCATGATTACCATGTAAGAATAATTGATATCTAATTTGATCGATTGTTAAATATTTCCAGTGCAGTAAACATTTTAACAGCCTAGCATTTATTGTCACTTCTCATGTTCACAGAGTTTCTTCCTTGTGTTTATCTATCCTTCTGGTGCTTAATGTTTCATAGGCTTTACACGAAACTGCAAGGATGGAAGTTGACAAAATCATGCTCACTGATGCACAACTTCTATTCCCTCCTGGGCAGGTACAATGATGCTTCCCTGATTATTTAGATTGCAGATAGCTCGTTCTTCTTCTTATTATTTTTTTGCACAAAAAACTATCAAAAAGTTTTGTTTTATAAATAACAGATTGCACATTAGTAGAGCTGTTATGGAAGAAACCTGGTGCTTTGGAATGTTTACAGTATATCTCCGGTTCTGTTTGAGTTCTAAATCATTCATGAGGTTTTGTTTTAGTTTGTAATTTTAATTAGTTAATTTATTACTTTTGTGTTTTTATTTTTTTGTAAAGGGAGTAGAATACTTAAAATTTATTTTTATTGTCCTCTGCTTGTGGCTTTAGGTGTTACCTATATCCAAAAAATTGTGCTTTAGGTCTCAGTAATTTTTTAACCGCATGTATACGTATAAATATAGTTGCTACACCATATGGCTTTTGGAGCTGAATTAATGAATCTGTTAATAATCCATGATCGCTTAACCCTCTTACGTTTTGGGACTTAGGATCGTGACTTAGTGGTAAAAAAGATGGAAGTGGGGCTGGAGGGTGTATTTTTTTTAGATTGGGATGAAGGAGATTGAAATGTCCATTGTGGGTTGCATTTCAATAAATCCCAACTGCTACTACTGAAATGTACCCTCCTGGTGTTCTAATTGAAAATTGTTGTACTTACCGACTTTCTTGTTCTTTGCATAGTAAAACTACTTTGCAGAGCACCTCACCAATCACTCTTTGGTTCCTAACCCTAATGAACCTCTCACCGACTTTAGATCAGATGTCTTATCTTTCTGTCTTTAATTAACTTGGTTGACTCCCATGTAATCTTCACCCTGTCTGGCTCAGATTGTGATTTGATCTTGTAATCTGCTTTTTTAACTAGAATACTGAGATTATTGATAATTTTTGTGATGCAGTTAGCATTGGCTGCTTTGCGTTGTTCAAATGGGGTGCACCAAGTTATTGACTTTGAGAGGTCTTAAATTGCTTTGGAGTTTTCTCAAGATTATGACTAATGGTTTTGGCAATGCTTCTTTTGCATTTGATAGTCAAACTATGATTGTATTGGATTGCCAAACTGTGATTTGCACAGTGATAACTGATAAAGAAATCTGCTGGGTAGGAAAGAAAGGGGTTTGGGGTTAAACCTCTTATTGGCCCAAAAACAAATATCACGTTTCTTGTCTGCAGTAATGATTCAGTCTTCTTCTGCTTGCATGCCTCTTTGCAGATACCTGAGGAACATCCTCTCTCGTCAGAGTTCTGCACACAATGTTTCAGAGCTCATTGAATCACTAAATGCAATAGATTCTTGGGTACAAATTTTATTTACTTGTCGCAATGTGAATATACCTTGGTTGATTCCTGTAACATACTTCACTGATAGCAATACTGGAGGGGCAGGGAAGGATTCTGTGCAAGGGAAACATTGTTTTATAATATTCGACAAGTGCTATTCAATATTAGATAGAACTATGTGTTGTTTCGGTTACCTTTACCATTCTACTCTCTTTGTGGCTCTCTATGCAGGTTAAGAGATATAAATTCCCTTCAGAAAAAGATTTGAAGCACATTAACCGGAAACTGAAATCTTGTTGGGGTCTTAGCTCAAATGACGAGTACTTTCTATTCTTCCTACATACAAAGAAATAAACTGTTAAGTCTAATTCCCTGGTCTGTTACTTTTGTACCAATACCCATATTTGACTGCTTGGCAGGAGTAAGAAACGGGAGAAGAAATCAAAGCACAAGTCAAAGAAAAGTTCAAATGAAACACAAAATGTTCTTTCTCTTACTGAATCGTATGTTCAGCCTTGCTTGATTGAACTTTCAGTCTGGGTTTGGCTCCACTATTAAATTCTTTGGACTGACTTTATTCTCTGATTTCAGGTAATGCATCTTACTATCTTGGTATTTCTCCCAGAAAGTTGGTTCTTTTCAGAGTCCTCGAGCAAATATTGTTACGTATGAAGTGAAATATAATTCCTATTCTCTGATCAGTATCTTCTTTACTTAGTTTCTTTATTCATACGTATTTGGTTTGTGTTTGCAAACCACTCGATTAAAATTTTGTTCAGCAATGAAATTTTGCCCTTTTTTACAATGATTCTCACATCTTTGAGAAGTAACTATTAACACAGCTATGAAATCCGTTTCACACAGTTTGCTCAATTAGCTCGACCTATTTTCATGTAGTTTAGGAAAATTCAGCTCAAAATGATTGCAAAGAATGCACCGAGTTAAACCGACCTCAAAATCATGCACTTGAGGGATCCAGTTTTCAAAATTATACATTTGAAGTGAGCTTGCTTTATATATGTAGTCTCTATCTCTCTTCTTGCTTGCTGAAGTTGATGCAAACCCTAAGCACGTGTTTGGTACCTCTTCAAGTATTCATATGGTAGCCGGGCTGAAATGAGTCCTGTGCATCCTGCGGGTCAAAGCTTCAGGTTTAGCTAGCTTTGACAAATGATGCAAACCATCTATGTGCATGAATTCTAGGTGCCTAGCTAGCCGCTGCTTAGGATTGGAAATTCTTGATGATGTTTAAACTTAACATTGCTTGTTCACATTTTGGACAAGTTAACAGCCGAGTGCACGTTGTTATTTATTTATCCAACTATACAGGCAAGTCTTCATATAATAGTTTATATGCAAGGAAATTCCACCCAACAACTTGATTATCAATGGTAATTCTAAATGGAAATATTATAAGCTTAGCTGGTCTACATGGAGTATTAAAATCCTGTTCATTCAAAACCCCGACATCCTTGTAATTAGGACCATATATCCTTAAAAGTGAATGTTTTTAGGTAGCTTTGATACTATATGCTATTAATCATGATCTGTAGAAGACAGCTAGCGCTAGCCGCATGGAACATGACGGACAACCCATGATCACGAGCGGTTGCCCTAGCTCCTCCCTGGATAATGGGTGCAATATTAATTGCAGCGGATCGAACATTGACGATTAATATCTAATTAGTTGATATTTATTCAAAATAACAATATATTACATGCTTATATATATTATTAATTCCTATACTTAATATAATAGCATATATCTATTTCATATATGATTTCCACGTACTAGTATATGAAATTATTCAATTTTATCAACTAATTATTATACAAATTATAAAATATACCTATGAAGTATGTTTATTATATAGACATAAGTAATTAGATTACATATTATATATTTAATTATAAAAGTGGTATGTTCATATTATTAGTTAATACATATATATATGTATTTTTAAATAGGTATATGTATATATCTATCAATATATGAATGAGTTTTAATTGAGTTTAGCTAATAAGTTGACTCGAGCATGAACAAGTGGGCCTTAATGAGTCTTAGTCAAGTCAAGTCGTGTTTTGTCGGGTTCATTTACAAATCGAGTGGGTATCTGCTTTCACGAATGAGTTTTTTTTTTTTTTTTTCATAAGTCGAATTTAATTCGAGTTTAACCGAATGAATACCAAACGGGCTATCGAATAGATTGATTTATTTACATGAGCCCTATCCATGTTCGATTGGGCTACACCTCCAAGTATATCCAAAATCATTCAATTAAGGAAACAATCATACAATTAATACTGCATATATAATTATTAATATAGTTGACCCCATTAGTATCTTAACTAAATATTTGAGCTTTTTTGAAATTATTCTATCTATCTGGAAATTAAACCATCCCTCATATAATAACACTGCGCCCATTGGCATAATTAATTCCTAAATCTCAAACTTTCTTAGTGAATTAAAACACCATGAAATTAACGATATACTGATCATATTGGTATATATACAAGGCTGGTCCAATAGTACTATAACTGCCATAAACTAACAGTACTACTCATGACTTCTTGTATATATATTAATGTCGGCCAAACTGATAAATTATACTGATTAGAAAAAAAGGAAAGGCAATTGTAAACATTGTACAGTACTTGAGAAAACACAAGTTTTTCCTTGATCCCAAGATATATAGGATCAAATAGATCTACATGCATGGTCTCCTTCAACATATATATAAGCTAATTACCATGGTCACATGATCAAGTTCTTTCATATGTAAACTGCAATTTAAGTGTATCAAGGCATCACACTCAGCAGCTCACTCTACAGCAGCACAAGGGCCTGCTTCGCACCCAGCAGCTGTGCACAACAATGCACCTGACATGCACAGCACACAAAAGGCACTACAAAGGAAATATTTTAGAATTGGGCCATAACAAAATGACAACTGTCACAATATGAGAGGTGAAATATTTAGGGCTGTTATGTACTCTGTCTATAAATGCCACACTGTAATACGTTTATTCAATGAAGAAGAAATGAGAATTTTGCAAGCAATTGAGTCTGTATTGTTTTGAGTCATTCCTCAAACATGTATTAGCCCTTTTAGTTTTTCTAAGTTCTTTCATGGTATCTAGAGCCAAAAAGACCAACGTCTTCTTATACTATCCATGGCCAACGTTGATAAAAATACTACCCCTTCCATCATCTCATCCTCTCAAAATTTTATTAACATCAAGCTCACCAATGATAACTACGTGCTCATGATAGCCCAGATTGTCCCGTCATCAATTGTTTGGCTATGTGGATGGATCTATACCCATTCCCATAGCCTTCATTGACAGCAATCCCAACCCAGCTCATGCTCATTGGGTTCTCCGGATCAACTCCTAATTTCCACCATTAACTCTTCCCTCTCTGACTCTGTTCTTGCTCAAGTCTAAGGGCTGGTTTGGATGTTGAGTTGAGTTGAAATGAGATGAAAGTTAAAAGTTGAATAAAATATTATTAGAATATTATTTTTTAATATTATTGTTATTTTAAAATTTAAAAAAGTTGAATTGTTTATTATATTTTGTGTTGAAAGTTGAGAAAATTATAATAATTAAATAAGATGAGTTGTGAGGAGTTATAGAACCAAATGTAGCCTTAGAATGTACCACTTCGCATGAAATTTAGACTACACTTCAAAATCGTTTTTCAGAAAAATCCACAACCCATGTAGTTTAGTCTCAATACCAACTAGCTACACTACATAAAGGGTCGGAGTCCACAGACTACTACAACAAAGCCAAGTCCCTTTCCATTGCTCTCAGTGCCGCTGGGCACACCTTTTCTGATCAAAAGTTTTCTATATATCTACTTGCTGGCTTAGGAACAGAATATGAGTTTTTAGTAACCTCTTTAACCACATGACCAGATCCTCTATCCCCTCACCAAATATACAGTTATCTACTCAATCACGAGTCCCGTTTGATTCACCAGACTCAATCCTTGCTTTCAGGAGCTCATTTCTCTGCTAAGAACACCACTTTGAAGTTTTCTGCAGGCAATACTCCCACTAATCGTGGTTGAAACTCTCCATTTTGTGGTGGACGTTGAGGACGTGGCTGTGGACGTTGAGGACGTGGCTCTGGACGGCACAACAACACAAATGGTTGCAACTCAGGATCCACCTCCAATTATTTTCAAAATCGCGCCTAGACACGACTAGTCTGCCAAGTTTGCCACAAAGCAGGACATACTGCGATTATGTGTTACCACCGTTTTGATCATGCCTACTAGGCCACTGCACCACCTTCAGTAGCTGCCAACCTTACAACCCTTCCACTGCACGTTCAGGCTTCCTCCAACTAGTTTCTCGATTCAGTTGCCATGCACCACTTCACTCCAAACCTTGCCTTTCTCAATCTGGACTCTGCTTCATATCAAGGCACCGACCATGTGAGCATTGGAGACGGCTCCTCCATTCCCATCCAGCACATTGGCTCGGCTCACCTCAGTTCTCCCATTGGCAAATTTCTTCTACATAACCTTCTTTATGTCCCTTCAATCTCTAGGAATCTTTTATTTGTTAGGCAATTTTGTCTTGATAATAAAGTCTACTTTGAATTTCACTCGGATTTTTTTCTTGTGAAGGATTCGATGTCCCAGGTGGTGCTTGTCAAGGGCCTTGTTAAGGACGGGCTGTACGTTCTACCATCTTCTTCATCAACCTTGCCATCCATCTCTTCTTCTGCAACACCAAAAGCTTTTCTGAGTTCTCGTGTTCCAACTCAACAATGGCACTCTAGGCTAGGCCATCCCTCTCACTGCATCACTACCTTTACACTTCAGCATTACAATCTTCCTACTTCAGATCCTGGGCTTCACTTTTGCTCCTCATGCATCTCAACCAAGGCTCATGCCTTGGCCTATCCCCCCTCCTCATCTCGGTCCAATGGACCTTTTTTATTACTCTTTGCAGATGTACGAGGTCCAGCATCAGTTTTATCAAGTAATTTCAGTAGATTCTATCTGTCCTTTCTTGTTGACTACTCTAAATATTTATGGTTTTTTCCACTGTAATCAAAATCCAATGTGACATCCATTATTGTTACATTCATTCAATATGTTAAAAATGTCTTTTCACGCAATACTGTTTCTATTCAAACCGATCGGAGTGGAGAATTCCGACCTTTACGTGAGATTTTTAAGACTTATGGCATAATCCATAAAATTTCTTATCCATACTCTCACCAACAAAATGGGAGTGTTGAGAGACGTTATCGCCACATTGTTGAAACAGGCCTCTCTCTACTCCCTCATGCATCTATGCCACAAAAATATTAGTGTGAAGCATTCCAAACAGCAACTTTCCTTATTAACCGAATGCCCACTCCAATCCTTGCCTACAGATACCCTTTTGAAGTTTTAATAGACAGTACTCTAGACTACATTTTCTTACGAGTCTTTGGTTCTTCATGTTGGCCTAACTTGAGACCATTTAATCATCACAAACTTGACTTACAATCTAAAATGTGTGCCTTCATGGGCTATAGTCCGCACCACAAGGGTTGTCTCTGTTTTCACATTCCCTCAAGCTGGACTTATATCTCTTGGGACGTTGTGTTTAATGAGTCTTTGTTTCCTTTTTCACAACAGCCCATCACCACTTTTTCAAGCTCCACTAACTCATCTCTGCCTAACGGCCCGCAGCCCCATTCCCAGTCTGTTGCCTTTGACCTGCCTAGTATTTGACCCTCACCTTTCACCAGATATCATAGGCCCACACTCGGACTCCTCTTCCTTAACCTCTTTGACACCCTTCAACCCTAACTCTCCAACATCGCACGTCGCATCTCCAAATCCTATTTCAGAATTCTCATCTCCTCCTTCACATGACAATAGTTCTTATCCCTCACACACAACTCAACCCCTACCTCATCCTATGGTCACAAGGTGTCGTGCAAACGTTTCTTGCCCAAAAATTTGCACAGACGGCACAATACCATGGCCTCCATCGAAGCCATCCACCTCATTAACCACTATGTAAATCCTTCCGTTACCCCTTCGAAAGTCATCCCAGAAGAACCTACTTCATTTTCTGAAGCCTCCAAATTTTCAAAATGGAGATCTGCTATGTAGATCAAGTTTCAGGAGCTGATGCAAAATCAAATGTGGGACCTTGTTCTCCCTCGTTCTGATATTAACATTTTGGGCTCTAAGTGGATCTTGAAGACCAAACATCGTGTTGATGGGAACTTGGAATGCTACAAGGCGTGACTTTTAGCTAAGGGATTTCATTAGCAGTCATGGGTTGATTTTTTCGAGACATTTAGTCCCGTTGTAAAGCCTGTAACCATTCGTCTTCTAATCTCTCTTGCAGTGTCATCCAACTGGCCCCCTCACTAATTGGACGTGTAGAACGCTTTTCTCCACGACGACCTTGAGGAAGATGTTTTCATGGCACAACCACCTGGATTCATCAACTCCGATTACCCTCTTCATCTCTGTAAGTTAAGAAAATCCATTTACGGATGAAAACATGCTCCACGGCATGGTTTGCAAAGCTTACTGAGAAATTAATTGATTTAGGATTTCATGGTTTTCGGTCGGATAGCTCTCTATTTATCTTGAATACCAAAACGGCTTGCATGTATATCTTGATATACATCGATGACATAATTGTTACTCGATCATCTCCTGCTTTAATTTATAATTTTATAGCTTGCTTGAGTCTGCACTTCCCTGTAAAGGATTTGGGTCAGTTGCATTATTTTTTAGGCATAAAGGTTCATGGTGTAGAATCTGGGATTTTTCTCTATCAGTCAAAATACATATCTGACCCTCTATTTCGCACCAAAATGCATAAGTCTAAGTTTGTCTCAACCCCCATGAGCACGTCTGCTCGCCTTTCAGCTCTAGATGGACCCACTTTTGAAGATCCTCAACTATACCGCAGTATAGTAGGAAGCCTTCAATATTTATCCTTCACTAGACCTAACTTAGCATTTGCTGTTAACAAGGTATGTCAGTATATGCATTTGCCTCACTAGTCACACTAGCAATTTGTTAAGAGGATCCTTAGATATCTCCAAAACCCTCAACACATGGGTCTGTTTTTTTCTTCTACTTCATCCTTTAAACTGTCTGCCTTCTCTGATGCTGATTGGGCAGGATGCCCAGATGATTGCATGTCCACATGAGACTTTTGTGTCTATTTTGGATTCCACTTGATTTCTTAGAGATCTAAGAAGCAAGAAACTATAGCTCGCTCCTCTACTGAAGCGGAATACAAGTCTATGGCCAACACGGCTTGTGAGATCCTATGGCTTCAATCATTGTTAAAAAAACTTGGCACTTTTCTAACTGATTCTCCTACATTGTGGTATGACAATTTAGGAGCCACTTATCTAGTTGTGAACCCCGGTTCTTCATGCACGCACAAAACATGTGGAGCTAGACTATCATTTTGTACATGATTGAGTGGCTGCCAATACACTAAAAGTCTCTTTTATTTCAAGTAAATACCAATTGGCTGATACCTTCCCTAAGCCCCTTTCAACACCTCAGTTCCTTCAGTTACGATCAAGTTTCAAACTAGCTTCTGTGCTGCTTGAATCGAGGGAGGATGTTAAGGCATCACACTCAGTAGCTCACTCTGCAGCGGCACAAGGGCCTGCTTCGCACCCAGCAGATATACACAACAATGCACGTGACATGCATGGCACACAAAAGGCACTACAAAGGGAATATTCTAGAATTGGGCCATAACAGAATGACAACTGTCATAATATGAGAGGTGAAAGATTTAGGGTTGTTATGTACTCTGTCTATAAATACCACACTGTAATACATTTATTCAATGAAGGAGAAATGAGAATTTTGCAAGCAATTGAGTCTGTATTGTTCAAAGTCATTTCCTCAAACATGTATTAGCCTTTTAGTTTTTCTAAGTTCTTTCAAAGTGCAAGACAGACTACACACACACGTATATATATTTAATGATCAGTACCTTTCTACATAAGTTCCCTCAATTCCTCCTTTCATGAAAAAAAAAGGAAATATGGAAGACAAACATAATTTAAGTGGATCACATGAGATGTAAATTTACCTCAAGACTAGCTACTTGACTATATATATCTTGAAGAAAGATTCAATCTTTCACAAATGATCACACACGCATAGCTTGAACCACTGTTTCCAGTGATCTTATTCATAATGACCATCATCTTATGTAGAGTGGATTGAGCTCAACATGGTTCTGCTCAAGATCACTAGTACTACTGGTCTCGCTTGTCAATAACTCTAAACTCCAACGGAGTAAGAGCTTGGATTTTCATTATTTTGCTTCCCAAGTTGGTCATTTCCGTAGTTTGATTCTTCAAGCTGCTTGTCTTGAACATGAGGATTACTCCTGCCAGCTTTGTTTTGGTCAGGTTTCTGCCTTTCAGCCTCCCTATGTTTATATAAGTACCGCACCATGGCCTCAGAATAGTTATCAAACCCTAGAGTACTCAGAGCCCAACAGATGTCATCCCCATTCACAGTCTTGCGATTCTCCTTGTGACACTTGTCGGATGCCTCGGCAGTAACAAAACTAATGAACTCTGTCGAACACTCTTGTATGGTTTGCTTGGCTTCCTTGGAAATCTTCGCAGTTGCGGGAAGAATTTGCTTCATTATCCGACCCACGTTTGCAATTGGCAGCAACCTCTCTTGCTCGTCATCCATTAATTCTAGAGATAGATAACGCTCAAACTCAGTTTTATCGAACACACATGCATATTGTTTGTTCTTTGATCATCTGTCAGGCAATATATATAGAATATAGATGTACATTCTATATATTTACATTCTATATACTGAGATCATAAACACTGAAGTACCGTACTTCAATAAAAAAAAGGGATTAAATATTAAAGTTTAAAGAACTCTTTTGATCTCTCTCAGATCAATATATACCGTAAAAAGTTTAATTAACAAACTCTATATTCAATGTTGGATCACGTCATCGATCATGCGGAGTTTTACCATGCATGTTCGTCGACCTACCTAGCTAGAATGATCATGTAACATTGTAATTAATGTTTAGAGCCATCATCCTGTTATTGGTGGCGCTCGCACTAGGCATACAGCAACGTCAGGTCTATGCATGCATCCTGCCGAGCTAAGGGAAAACAAGTCTGGTTCTTAAAACTTCACAAAATATATCGATATACATACACACGCATGCAGATTAATCGGCCGAATGTTATAATTGTTTGATCATCATGAGTAAAGCTCATGAGAATCACCTAGCTAGCTAGCAATAAAGAGTTTCTTGAGTACTTACTGTAATATAGAATATCTAACCTAAAATATTATTGTAGTTTAACCCTATATTATATCCAAATGATCAGTGGACGACACGTTAAAAGTTTTGGATCTTTAGCGGATCCAACCTAACAGTATACTACGTAAGTACCTAAAAAGAAGTACTGATTATATATATATATATTTATGATGTGTGAGATGTCGATCATATTATAAAGATGATCTTTGCCTTCATTTGATCAATTTGGCGGCAAATGATTTCCTTAAAAAAATTTAAATTTCTGCGATCGAGGACGTCGTAGTACGTTTGGGGCTGATCAAGTACTTCGATCTACTGATCTTTAAGTCCTAGATATATCATGATAATTAAATCGATCATGCCGATTCGAGCTAGACAATCTGAACCTTATATATATAATTAATATATTGACGAAGATCAAACTCATGTAAGTTAAGATGGCTAAGTACTCCAGCTCCTAAAAATAAAATAAAAATACATCATGACTACTGCAATTAAATCATGATGCAAGTTTATGATTATAGTTTGATGATCCATTAATTAGGACTTGATGATCATCGTGCTTTTAATTAAAAGGCCGCTTGCACGTACTATATCTTGTCGGACATATATATATATATAGCCACTTAATTTAAAGTTAATTGGATCTTATATATATATATATATATATATATAGAGAGAGAGAGAGAGAGAGAGAGAGAGAGAGAGAGAGAGAGAGAGAGAGCTAATTATCCAAGCTAATCTTCCTATAGGAAGATAATTTCCGCCTATAAATGCAAATAACAAAGTGCTTTAGGATTTGATCATTTTATAGGCCTGCCGGCCACATGATATATATATATATATATATATATATATATATATATATATATAGGATATATCACGCGAGATAGGACGTTAATTAAAAATGGATAGAGATATAGAGTATAATATATATATATATAGACAAAATACCACTACAAGAAAAATTGGTATTTGTGATCAATTTTTTACAACGAAAATGACTCTTTGTGACGAAAAAGACTTATTTTAATTAGAAATAGTCATTTTGTTGAAAATAATTAGTCGCAAATAAGCAATTTTTTTGTAGTGTACGCGTGCTAATGACTACTTATAATTAATCATTTAACATGATGCATGTCATGTAAAGGCAGTAGTACTAGTACTATATACTAAAAAACTGTTTATTTATGACAAGTTATTTCATGCTAAAATGATTTTTCATTTTTATCAAAATAATTATATTTTCATCACGGGTAGTTTATATTCTTGTCGCAAAGAATTTATCATAAATATTCATTTTTTTTTAAGTAATATAGTATGAATTAAGATGGGGCCGGCGTACATTCTAGCTAATTCTAAAGCTTTAATTAGTTAAATTTGATCGAGTACTTCACATAACTAATAAAACTGTTGCCAAAGGCCTATGGCCTGCTTTGCATTACTCAGGACCTTTAAAATAGAGGTATGGAGTTTGAACCCCGGCCCCCTCCCACAAATGTATCAATAAAAAATAAAATAAAAACTAATAAAACTGTTGTCCAATTGGCTGGCCGCATCACATGACACTACAAAAAAATTGGGTAGTTATTGCCACTAATTATTTCTTGCAAAAATAACTATTTCCTGCTAAAATGGAAATAAGTGACAATAATTGCCCTGTTTTCTTGCAATGTGATAGATAGATCATGTCATCATGTAGCGCAGCTCGATTTATATGTGTGTGTGTGTGTATGAATACTGATGATCATGCCTAAAATAGTAGTTGGACTTAAATTTGCCAAAGACAACTTTATATTTTTTGCCATTTATATGCATGCAGGAGCATTTCATATCATGAGACGTCTCATGAGAGTACGTATGGCATATATACATAATATGGCATATATCCTTTAAAGTACGTACGTATAAAGCTTATAATCTAATTAATTAGGTACAATTTCTTGATCAAGACACGTAGTATATATATATATATATATATGATCGATGATCAGATATATTAATTATAATAGAAGTACTGTTCTCGATCTTACCACTCAATTAATTTGCATGGATCGTCATTATCTAAATTAATCTGACACGAGTACTTAATCAGCACTACTGGGCATGCATGCATAGAAATATATATTGTAGAATTATTCTATTTCGTATGTAAATTTACAGAAAGCTACAACTAATTTAAATATTATATATAAAAAAAAGTTTAAGTACCCTAAAACAACAAAAGCGTCAGGGATCGATAGTTTAACAATATATATTAATTAATTAATTAATTAAAGCTGTGATCATATGAATTTTTGCTAGCTAGATAGCTAGGCTGATCGATCTAGCTACCAGTATAATATATATATATATATATATAGGATCATGATCAGGATCAATCTACTTTGATCAGTTATGTCTACTTCCAACAGTACTGATTCGGAATATTATTCAATAATTAAACATTAATCTTTGGAGTTGCATGCAGCTTATACAAATTAATGCAAATATATATATATATATATATATATATATGTAGGTTGGCTTTGGACGTTGTCATTGCAAGCATGCTTTATCTAGAAATTATGCTTAAAACTTGTATGTATATATATAATATATAGCTACATGGATGAGTACTAGCTACTATATATACGTGTACAGCTTGTTACTACAAGAAAAATGGTCTTTACCGCATTACATTGGAAAAGTGCATTCATGAATGAACAATATTATAAGTTATAAACAAAAATCTTTTTTTTTTTCCAATATTGCTTTAAGTTTTCTCAAATGAAAAATAAAAAATTTCAAGAGATTTCATTTAAAGAAATTTAAAATTTTGAAAAATTAATTTTGTTGATGATTGTCAATTAATAGTGTGTAAAGTATACATCATTTTGTATTTTTCATTTTTTGCAACTCAAGTGCTGCAACTTATGGCATGAGTTTACCGCTTTGGTATGTAATTTGGATCTTATGATAAATATTGTCTAGCAAATTATATCATTTGGGATAAATAAAGGGATCATTGGGATAAGCTACAAGGGTTTAATCATATATAGTTGATAGAATATATAGTTTAATTAATTAATGCTTTATATCTTTGCATATAATTAATGAGTAATGTTACATATAATATTGGAGTGCTGATCAAGTACTGCCGTGTAGTCATTTTGAAAAATAGTAAAATTCACTATTAGAAAATTAATTTTTTTCTATATAGATTTGGTATTTATTTATTTTTTTCAAATTGATTGCATGGCGCTTGCATACTCACGACTACAACTATTATATTTCTCATAATTATATATGTCATCTCTCACTACCTTTCGCACTTTCGTAGTAATAACGTGAAAGATGAGTCCACGATTAAGAAGATTCTACACAAAATTTGTTCTATAAATTTCCTTATTATTATTATTATTTGTAACAATATTGCTATAGAATATAACACGTTTAGGCTTATAGGAAAATTTGTTGATGTTATTTTTTAATATATAGGTACGTACAATGATTTTAAATATAAAATAATAATAAAAAAATTTCTTCCAAGAAAAATCCTTTCTTCAAGGAGGATAGAGATAATAAAAATTGTGAATGAGTATAAACAAGATGATAATAACAATTATATCTTAAAACAATTAATACAAGATTGGGCCGTTAGGCCCAATATACAGTCGAAGGCTGGGCCTAAGTTCCCCTGATACAAAGACTCCTTAATTAATTAGTTTGGGATTTCATGCTTTGCCAAAAAGGATAGTATTGTATTTTCCAAATTTCTAATATTTTAATTTAAAGGGAAAAATCTGAATATCAGGACAGAGAAAAAAAAATTTAAAATATTTATTATTACTTAAATTCAAAGTGCCAAAATTGAGCCCACAACCTGAGTTTATACAGTCAAGAGAAATTAAAAAAATATGAGAGTTTTGGAAAAAGTCCCAACTATAGCATAAAATTAAAATACGGAATAAAGTAGGAATTCTGCCACATCTAGCCTAATTTAGAACATAATTCACTATCAATATGAGAAATCAAATATTCCCTAAAAGTTCAAAATTCGTAAATTGCTAATTTGGAGGAAAAAATGACAAATATGGGATCCGAGACGACAAACATTAGGTATAGCGGGGTGACCACGACTTGCATACCAAAAAGATTTTTCCGAATTAGAATCTTATGTTCATTTCTCATCCTAGAAAAATTGTGATTAAAATATTTTCATATATGCGATGATGTTGTCAATCTTGCGCTTGCATCGTTGTCAAGATATCTCAGTATCATCAATTTTGAATATGATAGGTTAGCATTGTTAAAGGAAACTTTCTATTATTGTCATTCATGCGCGGATCGTCGTTGTCATGTTATTCTAGTATCATGAATCCTAAATATGATAGTTGTGCATTTTCAAATACCCCTAATTAAGTCAGCTCTCAACTGTAATTTATTTTTGGGTAAAATAGCAAAAGCAACATATTAATAAGACACCAATAGAACTTGTTTTTTACAAACAGTTTCTTGGACCAGATGGATCCTATATGCAGATAGGTGTCTAAAACTTCATCTTTGTTTTTTTCATCCATGCTTAACTCAGGCCAATAGTTGGCGCATGTATAAAGCTGAAGAAGTACTAGGCTATGATACTATGTAGACAATCCCACAAATTTAATTACCCACAGATTATACTAATGTTTCCCACTGATAGTCTGAAACAAGCTTGGGTTTCACAAATTTGGTACTATCTATATATAGTAAATTATAGGTCTCTCATCTTATAATGGCTTATGCACATCATTTTCATGAAAATCACTAAAGATCTACCTCATAGACATAGTTAGCTTGTTAAGCAATTGATCTGGCCATGAGCTTAATAACACGTACTAAACCAACAAATAGAGACCTACTACATACATAAAAAGATTACACAAAAGTAAACTTATAAACTGACGTGGCTTCATGATAATAGAAGCATTTATCCATCAAACTACACAAAAGTAAACTTATAAACTGACGTGGCTTCAGACCTACTACAATCTGACATATCATATCAAATTATTGCAGTTTGTGAATTTATTTTTATGTAATCAGTCTGTGGCTAAAGTTAAAGGAAATTAACTTTCCTCTAAAACAAGTTGTTTAGGTATCTAATCCAAGTGTCTATTATCTTTAAGCCTATAGAAGCATTTATCAATAGCTACATGCTATTAGTTATTTGTGTATGAAGAGAGCAAATTGAAATCATGTCATAGGTCTATGATTCATGTTGTTTGGTAACTTGATGGACTTGAAGTAGCCCATCTTGATCCATAGTATGTTGCCTTCAAAAGGGTATTGAATACCCTTCAAACAAATTAATCATTTATCAACATAGTTAATCTACACAAATTTTGTGATTTTATTGGACATTCATTTTTACAGTTATAGTCAATAGAAATACATTGAAGTTTAGTTGAGATTGTGTGTCACATTTATGCGATTTTGTTTCTTTCTATGGTTTATTAAGGCCAAACATGATTGGGGAGTACAAACTTATAACATCATATCAATATATAAAAAATTAACT
Source organism: Carya cathayensis (assembly GCA_011037825.1). Classification (NCBI taxonomy): domain Eukaryota; kingdom Viridiplantae; phylum Streptophyta; class Magnoliopsida; order Fagales; family Juglandaceae; genus Carya; species Carya cathayensis. Next base: position 1,132,544 of record QGSO01000269.1, on the reverse strand, counting down.
AAGACACATTATATATAATTGTTGGGCCTCCATGTGTAGATTTTGGCTGTGTTTATGGCAGTCCTGTTTGATGGCCTAACGTGACAAGGATCCATTGTGGCTTTTTGGTAGATTTTCAATGAGGTTTTTTGACTTGTTTTGACTCTTACTCTAACATGATCCACTCCCTAGGAGTGTGTCCTCGGTGTTGATGAAGTTATCGGCCATATCCATAAACTCCCACAATATGGTGGGGCTTCTCTTGGCCAGTTTTCCCATAAATTGGGATCGTGGCCACACTCCTTGTAGAAGCACCGCTAAGATGATTTTCTTATCTCGGTCGTCTGTCGTCATACGCTCCTTGTTGAATATGGTTATATATGCTTTCAGGCTTTCGTCCTCCCCTTGCTTGATGGTGATGAGGTATGCAGTGGGGTGCCTTTTTTTCCTACTTGCCATAAACTACATGAGAAATAGGCGGGCCAATGCTGTGAAACTATCTATAGAGCCAGGTGTTAGGGAACCAAACCACACCCTCGCCGGTCCCTTCAAGGCTAGTGGGAAAGCTATGCTGGCCACCTCCCTGGGAAAACCAGGTAAGGTCATGTGTGCCTTAAAGGTTTCGAAGTGCTCGACCAGATCCCAGGTCCCGTCATACATTTCCATAGGGGGGACCCAAAACTTCAGTGATAAGGGTACCGCCATCACTTTCATGCTGTATGGCAAGCCCGAGCTGACAAGCAGCAGGTCTACCTATGTTGAGGTGCCCATTTCCTCTCCATCTCCTCATACTTTTTCTTGAGGTTACACAGTTCATTCTATATGTTCTTTCTTTCCTCATTTGCGTTACCATCCTCCCCGACATTTCTAGACCCATGGGCCATGATGCTCACTACTGCTAGGTTCTTCGTCGTGCCCTAGTTCTTGGGCATTGTTCTTGAGAGCCTGATTTTCCTCTCAGAGGACACCCACCTCAGTGGTCAGCTTCTCTACAAGTTGTTCCATCGCTGCTAATCTAGCTTCTTTCATGTTCATTGGTGTTACTTACTCTTGATCCCAAATTGTCTGAGAATAGGTTCTTGTAGGCATGTGAAGGACAATTAAAATTTTTTAGGATCCCACAGATGGCGCTACTATTAATATCGTGTTTCATACGCCTTTGAACCAGGCTCTTAGCAGCTCGGGTCTTCAGTTTTGGGCCTACAAATACAAAGAAAATACCACGAGAAGACTACTGAGGTAGTAGCTAGGTAGTCTCTGATACTAAAGTTAGTATATCCTTAGAGGAGTGTTTAAGCCAGTAGAAAGGATTTAGAGAGTCTAACCCTTATCCCAATACCTAGGGGTCGCTTTTATACCTTGTTCTTGGGGTTAGCCAACCATGCCTTACGGCAGAAGGAGGACGCGGAAGTGTCCTCTCGTAACCCCTTCAGCCATGCTTATTTAGTGGGTGTGACTCTCTGGAGGGGGTGCATTTAATGCTACGTGGCCCTCTTGGGAGGTGCATTTAATGTGGCGTGACTCCCTACTTTGTTATGCCAATAGATGCATGTTATCTAGTTCTTCCTTCTTCTCTCACCAAAAGATTGAGAGTTTTCGTGATTTGCGTTCCTCTGTCCACTCGAGGTTGCATGAGATTTAGTTCCTTGGATGTAACGCGTTCTTCCATCCTTTGCACCGGGGTGATCTTTCCGTGCTGCTCAGGTAGTAACCGCCTTTGCTGGGGGTCATAAATCCTTTAATGGGATGAAGAATCACCTAGTAGGACTGGGCCTCTGATGACATTGGGTCCAAGCTCTGGGCCTTGGGCCTGGGGAAAACCCCCTAACACACTACATGCAAGGAATTTTCTCTTCGATGCCAAATGCTAGTTTTGCCTCTTTTTAGTTCAAATTTAATTTCCATCTAATAAGAAACCAATATATAATAATCATCAATTGAAGCTGAATCACCCGTTCTTTGCATCTTCAAGCTACAAAATCTCGCAATTGTCGACTTCTTACGTAACATTGAACTTCAAAATTAAGCACTCCAAGTTTGTTCCCGCAAAGTAAAAGTCTTGTTGGATGGTTATGGATCTCTCTCAATTCCAAAAACTAGCTTAAGAAATGAAATTTTCCCTCATACGTATAAACTAACCATCAGTTCAACGGTTGTGAGAAACCCTACAAGCCTTACATACTCAGAATTTTTCTCACTAAGCAATCACATCATGTACTCTTATCCTTTTGATCTACCTAGCTATTCAATGAAAAACAAGTTAATAAAATAATCTCTCTCTCACACACACACACCAGATTCACCAGGTTTATATGAGATCTAAATCTGGCATAAAAAGTTTCAAATCGAGCTTAGAACTGGAAAATATTTGTGACCCATGCAAGCTTATGAATTTAGATGTTTGTGTATTAATTAAATAAACAGGTGGAAAAGACAGACTTGTAATGATCAAACATTAGTTATTATTTTATAGTAGCAATTAATTGAGACATGACGATCGATCTTATAACATAACTCAATTTATATGTATATCATCAAGCCGGCTGGAGCTAGCGTTGACTGTTAAAGTGACAGTGGTCACCCCCAATACATCTATCAGTTTCGATAGAATATGTATGGAGGAAACGAAGTTCTTTTATGGCAACGCCGACGCGGTCTGTCTATCTCTGCTGTTCCAATTTTTTGTGGATCTAAACATGATCTTTTAAATTTCTATTTTTTTTATTTTTTAGTTTATCAACTACTTTTTATTTAATAATTTTCTAGATTTTTCTAAAAAGAACAAAAAAAAAAAGAAAAGAAGAAGAAATGGAAACAACTTTCACAAATTTATAAACCCATCTAATCTGATTTATATTGGAATAACTTTTTAGAATAATGCTAGATCCCCCACTGGTAGCGGTAGCTCCCACTGTTTTTTTTTTTTTTATTAATTATTAAGAAAATTTTATTTAATATTATTATGAATTTTTTTAAATGTTTAAAAATATTAAAAAATGATGTAGAAAAAAAATTTTCTAAACCTAGCGGGAACCCCCAACGGTAGGTCTAGATGGGTCCAACTTTTTAATTTGATCTTTCCACTTTCATAAATTCCAAAGCAAAATATATCTCAAAACATTTTTATTCAAATAATTACTATTGATTCTATATATGTTATTAGTTATATTATATACAGTCATTTTTATATATTTTTTACGCACTCTACTGATATGATCGGGTATATCACGTTTTCTTAATATAAAATAACTGTTTTGACTTGTTCATTATTTTATTTTTCAAAACCTATTGATATTGATATGCCATCGATCCCTTGTAATTGCAAAGTTATAAACTTGATTTCTTTGTATGATCCGCGTGTGTGCAAAGAAGTAGCTCCATTGTTTCCTCGTAATTCTCCTTATATCTCTTGGTCACTAAGTTTCCTTGTCTTCACTTTTAGGGTCATAAACCCAATCGGATGAAGCCCTTTTTGTTCAACCTTTTTTATTTTGTAAGATAAATATTGTAGCTGGCCTTCACATTATAATTACCAAAATTATGTATACACATGATTGCTAGTCTCCCTATTTGCAATATGTGGAACAAACTAATCCAACCACGTTGTCTTAAAATCCAAATTAAGGATAGTAACTCATAATGTTTTCTTTATATTTTTAGAAAAATTAGTTGAACTCATGATGAGATTCTCTCCATACTAACATTGAGAGAGATTAGAATTTCCTAAACAAATTTTGTTGAGATTTGAAGACTTTAATAGTAAAAATAAAATATACCCGTAAAGTGAACCCTACAACATTTATTTCTCCTATAATACTGTCTGAAATATTTAAACGGACAATAATAAATATTAGAATACTGCTACATCCACAAAGAAATTACATAAAAATAATCTCACAAACTAACGTTACTCCATCTAATCCATTAGTTCTACTTTACAATAAAAATAATTTTATAATCTAACGAACCACATAAGTCACGTTAGTTTGTGAGATTATTTTTATGTAATCATTTTGTGGTTAGAGTATTTTCCTAAAGACCCATAAACTTCATGTGTCTCTTTCACAAGAAAATCCAAAATCTAATATTTAATAAATCAAGTGCATCATATGTGAGAGACCATTAATCCTCTAATATCTTAATTCTTTTTGTTTCAAAGGATATGGCACCTAGTAGTCTTTATTTTACACGTGCCAAGTTGTTACTTAGGTGGGATCCCTTGTAAATATCCACTATAATAATGGAGATTAGATTTGAGTACGAGATTTGTACATATTTATGCTTAAATTCAATGGGTCTTAAGCTCGAAAAAAATATCAAATGGGTCGGTCTTGGAGTTTTTTTTTTTTTTTTTTTTTAAATGTGAAAATTACTCTTGCATTCCTTTTATGTAAAAGTCCTCGAAGACGTCCATAAGGAAACTATTTGGTATTTTACTATCCCTCTGTACAGACTGGGCTTATGTCCTTAGAGAGAAAAACTTTGGTTTCGTTTTATTCCCTCTTCTCTCCCCCTCCCTTTGGCCGTAAATTCAACCTCAAACACATGAGAACTTAGCTGTCTTCGACCAGGTACTCTCTCCTTTCTCTTTCCCTTGTTCCCTTTTTTTTTAGAGTGTGTTTGGTTCTTGTTTGGATGTGTTTCGTAGTAAAGTTTTGTAGGAGTTCTGAATCAATGCATAACATGAAAGCCCATTTGCCCAGGTTTTGTATCTCACACGGGTTTTGGATATTTCAAGCTCTTCCATGGAGGTTAGTGCATACTTAATCTCTTTCTCTTTACTTGACTGCACTACTGTTTATCTTCTCTGATGTCACTTTATGCATTGGTATTGTTGCGTATGTATATAATGTGTTTAAATACCAGTTAATTTTTTTCCGGGATCAATGAGAATTGTTGACATGAGCTTTGGGTTCTCAATGATGTTATTAGTTTTGTTGTGATTTGATTTGAGTTTTCAACTCTGCACAACTTGTTTGGTTTGAGTTTTTTTTTTCTTTGTTTATTCGGTTTGATTTCAATTGTTGAGCATGTTCAATTGTTTTTTTATGTTGAAGTCTTATAGGACAATCGATCTGGGGTTGCTTATTTTCTTCTGGGTTTGTGACCTCGAAATTCTCTGCTGCGTGTTTTCCTTTTCTTCTTCTTCGTCTTCTGGTTGAGAATATGTTGCGCCTTGAGTTCACGTGTTTGGGATGAGGCCCTAACTGGGTGACCACACTATGCATGTCTCTTCACAATACCATTTTTATAGAGTGACGATGTTGGCCTGTTGAGAAAGAAGAAGAGAGGGGGATTGTGTTTTTCAGTCTGGAAATAATGATTGATGGGGTTTTGTGTAAGGCTTTGACTCTTGGATTTTATTGGGTGCTCAGCAAATTGATCTTCCTTGCAATATTGGTTGTTTTAGATTGAGAATTTTCTCTAGTTGGCTAGGGAAGAGAGACCGTTTTCTTCTTTACTTTTATTTCTTATTTCTATTGATTAAGAAAGTTTCTGTTCCTTTTATTGCCTTCCAGTTGATTTATGAGGTTTCCCTTTTACTTTTTGGATGTTTACCTATTGGATGGTGTTCTGATAGTACCTCAATGGCTCCTTGATGCATATGGCCTATCCCCGTGCCAAACAGTGTCAAATTTGCTTCACACATGCCTTGTGTGAGCTCATCTACGAAAGCTTACACATGGGCAAACACATGCAAGCTTTTAAGTTTACATAATTTCAGAGATGCTGCATTATATTGGAATTGTTATGTAAATGCCCTTTAAGGCTATCCAGGCATAGGATTATGGGGGAAAAAACAGATGGTTAGGGTTGACGATATAAAAGAGTCTTGTAATATTCATCCAAGTTGATGAAATGATTAAGGTGTTTAGTGTTGACAAGAAAGTGAATATTGGGCATTTTTTGGTATTATATTACGGTGGACACATTGGTTGTTGTTCTTCAGTTCTCCCACTCACTTCCAAATACATTTTGTGCTGATTCAGGAGCATTTTTATCCCTAATTTTGGTAAGTTATTAACAAACTCAAATCAAGGGGCTATATTAGTATTGTTTGTTTTCTTCATGGATTAATTGGTTAATAGCATTGTGAAGAAACAACTTGTGCATTAACTTCGTGCATAGAATCTCACGTAGTTTGAGAAAACTCAGGGCATAATCCAATATCTTGAGGCGTGAATTCTCAAACCTGCTAGATAATCATTGGAACATGGTGCTTCCTGTTATTTGAGCACATCACTTGTGTTCATATTTGCCTGCCTGTAGCCCAAACCTTTTGTTTTGGATTCATCAGTCTCATTTTTCTTTCGTTTTATGTTAGCAGATGGAGTCAGTTGATCTGGATCATAATGGTAATTGCATTGAAGAAACATCTGACAAGCAGTTATTTCCTCCAAGTTCTCCTGATAGAAGTGATATATTTGGAGATCCACAGGTGAATACACGAGTTGGTGATGATTACCAAGCAGAAATTCCCTCCTTGTCGACAGAATATGAGCATCTTCAGCTTCTATTGAACCCTGCTGATTCAGGTGTCATGGTTGATGTTTCCCAATCTTTTTTAATGGGTTTGCCCATCCCAATCATGTGGACTCAGGAAGTTAATGGCATTGGAGATAAAACATGGGGACTTCCAAGTAACCATGATGAGGAAGTTAACCCAAACAAGCCTGCCGAATCGAAAATTAGAAAAAAGATATATATTAAGTTGAAGAAGAAAAGTTCAGCAATCAATCTTGAACCCTTAGATGTTGGGCTGGAAAATGAAAAGGAATCAAGAACTGCAAATGTTGGAAACATCGTGATAGGGAAAACAAGCATTGTTGGACTACATAAAAGCAAAAGGTATTCCCCAGTTCCAGGTTCTAAATGTGACCCTTGGAGTGATCCTGACGTGAACAGTTTCCTTCTTGGTTTGTACATATTTGGGAAGAATTTTGTTTCAATCCGGAGATTCCTAGAGAAGAAAGAGATGGGAGAAATACTGTCATTCTACTATGGGGAATTCTATAGATCTGATCAATACCGTAGATGGTCGGACTCCCGGAAGGCCAGAAGTAGGAAATGTGTAACAGGAAGGAAAATATTTACAGGATGGAGGCTACAGGAACTGTTATCCCGTTTGCTTCCCCATGTCCCAGAGGAATTTCAAAGTACTTTGCTGGAGGTAAACTTCTGTTCCAGTATCATTTGATTGATTGTGAAATCAATGTATAAACTCTCATTAATTTGTTGTTATTGTAATTGAACTCATCCCACGCTTGTTGCCTTATGTGTTAAATGTGCATCATACCATCTAGGATTCTTTCATGGTTTTACTTGCACCTGGATAGGGGAGAAGTAGTAGAAGAATTTTGGTATAGTGGATAACTCAGTCCAGAATTTTTTTTTTTTCTTGGGAATATTGTCTCTCACCTGTTCCATAACTTTTAATATATATTTGAACAACGCAAAATGAATAAGATAAATGCAGATATAGATTGAAACATATTAGATCCAAGGCTTTTTTAAGGGGTAGTTTAGGAATTTCATTAATTTGGTATGTTTTATTTTCTATTTTTATTTTGAATTTTCGTAGGTAGGTCTATTTTAATGGGCTTTAAGAAAGTGTTTAGAAAGTTGAATAGGGCCTAGAATTGTGTAACAAAGCCCAAACTCAGTTCTGCTAGGATTAGGCTAAAAGGGCCAAGATAAATAAGAATTCGTTGTCAAGAAAAACAAGACCTTTTAGTACTACCCAGTCTACCTTTTTTTTTTTTTTGATGAACAAAAATTTTATTGAGACAAGTAACAAGGCAAAGCCAAGTACACAGGAAGTGTACAAAAGCTAAACCTATTACATGTCAGGAACTAGAAAAAGAAACAAGAAAATCATGGACACTAGCTCCATTAAATACAATAGCTGAAGCCCATTGAAATAAGGAATTAAAGAAAAAAATCTAAGTTCATCCACCAAGCGCTCCTTATCTTCAAAGCATCGGCCTTTCCTCTCTTCCCAAATGCACCACATAAGGCATAAAGGTATCATATTCCAAACAGCGGCAATTTGCACATTACCCCTTAAGCCTCTCCAGCAAGCAAAAATGTCCACCACCCTCCAAGGCATCACCCAAGTCATACCACACCTATTGAACACTTCATTCCATAACAACCTGGTCACATCAGTGCAATAATAGATGATCCACTGGTTCACCTGCATTAGAAACACCAATCCAAAACAATTAATCCATGCTTCTGAGATTATCCAATGTCATAATCTTCCCTAAAGAAGCAGACCAGCCAAAGAACGCAACCTTTGATGGCACCTTACTCTTCCGAGGAAAAGAATGAACCCCATTCGGCCTAGATGGCGTCTTATACTGAGAACGAACTGAAAACTTCTTATTACCAGTATGCATCCAGACCATCTTATCCCTCGTATCCCTCCCAAGCTGAGTAGCATACAATAAACCAAACAATTCAGAAACTACCCAGTCTACCCTTAATAAAGTCTTGGCACAGAAATAATTTCTTGCTGAGGAAGAATAACAAGATGGGTGTCTTTACTGATGACTGATTAAGTGTATTTTAACTGCATCAGCTGCATCTAAACATACATTTTTTTCCATTTTGTTTTTAGTTGGGGTAAGACGGTATTTAATAATTACTTATTAAAAAAAAGAGGGTATTTAATAATTTATTGTGAGTGAGTGGATCTGGTACTCAAAATGAGCACTGCCTTGCCTGCTCTTGATTCTTAACTCCAACTTAAAAACTCTTTCTTAAGTAGTTCATCCAAATGATAAATACCATGGAGATTTTAAATTAACTTTAAGAACCATGAATATACTGCTGATTCTTAGAGACTAAAGAAGCTTTCGTTTTCTCTAATTGTTAGCAGAAAATTAGGTTTGGAAAATAATCTGAAATAAATTTCCCTTTTATTCTGAAAATTAAGCTAAGTTTTAAAATCTATCAGTTGAGATGGGAAAGCATTGGTTCCTGAATCTTAACTTTGTAACTACTGTTTAATCATTATAGCACATGCAAAATCACAGCTTTAGGACCATTCTTAGCAGCTGAACTCCTAAAATCACATGACCTGGAGACCCAGATTTTGAGGAAAAGAAACTGAAGAGGAAGAGGTTAGGCTGGAATGTCTGCTACAATTGCAATAAAACAAAGTCAATAATGCACCTGTCATCTGTATTGCTAAAATCATGGGCACAAAGAAAAAGAGAAGAAGAAAGAAAAATGTAAAGGGAATGTTAGATCTTGTGGCTCACTCTTTAAAGTATTTAGCATGTAAGGCGTTTGGGTTACTTTGGTGAAGAGAGAACCTTTATTTAAAAGGATAATTTCCCTCTAGGATTCCATGACATGATGAGATGGCATCTGAATTTGAAACCTCATCATATGTATTGGACATTACTTCCATCCACTTGTTAATCCATGGTACGACTATGAAATGGTAATTCACCTTTCCTAACCTGATGGTTCCTAGAAAGTAAAAGCTTCCCCAAAATGTGCGGTTAGCAATTCTCTTGTATAACCATTGCATGCTGCTTAGCTCAGCTTCTATGAATGTTAGGTGGCTAATACCCATTATACTCATATCTGATTAGCTACTAAAAGGATCTTTGAAACTTTGCTGCAGATAGATTGCTTTTCCAATTACTGTGTTTAGACCAAGTTGTTGCAGCTATATCTTTTTTACTTTGCTTGACTCCTTCAACCCTCGTTTTGCTTGTCTTCTATAGGGCTTCAAGTCATTTGCTGAGGGAAGAACTTCATTTGACGAATTTGTCTTCTATTTGAAGTCGACTGTTGACATTCAGATTCTTGTGGAAGCTGTAGCTATTGGTAAGGGGAAGGAGGATCTCACAGGCCTGGCCTTAGATTCTGGAAAGACCAATCAAATATTTCAAGTCTGTCCTAACCTACCAACCGGCAAAGATTGTTCCTCTCTGACACCCAGTGACATATTAAAGTTTTTGACTGGAGGCTTCCGGTTGAGCAAAGCCCGGTGTAATGATATTTTTTGGGAAGCTGTTTGGCCCCGTTTGCTTGCGAGAGGATGGCATTCTGAGCAGCCTAAGAATCAGGGTTATGTGAGTTCCAAACATTACCTTGTTTTTCTTGTGCCTGGGGTTAAGAAGTTCTCAAGAAGGAAACTTGTGAAGGGAGACCACTACTTTGATTCTGTTAGTGATGTTTTGAGCAAAGTGGCATCTGAACCAAAACTTCTTGAGCTTGAAGCTGAAGAAGCTACACTCAGGAGCAGTAATGAGGATGGGTGGGTTCAAGAAGTAACATCAGATCCAGATGATCCATCCAACCATCAGCGCCATTGTTACCTTAAACCCCGAGTTACTACTTCCTCTCCAAATCCTATGAAGTTCACAGTTGTTGATACTAGCTCGGTCCATGGAGGAAAATCATCCAATGTGAGAGACCTGAGATATTTACCGGTTGAATACAAAATTACTTCCAGTATCTCCAATAATTATAAGAAGTCAATGTATGACTTTGAGGCATATGTGGCTGATATGCCATTGAATGCTGAAAAAAACACAAATAAGCTTAACCACAATAAGGGTACAGTTTATACAAGTGGTCCAAATGGTTTGAAGTTCACTGTTGTTGATACCAGTTTGCTTCATGGAGAAAAATCATCTGAGGTGAGAAAAATTAGATATTTACCCATTGAATTTAAAGGTATAGCTGATTTTAGCAATCTTTTGGGAGAAATTGAAGGGACCTCCTCTGAAGATTCACTGGATGTGCATGAGCTTAATGCTGTTGACAAGTTGTTGAACAGTGGAAAGAATATTGTACCTGATGGTGATGATACAAACAGAAAGGTAACAAGTAATAATTCAGATATTACTTCAAGCCATCGAGATGATAAGGGCATTATGTCCAATGACAGGCAGCTAAAAACAACTATCAAGCACCAATTTAGTCGGAGAGTAAAATCTGGTAATTCAAAATCTGTCTCTCCTGTCATCAAAAGGCGAAAATTAACTGTTTGTTCTAAGTTGAAGACACAAGATGTTATTGAGGACTTCTCAGAAGGCTTGGAGTTAAATCAAACAGGACTCTGTTTGCCATCAAGTTCTCCAGATGCAAGCAAGAATGTCAGTTCTCCAATGGATCCTCAAGAGAATGTGTCTTTAATTATTTCTTCACCTAAAGGCAGTCCAGGCAAGGAGATTGGTGGAGGTGTTCTCGTTAGAAACTCATCTGCCTCGGGCATGTCTTGTGGGATGAATGAGAAACATCAACCTCAGCCATCACTTGACCTGAACCTACCCCAGGTTCTGATAAACTCGGATGTAGGTGAAGCATTAATGATGGAGGTGGAAGACAGCCATGGCATAAATGCAGATGGTTCATGCCTTCTATCTAAGGGAATGGACCTGGTTCCTGACACAATGACTTCTATGGATGTGGATAATGTAGAGCAGCAACTGATGAACCTGAATCCCAGAAGGCAAAGCACAAGAAAGCGACCACCGACCATCAGAGCATTGGAAGCTCTTGCAAATGGTTACTTAATTGTCCAAAGGAGGCAAAAGGGCACAGAATTTCAGACACCTGAAAATCCTTTCTCCAGTCCTTCCCGCAAGGCACGAAGCAGGGTCAAAATAACTTCAAATCGTGGTAGCTCTAGTACCAAGACTAACGAAATGGAAAGAAAAGACGTGAATGATGCTTGTGATGATAACAAAGGTTTGGTTAGCAACACTGTTGATTGTGTTGAAAAAAAAATGGCTCACTAGGTACTCAGGATTTTCAGAGCTACCTGTCATCCTAATGTTTTTAAGGATGATCTGGTAAGGTGCTTTTTCCAATTATGATTAGAAAATGGGTTTTTAGTTACTCTGAAAGACGACCAGAGCAGTCTAGTACCCCTTTTGGAAAGAATGACCCTTGCTATATTTACTGCCATGATCTGGAAAACTTGTAGTCCATTGGATGCTTTACCAACCCTGGTATAGGAGAGTGCATCTTCACTTGTTTAGTTCACGTAAAAACTAACCGTTCACAGTGCAGACCAGCCTTTTACCAAAAAGCTGAGGGCCCTTCAGCAATTTTCTTATGTCAATAACCACAGCAGAGAGGTGAATTCACTCTGCAATACATATGAAAATGTTATAGGCTACCTAATGGCAGATGTGTTGCTGGTAGTATTTGGAATGCAGGCAAATTCTCAAGATTCTAATCATATCTGGGGTGCTTTGGTATAGGCTTTGTAGATGCATACCAAGTTTCATATAAATGTGAAGATATCAGTTATCAGAATGGAGGTTGAATCTCTTTAAAATGGCTGTTGGAGGAAACTCTTTCCTAGATAGGGAATTACTGGGAAAGCCGCTGAAGCATAAACCCATTTCGTCAAATGAGATATAGAATGCTGTTTCAAGGGGTCACCCACAGATCAAGTTTCTGTATCTTCTCAGTTGAGCAGGTTCCCGTTCTTGTAATTTTTCTGAAGATGTTTACTTGGTGACTCAGATTTCTTTTGTGATTTTATTGTTCTGTCTGTGTGATGCTTAGTTGAAAATAACGGGCTAAATATACTTTTTACCCCTAAACCACAGGGATTTTAAACTTTATGCTCTGGATTACCAAAATTGATACATTGCCACCTTAAATTACCTAGAATTGGCAAATAGTAGCCTCCTTCCAAGTCTTCCCGTTCAAGTGGAGAAAATAGGTAATATGACAAAATCTTGTTTATCTAATTTCAGTGGAGGATGTTGTTTGACAATAGAGGTAGTTGAACAAGTAAGTCTAATTATTTATATTATATCTTAATACTCTCTTTCAGTTGTAGGCTTGACTCTCCTTTAATAAGTAGACTCAACACATGGAATATTTCAAATGTGTGAAATATAGAATTAAGGTTCAAAGTTAGGACTTCTGTTCTGATATCATCTTAAATATCACTTATCCTAAAATTTAAGTTGGTGGGAACAGTTTAAGTAGTTTAATTTAAGAGTGAAAAGTGTATTCAAACCAAAGAGAAAAGGTTAAGATGTTAACGTATACTTTTGTGATGGGATAAGCTTATTTAGTTATTCTGAACTGCAACTTCATCGGCCTCCCGGCAAGGTGCAATTTTGTTGGGAACTTTGTTTTCCCCTCGGTTCTTATGCATGTAGTATAGTTAATTTGGTCCGATGTATCTGAAATCTTAATGCTTGCTCGAATCCAGAGTCTTGGTTGTTTGTTTTTTGTACGATATGAATGGCATGATGTGAAAAGCAGGCATAAATTCTTTTAAGCCTGAGAAAGCCTGTTACTGCATTGGCACAATAATCCATCAGTTATTTTTCAAAGCAATAAATATAGAATCATGAGTAGAAAAAGTGTCAGTCTCTTTATGTTGGTAGCATAAGTTCTTTTTGTTGCAGACTTAAGCAGGTTTTGTGGGCAAAACAGTTATAATGTCAGGTTTGGCTATACGTCCACGTCTACCCCTTTTATCTGTAAAAGTTGGATCTGGCTTCCTAATCTGGCCCTGCCTGGTCTTGCAGTCCAATTCTTTTTTTATCTTGGCAACTGGGTTTGGTGGGTTTCAACCCAAGATCGTGACCCACATCATCCCTATGTGACTAGTAACACTTTTAGATAAATAAATGCACAAATATTTCACAATCATATGTTAAAATTAAAACATTTTTATAAAAATGATAATAAGAAAATTAAAGGGTTCAATTCCATGATCAAGTTTTTGAAATTGTCGGTCAACAACCTTCTGGCCAATGGCATCACCCATAGTCTTTAGGAAAACATTGGGTCCATATTTGGGGGTTCAAACCCCCCAACTATTAGGACTCTTCTCTTAAAAAAACTACCTAGCAAAGAAAAAGGTTTGAAATTGTATATGATATAGTTTATTACCTAACATTGTTGAATTTTACTTGGATCAAATTCTAGATTGTATTAAACTTGTTAGATGCGGGACACGTGTTTCTTAAAAGAACAGAAAGAACACATATCCAACATTAATGGAATCGAATCCTAGGCTCCAATTCTTGTCAAACATTACGTCATTAGTACAACTCTTATATACACACATGATCCTCTTGGATTTTTCAAGGACTCACATGCAATGCAATGTGGCAAAAGCTAACTCATGATTAGGAGATTTAGTGTATGTGTGAAAAGTGTATAGCAAACAAGGGGTAAAAAATGTGAATGTCAAAGAACTCCAACATCAAGTAAAAACAAAAAGAGTTGTTGGGATTGGATCAAAATCTAAAGAACTCAACCTTTTCCATTCACCATTGTCTCAATATTCTATATCAAAATCTTTACTCAAAACACTACATAAATGGTATATTTCTCTCCCCCCAAACAAATGGTATTAGAACAGTTTCAGAGCATTTGAACTAAAAAATAATAATTACCATCTAGGTACATTTCACTGTCAATCAACATCAATAATGTCAAGAAATCTACTTTTTTTTCCCTTCAGAACAAAAATTGAAACATTTTCCTGGAAATTTCAAAGAGGGAAAGAGAAAGTTTCCCTCTCATCCTTTTTTTTTTTAATTTTTTGCCATATATAATGCTTGTTAACAAAGTGATTGACAGTTTTTGCCATTGGCTCCATGAAGCAACTTCATTTGGGGCCCCTTTCTCTGTCACTGATGACGATAAAACACCCTTATGTTTCACGGATCATAGCATCTTGTCTATATATTAATAAACATTGCAAATCCTTTTTCCAGATTTTATTACTGTACATATAAAACACCTTTTGCCTGTTTCCCATTTGAGACAGCTAGGATTCTTGTATCAGTACATTACAAATCTCTTTTCCTTTCTTCTTTATGAAAACTAAAAATAATATTTACAATTTTAAAATATACAAATCTCGCATAGTCCTTCCTTTAAAAAAGATGAAGTAAATTTGACATTTCAGTATTTTTTTCAAAAAGAGTACACAAAAGCTTACACATATTTAAATTTTAAGACTAATATAAAATTTTTAGATTTTAAGTTTTTCTTATTAAGGTCACCCATTGCCATAGGCATCCAATTGCAAGACACTAGATTAATCATTTTGTGTAGGAATTTAAAAAAGTTGTAATGATTAGATAAGATGAGATAGTTTAGTTTTATGTAATCAAACCAGCCCTAAATCTCGAGTGATACTCCTTTAAAAAATGTGACGTAAATCTAAAATTCACATGAATGCTTTTTTTTAAATATTGTACATCCTAAAACTATATCTAGCACTACTATTATTATTATTTTTTAATTTTATAAAGTACATAGTAGATATATATATATATATAATATTTAGATTTTAAGTTTTTCTTATTAAGGACCCCCATTGCCATAGGCATCCCATTGCGAGACACAAGAATAATCATGCATGGGATCTTTATTTGAAAGTAACTTTCTCAGCAATTTCTTGCAAAAACGATGGACCCATAAAGCAAAACCTTTTATATATCACATGTGAAAAGATCAGATCAGACAACACAAAATCCCTAACCAACTTTCTTTCAGATTTGTCTCGATGCTCTAAATTTGAAGATCCATTGCCACATTTGTACCATAAAATAGTTTGAAAAGGAATCAAACAAAGGGTTTTCGTTTATATATAGTTTCAGGAGTAGGAATCTGTACTGTAAAGGAGGGTTACCCGGCCATTATGGAATCCTTTATAACCATATAAAATAGAAAAATTATATATATATATTTTTTAGTACTTTCTTATAATGTGATATTAATTGATATCAAATGATTTAAATAATTCTCTAATTATTCTATCAGCATTAAAAAAAAATAATGATTATAATGAGGATCGAGGGCATGCATGCATGTGCATTCGTGTACTGAAATTGCACCCTACAAATGCTAATTATAAGCAGGTTCAGGTTCAGTACTTCTTTACAAAATTCATCATTTATGGAGTACTAGCCCCCTATAGTGTCATGTGTAATGTGTAATATATATATATATATATATGGTGAATGAATCTTTCTGCTTTTTCGGCCAAAAGAAATTAAACTTTTTGCTTTTAATTAAATGATTGAGTATTTCCTTTGATCGATCATGATCATCATGTCACATGTTTTTTTCCTTTTCTTTTTCTTTCTTTTCCTGAGCAATATTGTAACATTTCCTTCATAGAATATTATATCTTGTAAGAGAGAGAACAAAAAGAAGTAAGGCAATGATACTTTTACTATCTCACTACTACTTGTTTACTGCCCAAGCTTACATGGCTTTGTATTTTTTTCTTCTACCCTTTTGCTCTACCTTCTGTTATAA
The DNA here is from genome assembly GCA_011037825.1 of Carya cathayensis. Classification (NCBI taxonomy): domain Eukaryota; kingdom Viridiplantae; phylum Streptophyta; class Magnoliopsida; order Fagales; family Juglandaceae; genus Carya; species Carya cathayensis. Next base: position 1,116,281 of record QGSO01000269.1, on the reverse strand, counting down.
GTTTTATGTCTGATTATCAGAGATTTAAATCTCTTAGCTTTAAAAACATGCCTCTCAGTCCCTCCACTCCCTCTGAGACTCAAATCTCTCTATCAATTTCATCTTACTTTTAAAATTCAAAACTACAATCTCATATCCTTACATTTTCACATCTTTCATTTCCATCGTGAACCAGGCGGAGCCTCATCTCCATCACAAAATGGCAGGAGGCAGAGCTAAAGAAAAATAAATAAAATTACGTAAGTTTAAATAGTAAAGAAATAGTAATAGAGTGGTAAAAGTATCATTACCCACAAAATTATGAGGTTAACAAAATCACCAACTGATCTCTGTGTGTGTATATATATATAGACAACCATAATCATGATCACATTGAAGAATAAACTAATTAACAAGTTAATTGTAAAGGTAGCAATCATCATTGCCATGCAGAACAAGACACAACATGTCACTCTCTCAAAATATTTATAATTTCTATTTTCTTGTATTTTAAATTTATCATACTCCACAGTACTATTTTTTTGAAAATTAACCATCTATATCATCTTTCCTTTATAAAGCATATATCCCTGTCAAGTGATCGTGTACGCACGTCATGTAATTGTCAATTATTGTGAAATTATTATTTATATTAAAAGTTTAAATTTCATGAGATAAATTTTATTATTTATATTTTTTAACACTCTTTCTCATGTTTAGACCAGATTCATCCTCACTAAGTAGACTCGATAAGTGAAATATTTAATTAATTAATTAATTAATTAAAATATAGAATCAATGTTCTAATTTAAGATTAATTCTACTATGATATTATATAAAATTACTATTTATTTCAAAAGTTTCTGCATGTAAATTATGTTATTTATATCTTTAATTGACAACTACTAGGAAAGCATACGAAAATTTGACACATACTAGGAAAAAAATGTCAAATTTATGGAAGAATATACATGCCGATGATCAAACGTCAATGTTTATATACATCCATATCCACATTATAGAGTAATGCTAGATATAGTTTTAAAATGAATAAATCTCACACATTCCTTTTGAAAAAGAGTGAAAATTACCGTTAATTTTTTTATGTGAATATTATATTTATCTATTTTTTTCAAATGAGCCGGTGCGCATGACGTACGTATATACCGGCCTAAGATTTTAAATATATATATATATCACGTAAGTTAATTGTTTTTAGGACATGGTTTGTGTTCCCTTCTCCTTAAATTCAGTGATTCACCGGCCAGAAACGTAAACAATGGGTCCAAATATATTTATACAAGCAAGAAAACTACAAGAATATATATTAATTTAGCCGTTGGAATATCTTGACCACAATATATATATAAAAAGCCTAGCTAGACCGTGTTTGATAATTCTATTTTCTGTCCTCTTCTTGTTTCATATCCTATCGCGTTTATATCTTATCTTTAAACTTTTAATATTTGTATCAATACGTACAGTTATATATAATATATATGTGCATGTAGGGACAAGCTGAACGTGGATCAGATCAGTACTCAACTTTCAAATATTTATTTATGTAATGATCAGCGCTAGTGGACATTATTTTTTCCTTCATTTTCAGGGGAACCAAACAACTTGTTTTGTTGATGGTATGAGTACCGGCTTAGAGCTTGAATATAAGCACGGAAAACACTACTTTACCATCTTAATGTGACCGCTCGATTGGACCGCTCATCAATTTTTTTTTTACTTAATGATTAAGGAAGTGATTGTTAATATATTAGTATACTTTTTTATTTTTTAAAAATATTTAAATATATTAAAAAATATGAAAAGAAAAAGAATCAAAAAATAAAAATCCTAAAGTGTACTAGGAGTAAGGAAGAGCGGTGTTACTCAGGTGGTAGAGTAGCACTACTCAATAAGCAATTTGGCAGGCAAGTTGGTGGCACCTCATCACGGTAGGCTATGGACCTTCTAACATAGTTAGACTTGAACTATTCCTCTCATCAAGAACAGAATAGGGCTTATGCATCACTAGTTGTTCAAAAATAAAATTCTTAATACTCAAGTTTAAATTTAAACTTCTTAACATATAAAATCTTATCAAAACTTGATAAGCAAAATAGTCACTCTAAATAAAACTCTTAACATATATGATATATCTGTATTGTATTTAGAAAAGACTTATTAATTTAAAAATTTTATGTACAGTTATTTTTACACACTTTTTTTGCACACTTTACTGATGTGATTGATTGCGTATTAAAAAAATTAATACAGTCAATCATATCGGTAGAGTGTATAGAAAATATGTAAAAGTAATTGTATGTAGTATTATTTTTAATAATTACTTTTATTTTAGTATTGACGTAATATGACTTGAATATTATATGTAATTTATATGCACTAAAGTGTCAATAAGATTTAAAACAATTAAAAGATCAAAAAGTAAATGAGTCGTGTATAATGAGGAATGAGGATACGTGACGGGTCTCGATAAGATTAAATGTTTATATATATATTATTTAGTATAATATTATTAAAAAGATATTTACTTAATTATTAAATTAAAAAAAATGTCGATAAAAATGTTCGAGATTCATTCCGAAGCATTTCTCAAAGTAAATAGTTAACAAAGAAAATGCGGTGACAGAATAATCAGAAGATGAAATGAAAATGGCGTGCTGGTACAGACAAGCATTCACATGATTGCATTCCTAAAATGTAGGCTGTAGCCAAGCAAAAGTCCACACTGCCTAGTATCTATGCTATGCTATAGCTGCCCCCACTCACTCCATATATCTCGACTCCCTTGCATGCAAGTAACTCATGTAAGTATGCTCGCCCTCTACGCCTCTCTATCACTCTCCATCCCTCCCTCCCTATTCTCACACTTGTGCTTTGACTACTCCTTCTCTATGTTTCTTTCTCAATATCTGCATGCACGTGTCACGCGGTTTTCTAAAAGCATTTCTCGATAAGGTTAAATGTCATTTTTATAAAACGATATTCCCTTCCAATCATATTAATTTATAAATTTAATTTTATAAAATTATCATAAAATGCTAAACATTTTTTTATATATAACTTTTAAATATTGTCAATATCACTCACAAATCCATACTTACCCAATTTTAACACTTATAAAATCTCAACGCTGCTAATTAGAATGAGGTTCCATTTGACCACTGAAAATTCTCACATAAAAATTTTGAGTTTTAAGATTATTATTTTGAGATTTGAAAAAATTAAGAAAAAATTGAGAAGTTTATTATATTTTATATGAAAATTTGGAAAAGTTGTAATGATAAAATGAGAATTTTATATTTGAGATAAAAATTTTGTGTGGCCAAGCATAACCTTAAACACTGTAAACAATATATCTTTAAATAAATGACATTAAAAGTTTTGTAATTGGCTGCATCATTTTTTTTCAACATATAAAATAATTATTTTGACCAATTATATCAGCAGAACGTGTAAAAAGATTATACGTAGTCGAATTCTTTTTCAGATAATGTTATTTTTTATTATCTTATATTTTTAATCGCATCTTTAAACACCACGAATAAGAATAATATATTTATATATATATGTATATGTATATATATATTAGGTAAAGGGCATGTCATGGAAGAAATGAGACATGGCTTGTACCTAAATCATTAATTAATGAAGTTGAGACGATTTAAAAATGGTTAAGTATTGTGTGTATGTAGCAAACGTAATAGATTCAAAATCTATTAAATTTTTGTCATGTCAATATTAAATGGTATCAGTGTAATGCACAGCCCAAACCCATCATCAATCCTATCATTATCAATCTCTCTTTCTCATTTTCAACGAATACATATCCTTTTTCTTTTCTTTTATTTTAAATTCTACCGTTGGAATATTTGTAATCATTGATAGTTTTTTCTTTTCTTTTTTTCTTTTTTCCTTAACAAAAGTCCTTTATCTCTTAATTTAAAATACCAAAATACCCCTCTCTTTCTTATAAATACCGAAAATACACCTACCCGGTCTGACCACTTAGGGAGTTGCTCCCTGGTTGCACGTGAACAGGAGAATTATTGGACTATTGTCGGGTCCTTTTCGAGAACGATTCTATCAGTGACCGCCCGTGACAGAGAAGGTTATTTTAGTCAATTACGGGTTCACGGCGGCTCATACCACAGTGGCGGTTGTGTTATTTTTAATCATAAGAAGTGGTATTTCCGGAACAATATTTTACTTTTATAAGAATATCTACAGAAAAGGACAAATTTCCAACTACAAGGTCTTGTCGCCAGCATTGTCTGTAATAAATCAAATTGCGGGAGGACAGAATATATTGTATGCCTAAATGACCCCTAAATTTAAAAAATATAACAAAAACCCCCCAAAAAAGGAAAAACATTTTGAATCATTTCCTTCCATTTTTCTTGTTTAACTTAATATGCTCCATTTAGTAGAAAGAAATAAGTGTGGTATTAAAAGGAAACAATAAACAAAGTCCAAGTTCACTTGGTACTATATGTTAGTTTATCACTCAACTGATGAAAGCGACGTCGTTACAATAATCTCTGTTTCGATCAAGAGTTCTCGATGCATATCAAGAAAATTTCAGATCATTAGAATCATTAAATTTTATTTTTAACTTTCAAAAAGAAAATAATTCATAGATACCATCCTATATAAGACCCATGCATGGGGTAGACTTGTATTGAGGAATAGTCTTTGTACTCAAGCTAAAGACAGCTTTTGTTTGGAGTTATTTATTGAGGTCTCCTTGCTAGCTAGCTAACATGTACAAAAGTGAATAATTTATAGAGACCATAAGAATCATGGGGCACACTTGTATTAATGAGGAATAGTCTTGCTAACTAGCTCAAGCAAAAGTCAGTTCAATGATAAGATAAAAGCCTGAAAAGAGGAATGATTGAGGCAATGAGGAGGTAATGACATTTGAGTACATGTTTCAAACAGTAGTGTTTAACCAAACAGAATTTCAGTAAAACAAGTGTGAGATTTTAAACAAATGTCATTTAATTTGTGGCAAAAATATTTTCAAAATTAACACAAAAAGTCCCACATCGGTTAATTTGATTTTCAAAGATAATTTTTGATTTAAGTAATGTTAGATACAGTTTTAAAATGTTTAAATACTGTGTAATTTTTTTAAAAAATAGTATCTATTATTAAAAAATTAATTTCTTTTAATATGAATCCATATTTTTTGTTTTGCTTGATGCTAAATTAACATATGAACTAACCAACAAAAATAGGGCATGCAAGAGAAGTAGAAGGGCAGTTTCTTGAATATCCAACAAAGTTAGGGGTATATTTCTATTGCTACATCCAACAGTGCCTTAAAAAAACATATTATATATTCATGATTACGATACAAAGCCAAAGAAGAGTCCAAGCTCTTGTGTTCATATTGTGGCAGCAAGAGAATTCTCTTCTCCACCAGAAATGAAGGAGAATTTCCTGGTTTTTGTCTTCCCCTAGCTGCAACAAATCCCATCTTTCATGTTTCAGTTGTTTATTTTGTTTTTTTATTGTTTTATAAACAGTACTCCTCCTCCCACAGAGCAGCAAGAACGATAAAAAGAGAGAAAGAAACAAGAGAGAGGTTGGAAAGGAGATCAAGGAAAGGAGACAAAAAGTTTGAATAATATCCTCTCCTTTTTTATCTTTTTCTTCCCTTCAATGTCGAATACTACTACAGGAGGTGATGGTGGGAGCTTCACTTCAGGTAATACTGCTGGAGATGAAGTTCAGCAGCAACGAGATCAGCTGCTCACTGCAGATCACTTTAGCCGCAGCAATAATGGTTCCTCCACTAAACAGCAGCAGCCTCCATCATCTCTTAAGAAGAAACGAAACCTGCCAGGAAATCCAGGTGCTTAGTTTCATCTACTTTAATGAACTTTGATATTGGCTCATATCCTCTCTCTTTCTCTCTCACAATCTTTTTTCCATCGGCTTCCATTAGATTTGGATCGATTGGTTTTTAAAGTTTTGGATATAATGATCAAATCTGCTGTGAAGTTCTCGATCGAAGTTGGAAAAACTTAAGAGAGCTCTCGGTTTTTACATGCTCTCAGTCCAGCATAATTTTGATAATTCCATGTTTTCATTATTATCTAATATTTCTAGTTTTTATTTCTTTCTTTTTGTATTTTTTTGCTTTATCTTTTTCTTTTCTTTTCTTTTTCTGAAAAAATCTTACAGTATTTCGATGAATTGAACTTTCAAATAATCTATCAAACCAAAGGTTAAAAATTGATCATATGGGTTTTGAGATTTAGAAGAAAAATTCTAGTGAGTTCTTGGACCACATGTTTCATGCTAATATTTTGGCATGTGCTTAAAATTTCATGATCATGCCTGTCTATAGATTCCTTAATGAAAGGAAGAAAAGAAAGGATTTGGAGGAAGATTTCCTTCAGTACTTCAAGGCCGTAGCCATGAAGAAGGTTTTCCGACTTCTGGTTTCTTGTAACTTTTCATCCTTTTTTCCTGCTTCACAAAAATGGTGAATTATTGACGGGCTATTTAAGTGCATGAAGGGATTCAATTATTGGCTTGGGATTACAATCATTGTAGTAAACAACTGTTCATGGCTTGCCTTGGCGGCCCTCCTCCTTTTCTCTTTATTTTCTTTACTGTTTTGAGGTAAACACTTGAATATCCTTCCTACAGAAAATCTGCACTCTCTCTCTCTCTCAACCATGTATATTATATGATTCCCTTTTTTCTGGCTTTTTTTTTTTCTTTCTTTTTTGGCCTTTTCAATTGGCACAAGCTTGATCGCACCGACCGATAATCGAGAACTCAATTGACCCTCCAGGAAGTTTATTTTTCAAACGCTTCTTAGAGTCTCATACTCTTATTTTGGATCAAGATGTCTTCGAAGATTCAATTGAAAAAAAAAATGGAAAATAATCACTGCAATTGGTGATAGTATGAACCACATAAGAACATGAAACTAGCTCCAATAATTCCAAAAAACATTATTCCTTAAATAAGAGAACGTTATATTTCGAGTTTTACATTGCCTTTCTCCACTTTTGTTTAATATCCAGGCCCATATGTATAAATCAATGAATGAAACTCACATCGGGTTCTTTTTCGAATCCTCTTTGCAGATCCAACTGCTGAAGTTATCGCTCTATCCCCAACAACTCTCATGGCCACAAACCGATTTGTGTGTGAAATATGCAAAAAAGGATTCCAAAGGGACCAAAACCTTCAACTGCATCGGCGAGGCCATAATCTGCCATGGAAGCTTAAGCAAAGAACCAGCACCGAAATCAGGAAGCGGGTCTACGTTTGCCCAGAACCTTCGTGCGTGCATCACAACCCGGCTCGGGCATTAGGTGATCTTACAGGCATTAAGAAGCATTTTAGCCGAAAACATGGGGAGAAAAAGTGGAAATGTGAGAAGTGCTCCAAGAAGTATGCAGTGCAGTCTGATTGGAAAGCCCATTCCAAGACCTGTGGTACTAGGGAATACAAATGCGACTGTGGCACCATCTTCTCCAGGTTAGTACTTTTACTTATCTATTCTCACTGTTCTTTTATATAAAAAAAAAATATATTGCTTGTGTGTAAATAATATGAACCTCATATATATTAAGAGATGTTTGGTGTGGTTTGACGATGCAGATTGTCTTGATCAGGAGTGACAATACAACGTAGCTTTTTTTCCATTAAATGAATAGGATGTTTGAGTCCAGAAAGTGCTAGCTTTACTTGAAGTCTTTGTTTTGACTAAACGCCCTCATAAAGTTGTTCAATTGCTTAATTATAAAGTCCTTATCCTTAATTAATTGGTTTGATTATATGTCTAATTCTCAATATGGGTCATTGTATGCAATAAAAAATAACTAGTAATAATGGACTCTCTCTCTCTCTCTCTCTCTCTCTCTCTCTCTCTCTATATATATAGAAAAATTCTAAACAAAAGCCTACACACCACATACTATACTTTTTTAAATTTTTTTAAATTTTTTTCTTTTATCATGTTTAATATATAGATAATGAGTAAAAAAATTTAATTAATTTAAAAAGAATAAATTCAAAAAAAAATTTGGAAAAAATAAAAAAAAATAAAAAAACATGTGGTGTGTGGTGTGTAGGCTTTTGTGTAGCATTGCTCATATATATATATATTACTTGTTAACTTATAATTAGACTGTACCGCGCTTGTTATGCAGGAGAGATAGCTTTATCACTCACAGAGCCTTCTGTGATGCCCTGTCTGAAGAAAACAACAAAGCAAGGCAAGGATTATTGTCCAACATGCAGGGACCAAACTTACAAGGACGTCAGATCTCCGAGCTCATGCCCTCACTGCCCATCAACAACGTCAACAACCCCAACCCATCAAGTGGAACATTCGGATTCGACCAATCTGATATCAAAGCACCGTTGCCATTGCCCCAAGAACTCATGTCTTTCCCGACAAAGCCAGCTTTGAACATGACAGGAAGCCATCTTTACACCAGTCCAAGAAGCATTTCGTCTTCCTCTCCATCCCTTCAGCCCAAAACGACTTCTTCAACCATTTTCGAAGGAAATGGACACCAATTACCTCATGTCTCAGCCCACATGTCCGCTACAGCGTTGTTGCAGAAAGCTGCTCAAATGGGCGCAACTGTGAGTAATAATGGAATGAACTCTCCATTGATGCAGAATAACTTTGTTACAAGCATGGCACCGCCTTCATTTAGTGCAATGCAGCCCCAAAATCATGATCAATCGTTTGTTAACCAGTTCATCCAGAAAGGCCAACAGCAAGAAACTTCATCGCAGTTTATCAATGCAATCGGCATGCTTAATAACTTGGGAATGACCAATATGGGAATGCTGAACGGTCTTGCTGATGATGAGAACAGTGCGTTACTGAAGAACGTAAAGCACGACAGTAGTAAAAGTACTAATGTTTTGCACGGTGCAAACTCAAATGGGAGTGGGGATATGATGACTGTGGATTTCTTGGGGATCGGAGGAGGGTCGAGACGTGGGAATTTTTATGAACAACAGCAACAAAAGCAACAAGAATTGGGTTTCGATGGAAATGGTCAAAGATTTCAGGGATTGAGTCACTTTCAGCAACAAGCGCAAGCGTTAATGGAAGAACACATGTGGGAGGTTTGAGAACATGCGCATTGTTTTTTTTTCCAACTTTCTTCGAAACAATGCATTGATTACTCCCGAGCAAAAAGCTTCCTAGCTAGTACTCCGGCCTGATCATGTAATGAATTTTTCCCTATATATTCTTCGTTTTATATTTTCTGTGCCCAACTGATATTAATTGCGAAAAACAACGCATATTTCACGTTTGTATGATAAAGCAATCAATTTAGAATATTTTAGAATTCATGATTGCCAGTTTATGGCCGGAGAGGTCTAGCGTATAAAATATGAGGTCTACGTTTTCCTTCTTTTTAGCTAGAGATAATATGAATATAAAAATGAAAGAAATAAGGGGGCCCTCACGGGTGTGGTAATACATTAATCATGCATCCAGTGAAATCCACGATGCTTTTATTGACAGATCAGGATGTGATTCCTTAAGGAGTTGGCATATTAAGCACGTCCTTGATGTATGAGGATGTGTGTGCATGTGTGTGTAGTACTGTGTGTGATCAGGATATAAGAAAAATCCATGCATGCAGTAAGAACATGATCTAGATCAGTAATTACATTCTGAAAATGTTATCTATGTTACTATTTAAGCCCCTTGATATCATTATAAATCGCAAAAAATTCTCCACCAATTGGTACTACATATATACGAGATTCCATATTTACTACTTCTCGTGATAAATTATCCGATATAATACATTAATATCTTCTGATGATCAGTATGAATATCAGTGAGGTTTTGAGTGGATGCATGGGACGTACGTACAAGAAGTGCACTGCTGTGGCCTCTTTAAAACAAGGTTCATTAATTTGGTTATCCGAGCAATAGGCTGGGCGCACGCATGTATAATACTCTAGCATTTGGAAGTTCTCAGGTTTTCTGGAGGACTACATTCTGAACTCCAAAGCACTTTGAGAAGTGGCATGCAGTTAAAAACGAAGATACTCCGATCCTCAGTTTCATTTTCAGAGTTGTAAAGATCAATACGGTTCCAATATCCTTGATGCTCAGGGCAGGGGACGATGGAGTGCCACATGTAGTAGCTTGCTGGTCATGTGATGAAAATATAATATATATAAAAGAAATTTAAGTGAAAAGAGAATAAGAGAGGAAAAGAAAATGAGGGAGACTAGAGATTTTGATAATTATGAAAATCAAATTAAAATATATAATAATTAAATCAAATTCTTAATTAATTTGATTATGAAAATCAACTTCCTAATTACTTGAAATTAGATCCATGCAAGAGTATATATATTGTCATGAAGGATTTTTGTGCTGTATGAGCTATCTCATGCATGCATGCAATTGTTGAAAAAATAAGAAAAAAGTACTGATTACCCTCTGAATGGATGGATGTTAATAGAAGAAGTAGAGTTAACAAATATTGATGAAGCTAGCCGTTCATGAGGCCATATATAAGTGAAGGCTTGGGCATGGAGTACTGGAGATCAGCTAAATTGGCATGCATGTGAGCATTAATTCATGAATATGATCAGGATGCCATGCAGAATTAATCATCGATCGATCGGCAAGCATGCAATTGTTGAAATTATGTTAATTTGATGCGTAGAATATTAATAGCACTACATAGTGAATGTGCGTGATCATGTATGTTGGCCGGGTATATATGAAAGCAGCATATATATATATATATATATATGTTCTAATCATCCTAGCTATATAAACAATACTTTCTATGAGCTGCATTTTTTGTTCTCTCTCGATCGATCATGTTTGTCCTAATTAAGCTTTTATCCTCAAAACCCTTTGAATCTCCAACTAATTAAAATCAATTTTCGACTCTTGAATGATAAAGAAAGAAACCTATAATTAATCCACAGAAGCAATTAATTTAACATTGATCATCTCTATCATAAAGAAGCTAGGCATGGAATTAGATGCAAGTAATGTTACATATAGTTATGGAGTGTGCAAGCGCCTTGAAATTATTTTAAAAAATAGTAGGGTCTATTATAAAAAAATACCCAAATTAAAATTTCCAAAATATTCATATAGTATATAAATATAATTTTTATATATAATTAAAATTGCCCCCCAGATTATCAAATAAAAAAAATTGCCCCCCAATATTCAGGCCTCTAAAACTTTTACTGAAATTATCCTCCCAAATCCTAATATTTACCTAGTCCCATTCTAACTTTTTACTTCACTGACACTCAAATTTTCAACTTATCAATAAACCTCAAAAACGAGTTTGAAAAATCTGCTACTGCAGCCTGCAGTGCTGGAAACGAGACCCTAAAGATGCTTATCATTCTTAGTGTTGCTTTAAACCCTAAAGCTGCATACAAATCATATAAAATTGATGATGTATGCAAATTGGTTGAGAAGTGTCATCCATGAGATTTTACTGAGTAAGAAAAATGTCTTTTGAGAATTCAATTGCAGCATTATGAGCTTGATGTGCTGACACATCTAGATTTTCAAGATATGTCTACATTATAATCTAAGTTATGCAGAGGACTAGCAATTTCAAAAAAGTCAAAAAGTTATTATTTGATTGACAAGTTAATTCATCTAGTATTAACTTTTCATGTTTCTACTACTACTACTACTGAGTGAGCATTTTATACCATGAAACTTATAAAATCTAAATTGCGTACTCGAATGGAAGATGAATTTCTTGCAGATCACTTGCTAGTTTATATTGAGAAAGAAATTGTCCAGAATTTAACTTCAGAGATGATAATAAATGAATTTTATTCCATGAAAGATCGTCGTCGAACTTAATTTGAAGGGAAAATCCAAAGTTGATATTTCATTTTCTTTTCTTTTTGTAATGGTCTCTATAGCAAACTACGAAAATCCTAAAGAAAATTATCTTATAAGATAATTTATAGACATGTATTTTTTGTATACAATTTTATGATGTATGATTATTGTTTTTTATATAGTCACATACAAAAAACACATATTACATTTTGTCAATCGCTCCCCAAACACCAAATCCTAGTTCTGCCCTTATATATGAGTTCTGTATTTATTCATTTTTTTAAAGTGACAATACAGTACTTCTATATTCACGATTACAACTATTATTTCTCATTAAATGCATGGAATCCGTATACTAATATTCCATGGATGATTCGGGATGCAAGGCATGCAGATATCGCTTGCCCACTGCCATGATCGATGGTACGTACGTAGTAAAAGATCATGTGCTGGTCAAAGAAGCCATAAGAGGCTCAAATTTTTTTTTCAACTCAAAACGATTGGAACTTCTCCATATGGACTTTGAAATCCATCATTTAATAGAGGGTTAAAAGCCCAAATCCAAATCCAATATTTAATTGACGGCCCAAACGAAGAGTTTGGACTTGAGATGCGAACTGGACGTACATATATACATCAGTAGTACTCTTTGCTTGCACGACTCTAGACCAGTAGGAATTCATGACAGACAGGCTAATGGGCCTTATTCAAACTAAATATACTACTGGGCTAACGATGGCCCTCATATTGATGGGCCGAATCCAACCCATACCCACAACTTTATAAGGAGAGCCCATTAAATGACACCAAATCCACTACTCAAACAGACACATCAGCATAATGAAGGTTGCGAGTATAACAGTTAATTCAGATTCAATCGTGGAGTCCAAAGCGAAAGCTAGGATATCGGAGAGTGGTATCTATGGCTCTAATGGCGAGGAGAATTTGGATTTAGGGGTTTCTGACGAGGCTAGGGTGTCTTCAGTAGAGATGGATTCTGGAGCTCCTGAGAATGAGGTTGATGCTAGGGTTTCCGAAGGTTGGAGATCTGCAGAGGCTAGGGTTAGGGTTTCTGACGCGATTGACGGCGGTGTTGGAATAGTAGGTAAGGAAATGGAATCTAGGGGTTTTGAGATTGAGGATGAGAGCAACGCCAGCATCAATCATTTTGATGCCCAAGATGATAGATTTAATTTCCAAGAGGATAAAGAAGAGCATGTGGAGAAGAGTAAGACGTCCGAGTACACTTCTTTGTTGTCGGAGTTTGATGATTTTGTGGCCAATGAGAATGATGGGGCATCGGGTGGTTTTGGAATGTCGAGGGCACTGAGTTATGGGTTCGAAGTTGGCGACATGGTGTGGGGGAAGGTGAAATCTCACCCCTGGTGGCCGGGGCATATATTTAATGAGGCTTTTGCGTCTCCCTCGGTGCGGCGCGCCCGGAGGGAGGGTTATGTGTTGGTGGCCTTCTTTGGTGATAGTAGTTACGGCTGGTTTGACCCAGCTGAGCTCATCCCATTTGATCTCTATTTCGCTGAGAAATCCTCTCAAACAAATTCGAGGAATTTCGTGAAGGCCGTGGAAGAGGCTGTCGATGAGGCGAGTCGGAGACGGGGTCTTGCTTTGGCTTGTAAATGTAGGAACCCATATAACTTTCGAGTCACGAGTGTTCAAGGGTATTTTGTAGTGGATGTGCCGGATTATGAGCCCGGGGGAGTTTATTCTGCGAATCAGATTAAGAAAGAGAGAGATGGTTTTAAGCCAAGTGAGACTCTTGCTTTTGTAAAGCAGTTAGCGTTGGTGCCAAGGGGTGGCGAGCAGAAAAGTATTAATTTTCTCAAGAATAAGGCCACTCTGTTTGCTCACCGAAAGGCAGTATTTGAAGAATTTGACGAGACCTACGCTCAGGCCTTTGGGGTGCAGCCGGGGCGTCAATCTCGTCAACTTGTTCATTTAGATCAGACTATTAAAGCGCCGCCTAGAGGTATAATTTCATTCTTTCTCTCATCCTTGGTAGCAGTTATTTTGTTTGCAAATAATCTCTAGGGGTCATCAAACCGGGGAATTTTTCCTTGAATTAGCTGAGGTGTACTTGCTGAACTCCTTGCTGAGCGCTGTTCACGGTACATAAAAGTTTATAAGAGGACATGAAAAGAATTTAATGAACAATCCAGACTCTCTGGGTATTTGCTTAACATTTGTTTGATGCAGTGGTGTGTGAAAACGCTCGCCAATAAACAATTTTTATGAATAAAATTTGGAAATAAATATAGAAAGTTTTTTTTCTTTGTTGAGAAGTAATTTTTTAAAAAGTGAAGAGGGACGAAATCCAAGTACAAAGACATACAAAAGAAGCACGGCATAGAGTACTTGAATGTTCCAATCATACATAGATGCTACTCAATGGGTCAAATGCAACAGTACTCATGTTCTCATGAAAGAAAGTCTATTGAACTACTAGTGTTGTCATTTGAATGTTTGTGGGGTTCAACTTATCAAAAAAAAGTGTTTGTGGGGTTCAGATTTTGTCAAGAAAAAGGTAGTGGTTTTCATGGAAACAGTGTAATATGGGTCTTAACGCATCAGTGCGTCATAAACTAGAATCAGGTAATATCTGGGATTAGTAGGGAAGCTATTCCTGGACACCCGGTGCCAGTAAAAATTCAAAAAAAAAAAAAAACTAGAATCAGGTAATATACTTACACCGGGAAAAAATAGGAGGCTAGATACTGGCAACAATGATGTTGGTATTTCTTTTGCATTCACAAAAAGGCTTGATAATTGAGGCTGGAACCTATTATAACTGTCTGAGTGAAGGATAATGTGAACTATCTGTCAAAGTATTTTTGCAAATAATTACTTAGGAAGCTTTGGCATGTTTTATTAGACTTTGTAGGTTTCTTATAGAAAAGAAGGATTTTCTGGATTTAGTTTGTGTCTTCTGTAGAGTTTTGGGGTGTTCAACTGGATCATTTAATAGGCAATCATGTCATCAACATAAACCTCTATTTTCTTGTGGATCATATTGTGAAACAGTGTAGTCATGGCGTTCTTTAGACCAAACGGCATCATCTTGTAATAGAACGTGCCCTCCTATCTGATATGGCCAAGGAAGACGGAGAAAACGAGAAATGTGTGATGAATTGTTGGGATTATCCTGAGTACCTGCATTAAGTTATTAATTTAAAATTTTCTTATGTGCATCAATATCAGCTATACTACCATGTTCCTAGAGATCCTTTCCTTGGAACAACTGGTGGCATTCTATTTTTGGAGCATCTGATTTGATTGGTTTGTTGCCTTTTCCAGCTCCTTTGAGTGGTCCACTTGTGATTGCGGAAGCTCTTGGTGGTGGGAAAAGCTCTGTGAAACCCGTGAAAATCAAGGACCCTTTAAAAAAAGACAGATACCTTTTCAAGCGGAGAGATGAAACCAACAACTCAGAGACTCACCAAGGTAGCCCAGGGCAGGCAATTTCCTCTGCACCATCAGTTTACATGGACGAGTCTGTAACAGCAGTGGCCGGGGATTATGTTCTGCAAAAGAGGGTGCCTCCCGACCCTGTAAAGCAGATTCCAGCAAAACATGAGGTTGCATATGTTAGCAAGGATGTTGCAATCTCCAGTCTAGAAGGAATTGCCAAAGAAGAATCCATAGATCGGGCTGCAGCATACAGCAGTCCTCTTGGCCATCAAGATATTTCTTTTGATAAGGAGAAAGATTTTCTGCAGGGAACAAATGACAGTTTGGGGCCAGGTGAGTTTGTGAGTCCCACGAGCACAGGGTGGTCGGATTTGTCGAGGGACAAGGTATTCTCACGTGTAACTGATGATGCATCTCAAGCCTTTCGGCAGGAATCTGAGCCAAAAATTTTGAGGCCATATGAAGGTCTTCAAAAACATGAGCTGAGTTTTCCCAGTGGAATGGAAGTGGGCAGTGGATCAGATCAAGTTAAAGACAGTCGTGGTGTTGCAGATCTTTCACCAATTGATACAATGCGTTCGAGTGGAATGACTGCTGATGGAGGAGTTAAGAAGGCAAGAATTCTCAAAAGAACTACAACAGACTTGGGCGCGGAGAACTCTGTTATGGGGGAGAAAAAGAAGAAAAAAAGGAAAGATACTGGTAGAGAAATGAGTTCTGAACATCCACAGAAACGTTTGGCTACTGGAAAAGTGGGGACCCCAATGAGAAAAGTAGCAGGAAAATCCACCCTAATTGGTTTGGCTCCAAGAGAGGATTTTCAGGTTGAATATCAGAGGAAAAGTGTTGGCGCAAGAAATTCCTCAACCGAGTCTGTTGCAACACTTCTAACAGTTGAGACGGGAAATAGTGACATTGAACTTCCCCAACTTTTGAGTGATTTGCAAGCCCTTGCTCTCGATCCTTTTCACGGTGTAGAAAGAAACAGCCCTGCAATTGTGCAGCTGTTCTTTTTGCGATTCCGGTCCCTAGTTTTCCAGAAAAGCTTGGTTCTGTCACCACCAGCAGAGGCCGAATCTGTTGAAGTTGGTCCCACAAAATCTTCATCTGGTGTTGGGGCTTTTGGCAGTCTTCCTGGTGAGCATGCCAGAGATCTTTCATCCTCAAAGCCTGCAAAATCCATAGTGAGACCCATGGATCCAACAAAGGCTGGGCGGAAACGTGGCCCTTCTGACCGTCAAGAAGAAATCGCAGCAAAGAAGTTAAAGAAGATTAATGCAATAAAATCATTGGCTGTTGAAAAGAAAGCTAGCCAGAAATCTTCTGAAAACCGGCGGGTAGAGGGAAGAGATTCAGTGGCACCATCCCTGCCAAAGTCTTTCAGACCAGATCCTGTCAAGAAAGTGGAACCGGTTGCAAAGGCAGTTAATCCCACCATGTTGGTGATGAAGTTCCCTCCCGGTACATCGCTCCCATCTGTTGCAGAGTTGAAGGCAAAGTTTGCTCGTTTTGGGCCAATAGATCAATCGGGTCTCCGTGTCTTTTGGAAGTCGTTGACATGCCGTGTCGTGTTCCTGCACAAGCATGATGCAGAAGCAGCATACAGATATGCTGTTGCTAACAGTTCCTTTTTGGGCAGCATGAATGTGAGGTGCTACACTCGCGAACTGGGAGTTGCTACAGCTGAAGGGTCTGATTCAGGCAAGGGCCGAGGAGATGACAATACCAATGAGTCCCCACGAGTTAAGGATCCTGCAGTTATACAAAGACCAGCATCTGGGCTTGTGAACCAGCCTCTACCAAAGCCAGCAGTCCAGCTCAAATCCTGTTTGAAGAAGTCATCTGGGGACGAGTCTGGGCAAGTAGCTGGTGGCGGTGGTATTAGTAGTAAAGGTATCTCCCGTGTAAAATTCATGTTGGTTGAGGATGAAAGTAGTAGGGGAGAGCAGTTGATGGTTGGTAATAGAAACAACATCAACAACAATGCTAGTATTGCTGATGGTGCACCTTCTTCTGTTGGAATGGATTTTATTAGTAAGAACTTTCAGAAGGTCAGTCCTCCATCTCCATCGCCTCTTCCTCCACAATTTGCAAACGCCCCACATAATAATTTTCATCGTCTGGAAATAGCGCCCTGGAATGCACACAATCCTATTAACAGTCTCCCAGCACCACCTAGTGGTGGAACCTCTGTTGATATCTCACAGCCGTTTTTGAGTCTATTGACAAGGTGCAACGATATTGTCACAAATGTGACGGGCTTGTTGGGCTATGTGCCTTACCATCCTCTTTGATGAAACTGGCATAAAAATCTGATCCTTAATCTGGGATATAACAAGATTGATTGGCTTGAATATGGGGGCAATCTCATCTTGCGAGAAAGCTAGTTGTATCCTCGCAACGCGTTCGAACATGCTTGATAACTCAACTGGAGGGCACCAATTGTCGCAAAAAAGAAAGAAAGAAAGAAATAGAAAAAGAGACTTTAGGGGCCTCGGTTGAGAATCAGGAGCTTATTTTTTGGGAGGGCAAAGAGCTGTTCCAAGGCGACCAAATTCGAGCACAATTTGGGCTTTTAGAGATGGAGTGTGATTTCAGAATGTGGATACTCCAAATGTAATGATATTGATAGTGGCATCTTGTGTATTTTCTTTTCTTTTCTTTTCTTTTTTCTCTTTTTTTTTGGGGTTGATATATTCCGCTTGGGGTTAACGGGTATCTCTATATTTGAAACTGGTGGGGATTTGGTCAATCATTTTGCTACATGGCCGACTACGGCAAGACGGCCGCCTTTTGTAGTGCAACCCGTCCTTGCAAGTGTCATGCATGGGGGGCTCTTGACGGAAGCTTGTGCAATTGCGTCTATGCTCCTGAAACGTAGTGGTTGGCGAATATGATAATGGCCGCCTGGTTGAATCGTTGATGAGATGTAACGTTAATGTTTGCCATTAGGTGATATTTTATAATTGATTGAGAACACAAAGGTTTCATTGCGCCATTAGAAACAAAAATAGACAAAAATTGCTTCTTCAAAAGTGCCTTCACAGGCCAACAACCTAACGGCGAATGTTATTATATTATATGTAGAGAAATGATAGTGTTAGTCGTAATTGTGCAAGCAATATATAATCATTTAAAAAAAATATGAGACTCATGAAAATATTAAAAAGAAAATTTAACGCTATACCATATCTATGCATTCCTGTAGAAACATTACTCCTATATTTAAAGTTGTCTATAATTATTCTATTTTGCCGTCCAATTTCAGTCTCGGGAATCCTGAGAATAACGGTCCAAATTCAAAGTTGCAGTGACAAGTCCCAATCAATCAGTTCTTACTAAGAAGGAATGTTATGTGGGCGTTAATCTCCTTTAATTCCATCCATCCACTATCAGCGGCGAACTTCCTTCAAATTCCCTTTTACCGCGAAAAGTACCCTTTGTTTTTCCGTCGAGAATATGTTCTTAACTTTTTATCATTTACGCATTCTCTTGAGTAGGGAAGAATAAATATACTCTGGCTATTTTCGTCTAATATTATTCTTTCATTCAATAATTACTATTTAGATAAAAAAAAAATTTATATTCTCAAGCAAAAGTATTTAATTTAAATTATAAATTTTAAAATTTGAATCTTTCAAATTAAATCTTTATATTTTAGTAATGCGTTGTTATGGTCTACACATCTTTTTAAAAATAGAATAACTTATTAGAAGACTATATAAAAAAACAAAAAAATAAAGAATAACTTATTAGAAAAATAAAAATGATAATATAGTGTTAGATTTTTCTAGAATTAAATTATAAAGTTGTAATAATTGTTAATATTTATTTTAGGAAAAATCTAGTTGCAAGTACAATTATGTACTAATATGTGCACCAATTAAATGTGATTAGTCAAAAATTTGATTTGATTGAAAACAGTGCTAATTTAAATTTTAAATGTGAATGAATCAGTATTGATACACAGATTAATACGCGACTTTGTTTGTATGTAACAAAACCTTTTTTTTTCAAGAAAAATTCTAAACATAAGTCTCTATACCACACATTATCTATTTTTTTAATTTTTTTCTTTTATTAAATATTTGGTATATAAATAATAAATTGAAAAATTGAAATAGTTGAAAAAAAAAATTTTAAAAATTTTTAAAAATTTAAAAATATAAATAAATATAAGATATGTAGTGTATGGAATTTATGAATAGTAATGCTTTTTTTTTTAACTCCGTATTCTTGAAGGGTCCCGTGCTCACGCACTCTGTCCAAGTTTCACGAAGTTTCATGATGCGAAGGGAATTTCATTCCTTCAAGTTGAAGAAAAAGCCTTACAAATTACATGCAACATTGACGCGCAGAAAAACGCGTATTTATTCTCAGGACCGTGGTACACGCACAGTTGGTGACTCCCGTTGGGATGAACGTCAGGTCAAAAAAAATATTTATTTTTTATTTTTTTAAAATTATTTTTTAATACTTTTAAACATTTTAAAAAAATATAAAAAATTTATAATAATATTAAACAAATTTTTTTAATCATTAAGAAAAAAAAAATGGCCAGGCTCCCAGCACCAGTGGTGACTATAGTATTTTCCTTATTCTTATATCTCATATTTATTCATAGAAACAATAATAAAAAATAAAAATAAAAAATTCTTAGCTATATTTATTTTAACAGAGCACATCTATCGATAATTCAAAATAACAAAATTCTAATATTTTTTATAATTTAAAAAAGTAAAAAACGCGTTTGACAACGTTTAATAGCCGTCACCTCCGTTATATCCTCCGCTCTTTCCCCGCAAAGACAACCTCCTTCCCCCTCCTATATATATAACCGTTCCAACCAACCTGTGGCATCCCAAATTCCACACGCTTATCTTCAGTTCCTCGTCTTCTAGAATTTCTTCCCCGATAATCTTCTTTTTCTTCTTCAATATGGAGTGCAGGCCTTTGGATATCGTAATCGAGTCTGCAAAGGACTTGAAGGACGTCAATCTTTTCTCCAAGATGGATGTCTACGCCGTCGTTAACATCGACGGTGACTACTACCTCAAATCATCCACCCAAAAGACGCCCACCGACAAAGACTGTGGCACCAGCCCCAAATGGAACTTCCCCGTCAAGTTCACCATTGACGACGCCGCTGCTAATCAGAACCGCCTTACCCTCGTCATCAAGCTCAAGTCAGACAGGAGCTTGGGCGACAGAGAGATCGGCGAAGTCCGCGTGCCTATCAAGGAGCTTTTGGACGGTTTCGGCGATGCCAAGGTAACGAAACACGCTGCTTATAGCGTCAGGACCCCGTCTGGGAAGACCAAGGGAACTCTGGATATCACCTACAAGTTCGGTGAAAAGTTCACCGCGCCTGAGATTAAAAGCAAGCAGGCAGAGCCGGTTATGGCGTACCCTGCGGGCTATGCCGCTGGATCAAGTGGCGCTGCCGCGTATCCGCCACCGGGAGCATACCCACAGCCAACGTATGCGCACCCACAGGCTGCGCCAGGATATGCTGGGTACCCACCTGGGGGATACCCGCAGTATCCCCAGTACCCTCCGCCTGGCGGGTATCCACCGCAGCCGGCTTACGGGTATGGTGGCTATGCGGCGCCGGTGCAGCAGCCACATAAACCAAAGAAGAATGGTGGGGGAGGGATGGCGTTGGGGCTTGGAGCAGGATTGCTGGGTGGGTTGCTCGTTGGAGACATGATATCGGACGTTGCTTCCTATGATGCGGGATATGATGCTGGTTTTGGTGATGGGTTTGATTTTTAATTGTCTTGACACTTTTTTTTTTAATTGTCTTCAATTCGTTTTAGATAGAGCGATTTCTGGGCATGTAAATGGAAGTACGAGAATGTAATAATATGTGCTTTTGGGTGTATATATTTTTATTCAATGTAACTTTTCATTTTATATTTTGTGAACCCTACACCAAAAACAAAGCTATGCTTCGATAGTTGGATGGAATTATAACCATTTACTTGGTAGCAATCTGTTTACAAATGATGCTAAGCTTGCACTAGATAAGTCCAGAGCTGGTTTGCACACAGATTGCACCGTCTTTGAAATCATTTCTTCAGAGCCTCCTATCAACAAGAATTGTCTTTTGTTCTCATTCTTTAGATGATTTTACGTGGTACATATTTAGAAAAAAAGATGAATGAACCATCCTCTCGAGATTATTCTGGGTCTTTGACGGAAGGAACCTCAATGAAATTGACCTCCAACTAGAAAGTGGCTACAGCCGAAAGGTGGAATTTTTGTTGGCAGCACGTAATTTTTATTTAGATAAAATTTCATTCTCAAGATTTAAGTTTTAAGAATTTTTATTTAAAATTAAATCATAGATAAAAACATATCCCCACCAACTTATAAAAAGACTTTTTCTATTGCATAAAGTTCGCGTTCCATTTCCATTGATTAGGTGGACAATAGACAAATCAAACACAGATTAAGCTCAAGGCGCTTGCTACGTAGTCCCAAAGGTAACGGAGCATACTGCTTCCCCAAACTACTGGATTGGATTGGATTGTCACGCAAAAGGTCAAAAAAATTAAAAACCAATAAAAATTATGAGTGAACTCCTTAGCATAAAGCATCGCAAAATATGTACAGCCGTAACCTAACGAGATGCATCAACAATTTCTGAACCGGCGTTCCTGACGGTGACTCAACATGCCGACAGGATTTCCTCGGCGTAAAGTAAAATGAGAATCCAACTTCTTAGGCGCCAATCCATTCGTAACTTATGTCCCAATTTATATTACCAAGCCGTAATTTTAGAGTCACATATATGTCACCTGACCCAGTGCAGTATGAAGTTAGGAACAAACAATAAACAGAAACGCAGACGGCAAGGGCGCCTTTTGGACACCTACAAAAATAAAGAAAACAGGCAGCTTTCCATTTAACTAATTTTGAATTTACCATCTACAATTCCGCAACAGAAACTTGCGAAAAGGGTAGGAGAAACCACCATCCTTGTTGTAATACTAAAAGAAAACTACTACTTCTGTTATTTATCTTTCTCGAGTTTAGGCTTTCTTGGGCGACTTGGACACCTTCTCGGATTCGGAAGTAGCGGTTTTCTTTGGTAGTAATACTGGGTTGATGTTCGGCAGAACTCCGCCGTTGGCAATGGTGACGCCTTGAAGCAGTTTCCCCAGTTCCTCGTCGTTCCTCACAGCCAAAAGCACGTGCCTTGGATTTATCCTGTTTTTCTTGTTATCACGTGCTGCGTTCCCTGCCAATTCCAGCACCTGCATTTCATTCCAAGCATTCTTTCAGAACCATCAAAAGAAATGATGCCGAGTAAATACATGACAAACAAATGAGGCTAGGTTGCGAATCTAAGAGTTTTGGCAACCAAAATAACCCGGATCTGAAATTTAAACATTCAGATTCCTCACACTAACGTTTTCACCAAACGTAAAGCTAAAAAAAAAACCATGATCTAATTTTCCCCAAATTTTCAGTAGCCAAACACAGGGAATGGTCAATCGAGATACACGGCATCGTAGAGAGAAGAGGGCTAAAGAGCTTGTTTGTAGGATCCGTAAGTACCTCAGCGGCAAGATATTCAAGGACCGCAGCGAGGTAGATCGGAGCCCCCGTGCCCGTTCTCTGGGCGTAGCGACCCTTCTTCAAGTACCGAGCGATCCGACCAACGGGGAACTGGAGCCCTGCCTTGATTGACTTCGACACCGACTTCTTCCTGTCTCCACCCCTTCTTCCTCCCGCTCCCCTCGTCGTTGTCTTCGCTGCCTCCATTGGAGAGAAAATCTACGACCTCCGTTAACCAAAATGATCCGATTTTTAGTCAAAACGAACTATGAATCTCAAAAGCGCTCTTTCGAATTTTAAAGTGAATTGTCAAGGAACCGAAGGCGGCATTTAATTTAGAGCATTGCTACTCATAAGCCCCTACACCACACACCACATATTTTTTATTTTTTTAAATTTTTTTTAAATTTTTTTTAGATTTTTTCTTTTTAAAATATTTTAATTTTTCTATTTATTATTTATATAACAAATATTTGATAAAATAAAAAAATTAAAAAAATTAAAAAAATAGGTGGTGTGTGGTGTAAGGGCTTATGAGTAGAATTTTTCTTTAATTTATACCGATGGGTGAAGTGCTATCCTGACTTAGATCGGACGGCTACATGTTGCCACGTTGGCGATCCGTGTTATGGTCCAAAAGATTCTGACAGGATGACGGGTGAGACTGACGCCTAAGAAGTGTGGCATGCTGGCGATCCGTAGATTTTCCACCTCGAATGGATGGTGATCTAACGGTCTTAAGTAAGTCACGTTGGGCATCCATGAGGTTTCGGTTTCGGCCAATGGCGTCGTCTCTTATACGCTGGCAATCCGCTGTCTCTTAGCCGAGCTTGGTAAGACAGACGTCTATGAGTATTGATATTGGTTTCATCAAAAGTTAAGTTAAATGCATAAAATGATGAATATGTATAAATTAAAACTGTATTAGATTAGTCAAACTCAAAATTAAGTATTAATATTACTGTATAAAAGTACTTCAATATTAATAAGTTATAGTAATTTAATATAGTATTAGTATTAATATACATTAATACACTAACGTATACTAATTAATTAAAGCGAGTTGTAATTAATATATTAATATATATTAGCATTACTAATGTATTATATATTTATCAAAAATATTAAATTGATTATGTTGAGAATTTATTAGGCCTAAAAATGTAATTAATATATATTTTATACTAATGACTCATGATCAAACAAATGTTCATATTTAGTATTATAATTTTTTGTTATAAATTATAATATAAAATTATTTCATATATAATTATATATAAAAATTATATATATAATATTTTATATGATATTGAAAATTAATTATATATAAACATTAAATCGATCTGGTCCAGTTTCGAAAATTCTATAACCGGAACCGAACCAATTATATCCAGTTTATGGAATCATGAATATATTTTAAATGATAAGATAAATGAACCATTGTGAATGCTCTAACAATCCCATTTTTTCTATTGCATTAGATTAGTCATATACAAATTTTTCTGTTATTAATAAATTGGGTTTTTTTTAACCAAAATAAGATATCTTATTACTCAAGAACTGAACTTGAGATACATAGTTTATCCCTTTGAATCAAATCATGAATTGATTCCGGATATTCTTCAACCCAACATCGCATCCCAATAAATCTTAAAGCCATTATAGAAAGCTTATGAGCTACACCATTCCCTTTTTTATATGTAAACAGAAAAGATCAATCAATTCTATGTTTAAAGACTTGTTTTAGATCTTCTATACTTTGTCTATGTCAAGCACAATTTTCTTCTATTTTCTTTATTACCTTTATCATTGAGAAGCAAATAAATAAGACATATCTCTTATATAGTTGTATGCTTAGTTTTGGTTTATTTTGATTGGCGGTGGACTTGCTGGTACATTTGGATGATTTTGTAATTGTTTTTTTATTGTGTGGGGACATTTTTTTGACTTGCTTGTGGGTTGGATGAGTTTTGTTTTTTCTACTGGACTTCTTTGCTTTTTATGGTACTCGACTTGTCGAAGTTGCTAGTGAGGTTGGTGGTCTTTGGAAGCTGTTTGCTCTTTGACCAATTGATGGAATTTTTTGTATCACATATATATTCATGTAATGGAATGGAATGACATTGATTTTGATACATGAAATTTGTATTGTAGACAACTCTATGAAATTTGTATTAAGTTGTGAAAGTGGGGTATGTTTGTTAATGTTTAATTTTAAGACAACATAATTGGTGTATATTTATAGATCTTTATATAGTTGGTTTTAATTGCAAAATATATATAATTAACTTTAGGGAAAAAAATTATTATTAATAATAATAAATAATTTTTTAATATTTTTTTGGGCTAAAAGATGCATAATCTTTTAAAGACAACCTCCAAAACATGTGATTTTGTATTTGCATTTGGTTATACCAATACTAGTGCTCTAAGGCATTAACCACATAATAGAGAGTGAACAGATTTAACTTAGGCCCATTTGGATGTTGAGATGGATTTGTTGAGATCAATCCATCTCAACATCCAACATCCCTCAAACACAAACCATTTTAAATTTTAAATTTTTAACTTTTTAATATAATCATTACTTAATCATTATAATTTTCTCAAATTTACGAACAAAATGTAAAGGGAAAAGCTTCTATGCCGCCCATGTTTGACTGCCCTAATTGACCACTGGTGTAACAGCCCGCTAAAATTATCAGTTTTGGATTATTTCCCGACAGCGATCACATCTCTCTTGTTTTACCCTCATCTGGAATCACGCGTATAGATTATCTTTTCCGTAAATCACGTAATTTGTTCTTCACCGACAGCTGTAAAATCATGAACAGTTCTATCCTAAGCGTTGTACCTCGATGGCGTTTTTCCGGATCTTATCCATCGAATTTCAAAGTATTAAATAAGCTTGTTTTTAAAGTAGCACAATTATAATAATTTAATGAGTTCTGAAAATATTATAATTGTGGATATTTATTTAGATTAAATATTTTAATTGTTTTAAGATATTAAGAGGTTTAATTTTACGTTGAAAATTCTTATTTAAATTTAAGTGTTTTATGCACTTTGATTAATTAACGGTACTTTATCATTTTTATATAATGATGAAGAAATATTATTTTATAAATTTTAGTTTATAAAATAATATTCTACCTTAATTCATCATAGTGTTTTATTTAAAGTGTTTTATTTAAAATAAGACATTTAAGCGTTTTTAATCAGTGTTTTAACTCACTGTTGGTTTATTTGAGGATCCCGAAATGTAGAATTGAAGCGATATACTCTGGCCCTACCTTTTTTCTCTTCACTTTTTCTCTTTTTCTTTTTATTTTCTTTTTTTCTCTCCCTTTCTCTCTCTTTGGCCGACGGATGCGTGAACTCTCCACCATTGCCGTTCGGGTTTGAGCTCCAGCCGGCGCCACCTCCGGCCGCCGGACCCCACCTCCCACTCCGGCCTCTCCCCCTCCCTCCGGCGAGTCCAACCACGCCGGTGGTGTACTAAACCGGCCTCTCCTTCTCTCTCTCTTACCGTTCTCTTCCTTCTTGTCTCATTACCGTCGCCGCCCCTTTGACCGCCCGTTTCTCCGCCGTCCGGTGGAGGTGTCGTACACCGTCCCCGCCATTCTCTTCCTCTCTCACCAAAGTTCATCCCCTCCAATTTTCAGAGCCATCGGACCAGCCGTTAGTCTCCGAGAGCCGCCGGAAGTTGCTGCCCCTGCCCTGTTTTCTCCCCTGTTGCCGATTTCTTTCTCCGCCCAGAACCGCCGCTCGCCGGCGGCGTGGACTACACCACCCACCCAGATTTCTTCCCCTCTCACCGGTGAACATCCCCTCCAAGTTTCACCTCCATCCGAGCCACCGTTAGCCGCCACTCTCGCCTCCAAACAAATGGGTTTTTAAGGTTTTTCACCATTTTGGACCACCATACACGGCCAAATCAGCCACCAAGCACCACCATTGGACTCACCTCATCAAGGGCTTCCTCCCCATGTCTTTCTTTTTCCCAAACTCTCACTTTTTTCATATGGGTTTCTCAAAACACCCGTTCGGTTGCACCACCGTGCGCCGCCGTACACGGCCACCCGTGGTGTTTCACCACCACCATCTTGTTCCTCTCATCCTCATGAACCTCTCCAAGAAATTTCATGGCCAACGGAGCTTCGTAGAGCTCACACTCTCCCTCACTCTCCAAGGCCAAAAATGGTTTCAAACGGCCGATCCGCCGCCGTTAGCCACCGTCCGACCACCACCTCACCACCACAGCTCCACCACATGTTCCTTTACCTTTCCCTAGCTTTCCATGAAGTTCGCTACCTCGCGTCTCCTCCGCTCACCGTTCGGAGTTACTATTCACGGCGTGACGCCGCCGTGCTCCGCCACCTTTGACCACCACGAGGCGACCGTGAGTCTTCCAAGACCACGCCTAGCCTTTCTCAAGCCCAAACTACCACTTTATGTGGTGGACAGACACCGTACCGCCACGTACGCTCCTCCGACGCATGTTCGTGACGAACAACGAGCGACGCACGGGTTATCCCGTCGATGGTATAACCTTCTATCTCTAGTTATTTTACGTTGAAAATAGTTAGTTGGTTGGTTTGTGAATTGTGTAGTTGTATTTGTGGAGTTCGTTGCGTAGTTGTGAAGGGAAGTGTGGTTGTGAAGTGTTGAGTTTGATTGTGTATTTTGTGGACTGTGCTGTGAAGTATAGGCGTGAGATGGATGCCGTAGATGTGATACGGCGGGTTGTGTGAAGAGAATACGCGTGTAGCGTACTCTGTGTAATGCAGCGACGCGCCGCGCGACGTGCGCTGTAATGATGTGTGTCGTAGAAGGAAGGGAGTACGCATGTAGTGTACTCCGTGTTGTATGGCGATGCATCGTGTGATGTGCATCGTGTTGATGAGTGTTGTAGCGAAGGAAGTACGCGTAGTGCGTACTCCGTGTCGCGTAGCGATGCACTGTGAGACGTGTATCGCAGTGATGGGTTTTGTAGTGTGGATGGAAGAGAGTTCACGTGAGTGTACTCTGTATTAAGTCGTGAAACACCGGATGGCGTGTCACGAAGGGTTGGATGGCGTAACAGAGAAGTGTAGAGCATGGTGTAGTGTTGGGAAACTGTATGACAGTTCCCGAAGCAGTGGTGTTATGGATTATAGTCTGGGGTGACTGGTGTCATCTTGTGGTTGACTATGGCTAAGAGTATATGGATTGAGAAAGGAATTGTTTGTTGGTTATTATTGATAATTTTAATGAACTTGTTTTAGTGCAAAGGCTTTATGAAGTCAAATTATCTCTTCTGGGTATAGTGAAACCTCAAGTTGCCGTGGTGTTGCAAGTGCTCATAATATGACAATTGAGTTCAGAAGTGAAAATCTTAAGGACTTGAGTGTTCCTCTTCCAGCTGTTGTGCAGTTCCTCGTGTTTCGCACTCTATTCTCATAGAACGCGACGATCGAGGTAAGTTAGCCTCTAACTTACTATCAGTTTATTGTGTATGTGTGATGGGTAAGAGAACTACCATTTATGTATGTATGTTATCGTATATGCCATGTCATGCTATGTCATTACATGTTTATCTGCTACGTATGATTTAATCTCTCATGAATAATTATCTGTTACATAATCTTTTCTGTCATACAATGATGTTATGTTGCAGTAAGTATGCCATGAAATGTTATGATTAAATCATATGGTGCCATTTACAAGTATACGTCATGTTAGAAAAAGTATATGATATTAATTAAATCTCATGCATTAAGAAAGATAAGTATTATGTCGATAATCTGGGAACTGTTACGTAACTATGTTATTATATCGTGGGGCCACAACAACTGTGGAGTACGTATTATATTTTATGTTACTTATAATGCGTGGGGCCACAACAACTGTGGAGTACGTATTATATTTATGTTACTTATAATGCGTGGGGCCACAACAACTGTGGAGTACGTATTATATCTTATGTTATTGATAATGCGTGGGGCCACAACAACTGTGGAGTACGTATTATATTTTATGTTATGTATGATAATGCGTGGGGCCACAACAACTGTGGAGTACGTATTTATTATTTATGTTACTTATAATGCGTGGGGCCACAACAACTGTGGAGTACGTATTATATTTATGTTACTTATAATGCGTGGGGCCACAACAACTGTGGAGTACGTATTATATTTATGTTACTTATAATGCGTGGGGCCACAACAACTGTGGAGTACGTATTATATTTTATGTTACATGAAGTATGGGGCCACAACAACTGTGGAGCATACACTACATGAGACACAGCAATTGTGACATGTAGAATACGTGGGGCCACAACAACTGTGGAGTACGTATTATATTTTATGTTATGTGTATTCATGGGGCCACAACAACTGTGGAGCATGAAGTATGGGGCCACAACAACTGTGGAGCATACACTACATGAGACACAGCAATTGTGACATGTAGAATACGTGGGGCCACAACAACTGTGGAGTACGTATTATGTTTTATGTTACTTGAATACGTGGGGCCACAACAACTGTGGAGTACGTATTAACGCACGTTATTAATCAAGACAATTAAATAAGATTCCAAGTTTATGTTAAGTCAAGTTTCAGATCAAGTGCATGATAAGTCAAGTTTCAGATCAAGTTCATGTTATATTATGCTCACGTACATGTTATGTTCATGTTCATGTTATGTTCCAAGTTCAGTTCAATATGTTATGTTCACGTTTATGATAGTTCAAGCTCACGTTCATGTTATGTTATGTTCATGTCCATGTTATGTTTCACGTTCATGTTATGTTGATTGTTCATGTTATGTTTTAAGCTTAAGTTCATGCCATGTTAAGTCAAGTTCAGTTCACGCTTAAGTTCTGGTTAAGTCATGCTATATGTCAAGTTATACTATGTTTATGTATGACTATAATTATGCATTTATGCTTTTACTGCCATGCATGCATTTTTAACCTGTGTATAAGTTTTATGTTAACTTACTGAGATTTGTAATCAAATCTCACTGTGGTAGTCCCAACTACCATTCCCCCCGAATGGTAGATCTTGTTACAGGACCCGAAGGAGAATTGGAATCTGACCAACTGAATACAGTCGACTAGGCCACGGTGCGATGTTGATGATGGTATAGTATTTAACTTAGGTTAATAATTACACTTTTGGAGTTGTATCTCAAGTATTCTTTTGATCACAACCATTTTAGACTAGTGTGGTGATCACGGCTTTTTAGTATGCCTTTATGTATGAAATATGTTTCAAGTCTTTGGGATATTTTTAGTTTGGTGCATAGTATTGCTAAAGAAAAAAATTATCCGCTGCGAATATTGCATAATGCTAGATGCATGTTAGGAACATTGCATCTTATATATCATGAACGGGGGCAGGTAACCTTGTGTTGCATGTCTCGACGTTTCAAATGTCCGTTCAATCCCAAGCGGAATTTGGGGGCGTCACAGCTGGTCAATTTTTTTTTTTACTTAGTGATTAAGGAAGTGATTTTAAGTATATTGGTGTATTTTTTTATTTTTTAAAAAATATTAAAAAAAAGTGAAAATAAAAAAGAAAATGCCTGGGCGGCACACCTAGCAGTAAACGCTAGGCGGCATAGTAGTCCGATCCAAATATAAAAAACAATTCGAATTCTTAAAATTCCAAAGCAAAACTAATATTAAAAAATTATATTTTA
Source organism: Carya cathayensis (assembly GCA_011037825.1). Classification (NCBI taxonomy): domain Eukaryota; kingdom Viridiplantae; phylum Streptophyta; class Magnoliopsida; order Fagales; family Juglandaceae; genus Carya; species Carya cathayensis. The sequence continues at coordinate 1,085,749 of QGSO01000269.1, read as the reverse complement.
ATAATATTTTATCTTTATAATATTTTTATTCAATTTTTATCTATTCTTTTTCAAAACTTTATAAACTATCATAACTCAAACTGTCTGACTACTATTTTCAAACAATTTAAAAATTTCACTACTCTTTAACTTATATATTGCTTGGACTATATAATTCAAGCGTCAATCATTGCTTCCTCAAACTTCTTAAAGGAGGAAACTTCTTGGAGGTTAGGTCTTGTTTAGTTATACATATGAGATGAAGTAAGATAAAAGTTTAAAGTTAAATAAAATATTATTAGAATATAATTTTTTAATATAATTTTTATTTTAAAATTTGAAAAAGTTGAATTATTTATTATATTTTTTTTGTAAAATTTTAAAAAAGTTGTAATGATTATATAAGATGAGATGAAATGAGATAGTTTGAATTATGTAACCAGACATGCTAATAGCCTAATACAATCATATTTGGCTTAGAACTCGAACTGTAATTTGTTTCATGTGCCATATTTTTCAAGTTAGACAGACATACACAAGGAAAAAAAGAGGTAAAAGAAGTCGACTATGGCAAAGACAACACAGCCACAGTCAATGAACTTTGTTATTTGTTAAAGAAGATATATACGTTGAGGATAACAAAAAGATATAAAAATAAAATGCGCATCCGGGGAATCGAACCCCGGTCAGTACCGTGGGAGGGTACTATGATACCACTACACTAGATGCGCTAATTCTGCTAAATGACTTTTAGGTTATAATGTAATAGTCTTTCCATCTCCCAATTCCGACCCCTCCTCCCTTTCCACTAATGGAATATTTTATAGAAAGTTCTTGAAAGACAAATAAAAATAGTGATAATTGTTGTGGAAATTCAATGAAATAATGTTTTGAGCGTTGCATTCAAGAAATATGCAATAAAATAAAGAGAGTCACAAGTGTCATCAAATTTGCAAGAGTTTGGGTGCCATGATCTCATCAAGAACCATTCATTATTAGCTTTGCATACAAAAAACTTAGCGTATTGATCTCTTGTTAAATGATGGCTTATTTTCTCTTATATATTTGGTTTTAGAAAATCTATTATAATCCTTGTTTTATACACATTCAATACATCACTGATGTGTAAACTTTTCACGTCAACTGTGCTAAAAAATAATTAGTGTGTTGATTTTTTTTAAAACTATTGTGAATTCCACTACAAGTGATGTGTTAACACACTAGTTTATATATGGCAAAACTCATTTAATTTTGCATATAAATTAGAAGGAAAAGTGCTTTGCATGTACCAGGAATAAAAGGAAAATAAGGTAATTCACATATGGCTATATTAATGAGTACATTACGCCCATTCTACATCTCTATCAATCTCATTCCGTCCTTCAAGTTTCCTCCATTTTGTTCTAATTGGATTTTCAAATGAGGTTGTCAGTTTGAGTTCATGGTTTCGATGGCAAAGCAAAATGTCATCGACCTGACAGACAATGATTTATAAATCCATCCTCATTACACCTCCACTCCAATGCTACTACAAAAGTTCTTGCTTTACTGCTGCAAAATTTTGAAATTAAGAACTTCTCTAATTCCTTTCAAATTTGATATTATGCTCTTTAACAGTGCATATACAAAACCATGCTCTTCAAAAATTTAATAATTGTTATTGAAGATCAGAACAATCCAATCGAATCTTCAATATATGTTTTACGCTATCAGATTCAATGGCACCTTGATCACTGATATTTTGAGAGTTTCGATTCTATCCTTCCTCTAACAGTTCTTAAATCTGGGTTGCGTTTACTTGATTTTCTACTTCGTGAGGTTTGTGATTCTCGATGCTTTCGTTTCCGTGGTGCAGTTGACCTTTCTGGCTTTCTATTCCGTTGCACCCGCATCCTCTCTAAGCGCTGGCGTCGGATCTCAGGATCCGCCCAGCCTTTTCCCCATTCTGAGAAAGTTGTACAAGAATTGCACTTGCTCACTGACAGCAGCATATCTGCCTCCGGATAAACATAAAAAAATTGATCCTTTTCAGATTGCAAAAGTTCCAGGCCGAGTTTTGTTGGCTCTGGGAATTGAATCTGAACATGAATCTGCACAAGACAATGGAATTAAAAATGATGGCACACAAGTCTATCAACACACGATCAAGGACATGCACGCATATGAACTAGGTCACAAAAAGAAAATACCCACGCATGGGGTGCTATAAGACGTACAAACATGGATGTAGCTCCTAGTTTTAGACGGGTGCAAACAAGTACTTTGCTATTTCCGTCCCCAGTTGGACTGCACGGGAGGGATGTTAATGACCAACAACTTTTGATTTCAGTTTACAAAACACAACTGAAATAGTAAAAATTTATGTTGTCGCACGAGATCCCTGATCAAATATTTAGTCTCAATATAATGTCAAATCCAACCGAATTATGTCATCGCAATAATGAGCATAAAATTTCCTGAAGTCCTTCATAACTTAGAGCAGACTTGGTCTATAGTCCACTAGTCATGCTGGGGCCGACAAGCACAGTTGGTAAAAAACTCGGCCAAATCCAGAAGCTAGAATAGCATGGTTGTCCATATAATTACCTGGGCATAGAACTTCTCAAGGTGTTGCCACTCACTTGGTCATATGGACTAAAAATTGGAAATTGGCACAGGATAAATCAGTTTTTGATTACCTTCTCATCTGCCTCTCGAATGTATCCTTTATCTTCCATAATCCGTGCAAGACCTCGCCACCATAGCAGATCAGTTGCCACAAATTTTTGGGACTGCATGTGGCCATCAGATAAAAACAAACAAATAGCAAGAATTTGAGAAACGTCTTAAACCCCCACCATCACAGATCACACGCACACACAGGATAAATTTATTGTCACCTGCTCCCTTATTTTACTAACAAGCATTCTGAGATTCGGCATTTCCATAGAGTGCCATTGCTTCATGCCAGTGCATGTAGCATCATCATATGAGCCATTCATAAAACTTTCCTTCTCCTGAAATTCAATGGGTCCCAATTTTAGAAATAACAAAACTTATAACCACCCTCCATCCATTAGGAAATGATGTATCCATCAAGAGTTTTGTTATTTACAACTCAGTGCGTAAACATACTACTTTTTGTGGGGCTCATTATAGTTATAAAATGCCAAAAGACCAATACTACTTTAAACTAGCTGATGTGGCAAGCTTCAACATCAGTAGTGTGTTGGTTGTATTAATAAGTATGCTTGCAAATAGATTTTTTTTTTTTTTTTCCATCAACTACTAGGAATTTCAAAACTAATTGCATTTTGAATATTGGCCATCAGCTTAACATTTTTGGATAATTTGTAATTTAATAAAGTATAATAATTCACATAACAACAGTTCTAAATTCAAACCTTAACTCCATAAAACCTCCTGTTTTACTTAAATGTTCCACACGTTATGCCAATTTATTAATTTTGACATGTCGCTTGAGATAGAGTACTGGAACACTCATTAAACAATTAAATTAACCTTTCCCTTAGGGGTGGGCAGTGGAGGCGCACACCCTACTACCCTTTCCCCATCCACCCTGTATGTAGAATGCCCAGTGAGGGCGGGGGGCGGGCTGACCCCAGCAGGGCCCCGCCACCCGCTCCGCTTCACCGTATATTAAAAAATATTTTTTATATATTTATATAAATAAATATACAGTATAATTTGTTGAAGACTTGAAGGTGTATTCAAGTTATTAGATTGCTTTAGCCTCTTAAGCCAACCTTTATATAGGAGGCCAAGGCAATACAATAGTTATATTTAAGCAATGTGGGACTTAATAGATTGGCCTAGGCGGGGTGGGGTGCGGGAAATGGTCCCCCCCGCCCGGCACCATGCGGGTATCACCCCTACTTTCCCTACTACTATAAGTTTTTGAAATAATTGGTGCATTAACACACATGTGCATATGTTCATACGTCAACATGAATGTATATGCATACTTAGACAGTGAAAGAAAAATAAGCTGCCAAAAAATACCAAGAAATAGTAAAAAATAATAGTGTGGCACCTATATTGCATGCTAAAACCAAATATCTATCACAAGTAATGCAGGTAAATCATGAATTGAACTTACATGATGAGAAGCAATAGCCTGCATCAACACATCTGCCTCCTCTTTCAAATTCTGCATTTCAGGAGGTCCATCAACACAAACATCACATCTGCATATTAGATGAGTATACCATTTAGCCATAACTAGAAACAGGGATTACTAACCATGGCATTGTAGCATACTCATTGCTTAATGTTACTGAGATGATAATTATAGGTTAACCTATATAAAATTTGAATAAAACAAAATTGTATTGCTGATATCCTGAAATGAAACAAAGAGAAACATACAAGAGACACTTCTCATAACTCAGATCCTCCCCAAAGTACTCCACAAGTGTCTTAGCCCGACAGCGATAAGTATTCATGCCATATCTGTAATTGTATCATAGTATGTAATAAAATTTTCAAGACAAAAGGAAACAAAGATAGCCGGAAGGAAATGCATGTGACATTAACCTGAAGCAGTCAGATAGCATCTTATATGCATGTTTCGTCTGCTCTTCACTTCTTTTGCTCGGCAAGAGTGATGGTACTCGTGTTAGATTTGCATACAGAGCTGTTCAACAAAAACACAACACATTCTATGTAACTCTTTAAACAACATATTTGCTTTTATAACAGTTTACAGCACCCTGTTGAATTATCTAGACTTCACAACAGAGACCATGCTCCACAAAGCTGAATAAGGTGAGCAAGGAGTTGAAGATACAGGCATTAAGCCGAAAACAAAAAGCGTGTGGGAGCTGTAAGCAATAGAAATAAATTGCTGACTAAGAAAAAGAATTACTGCAATCTGCTAATTTCCCATCCCTGCCAGCTCGACCAGCTTCTTGATAGTATGCCTCCAAACTCTGGAAGAAAACTGATGATTAGAACAAGCTCACGTCACCAAATATCTTAAGATTATATTGCCATGCACAAGACTAGCAAGTTTAGAAACAGATCATTAATTGACAGTCAGTTTATTCATAACAGCGAGTGCATAAGTCCACCGACAAAGAAATGTGAAACCCAGTAAACATTTTATCTATTCAAATTTTAGAGATTACCTGTGGCCAACCATAGTGGATAATTCTTCGGACATTCAACTTGTCAATTCCCATTCCAAAAGCAATTGTTGCAACAACAACCTGGAGGTAGAGGAAAAATATAGTTGAGACATACTGAAATGGAACCAAAATGGAATACAAATGCCATGAGACCATCTAAAATCTCTTTTGATGAACTTGATTTTGAATTGAAATTATTTATATTAACAAGACATAAAACATTATAGTAATGACAAGAAAAGGCTAAAATGGACAAGTCTTACTTTTCTTTGTGATCTAATATTTGAGTCTCGCCAAGCTAGAAACAATATTTAAACATTCTTTCCATCTGTTAGGATTGAAATATACGGCATAGACCTATTTAATACACACTAATAGAAGTAAATTATTTTATAGGCGCTATTTGTGCACAAAAGTAATATCCTAATGTCCGATTTGGACACCAACTTGAATCTTTATTGAGAAAAGACAGATATAAAGGATATTCCCTTCAACTAAGAATATAAAATTAAAAAATTTCATACCATTTAGGTACATTTATCAGTACATGCTGCAAAATATTGCAATATTCAAACATCAAAATTCTGCACATATAAAATCCATCTTTTTTTATTGAGCAAATTACATATCACCCTCCACCTTCTTCTAGAGAGAGTAAATTATATTTGAACTAAAGCTTATTGCCATAGGAAGCCATTAGTCATAAAAGATGGCGTCTATGGATGTATAAAACAATCCTGACTTATTCATTAATATTATCATCCATGAAGAATGAAAGTCCATACCTCTAAATTGTTTTCATGAAATTCCTTGTGAACCCGCCTTAAATGTGATTTTGGCAACTGGGGAAAGAAATAATCTCATATTAATCACATACCGAACAGAGAGAGTTCGAATGTTTAGAGCATGTGATCAACACAATACTAGAGCAAATGTTACACGAATGATGAGCTGGTAGAATTAATGAGGGGGAGAGTAGGACAATCATATAGGAAAAAAACACAGAAAGAAAGTAAAACAGGAAAGCAATCATTGGCAAGCAGGGCTCAAAAGTGCATGATAATCAGGTATATTATGAAATTGCTAATGCGTTCATCCACCTGATTTCCCTGTTTATTAATGTTTCCTCACCATATATTCTGCAGCCTTTTCTGCAGTAATATCTATTTATCTCACATATAAACTTCAACTTTTAGCTACAAGAAAACTGGGGTTCAGAAATTTGGGGAACCACACATTTCTGCAAGAGAATTCTTTGTTGGTCTAAGAGATTGCCTTAGTGTGAAGACAAAGTTAGAGAAGCACGTTAGGATCATAATTAGAAAACAAATATCACACCATTAGGCATATAAATACACTTATAGTAAATTTTCTTGTGCAATACATACTGAAGCATTATAAGCAGCAGCCTTCACACCACGCTCACAAAGATATTTTGTGATGTTCAATGTCTCTTTTCTAGTAGGAACATATATAATGGTCAATCCTTCTTCTAAAGGTTCATGGAGAAGTCTTAGTATTTCTTTCGGCTCATTTGGCGGATCGACTGTCTTTGATAACCCACTCGAACCCCAGCATGCATGAGGAGATTGCCCACAGAATTCACCAAAGGCAACTGCAAGAATAAAAGTGATTGAAACATGAACCAATAATCATTGATTTGCAACAATTTTAAAGTTTAGTTATACCACATAGTTAGTAATTTCAATAACGAAATTACTTTCAAGTTCTAATTTACTTAAAATGATATCTACTGAAATAGAAAAATAGTGAAGAAAAAAACTACACAGTGACAGAAGATCAGTACCATCCCAATCATCCACACCATGAAAGACATCCACATCATTTTCCAAATATTCAATGGACATTTCTTTTCCCTTCATAGCTGTTGACCCATTTTGCTTCATTGAATATGGCTCATCAATATCTCTGTCAGAATACAAATCCTCAGTGTGGTTTAGATCATTTCGAGAGATTCCATCTGCCTTATATATGCAACCAATATCAGGGCCATCAGATGCACCACCTAATTCTTCTGACATTGTAATCTGTTTCTTGTAACCAGTCTTTCTCTTTCTGACATAAATGTCTATCAGTTCACAGAAATCCTTCCCATAGGAAGATGGTGAAGATGTTCTACTATGTTTTACCTGTAAATAGCAGCAAGTCATAGCAATTTTTTCAATAACAAATATGGATGTTTAGTCAGAGGCAATGTCAAATACGGTGGTAGAACAAAAAACAATAACAAAAACAGTTCTAGTCAAATTATGCTTAAAAAATATGCCGTCCAAAAAAACTTGCAACTTTCCTCTTGGAAAGCAAACCTTCAAATTGAAATCTCATAGAAAGGATCAATCTGGAAATCATGCCTGAGAACATGCTAAAAATACATTAAAAACCTCACCGAAAACCGAAGATTTGAGCGGAAAAATGAAGTAAGCACAATCTTTGTTTCCTTTGACATGGATAGAGACTTAAGAATGTCTTCTCGAATGCGTATTGTGGCAGTAGCAGTCAATGCCATCAGTGGTATATCAAATTCTAAAAATTTTAAATTGCAAGCACTGAAGTTCTCCCGCAGCACAGACAATCGCCTGAAACAATACATAAGTCAAATAATTACAACAAATCTAATCATCTAATACAAGACCTACATTGATGGGTCTCAAAGGAGCTCAAAGGCACATTCACAGACAATGTAGACATATTGGTTACTAATACGCAATAAACAGGTGATGGTTCTTGCTTCCAAGCCAAGAGGTGAAGGGCAAGTTGTATGCACATATGAAAAGGAATGTAATAATATGCAATAGTGACAATCAAATCCGATGACTGCTGCATATTAAAAAAAAAAAAAAGAGCATCTGGGAAAAAATGGAAAATCATAAACCTGTAATCAGGCCGAAAATCATGACCCCACTTGGAAACACAATGGACTTCATCAATTGCAAATAAAGCAATTCCACGACTTTCTGCAAGCCTCTGAAGTGGTTCTATCAATCTGCAATAGTGGAGATTGTATTTTCTTTTAACTAAAACAGGAAAAAAATCCAAAGCCTCTTTAAAACAAATGTCAGAGGATATGATTTTTACCTTAAAATTGTCTCTGGACAAACATATATTATGTCATACATGCCTCTCATTGCTTTCTGTTCCACAGAACTGTCAGGTTGCCCAGACCCAAGAAAGCAAGCAGAGACCCCATGTTTTGCAAGTTTTAAGCACTGATCATGCATCAAGCTAATCAAGGGGGAAATCACCACTACAACCTTCCCTGTTAATAATGCTGGAATCTGAAAACAGAGTGATTTTCCTATAGAAAGGCAATTATGTCAAAGTAATTAGCACCCACCCAAACAAATAGTAATAGGTACATACAGATGGATACATAAAACATACAAACATTACCAGACCCTGTTGCAGCAAGAACAAGGCAATCTTGGTGAGCAAACCAGGCAGCCAATGCTTCCTTTTGGAAATTCTTCAGAGATGAATGACCAAAATGATTTTGCAAGAGACTGATAGCTTTCTTCTCCCAATCTGTTCCAATGTCTAACTCCTGAGTGCAATCCCTATGGTCTTTAACATAAGAAGGTGACACATTTGATCCAGACACCAATATATCAGGTACAACATCAACCTTGCTTGGTTTCAGTCTAGCTTTGAATTGGAAATGGTCCAGTATGCTAGACTGTCGTGTTTCACTTGAAGGATGCAAGGTGGAAAAGGCTCTCTTTCGCAGAGCCTTTCTATTGCCCGTGGAACATCTAGAACTACTTGATGTGCCCCCACCATTTCTACAAGGACCATTCAAGATATAGTCAAGTGCATCAACAAATGATGGACCCCTTGCTTTTACACCTTCTTGGACGGCGAAATCCTCAAATCCCATTTCAATCAGTTTTTCAGTGACTTGGTCAGAAGATGCATCATTGCCATCCATGATATGAAAACGTTCTCTGAGGAAAAATTGGCTACCAAAAAGTCAAGGTTACAACAAGAACAAAGATGTATAATTGAAAAAGGTTCAATCTCCTGTGATGTCCATGCAGCTACATATACAAAATCTAACATATGAAGCCTTAAATCAAATGACTTTATATGAAAATAAGGCAAGACAAACTCCTAAGCAAAGAACTATTCATTCAAAAAATTTCCCAAAAGCAACACTGTCCAAGTCTTTGTCCTCAAAGAGATAAATCGGGGGAATTAAAAAGTCCTGGCTAAACATAAATTATCAAAAATTAGAGGAAGAGGAAAAACAAGTACTAAAACGCAACAATGAGAGGATTGCTTCAAGGAGTATCGAAGATAAAACGTCAAAGACCTAATTAGCAGGGAATTCAAATTGCAGCTAAATTTCATAAAAATGAATAAATAAGCATTAGTCACAGCCTAAAACTAGTTTCAAATGAAAGAAAAAAGGGAAACCCAGTCCTACTAAATTATTCATGTAAATCTAACACTAAATAAGGCAGAGGGACAAATCAGTATCCAAAACTCATTGCTAAAGACTAAAGGGGCAAGTGATCTCACTGGGGGAAAAAAGGCATAAAAGCATTAATCAAGCACAATCCATTCTTTGCACAGTCAAGGTTTTTTCTTTCATTTGCTCTAAGAATTATATCAATAAAAAGAAACAAAGACACAAGTTTTTTTCCGTGACTTTATAAGCAACCTAACGGAGAGTCAGCAAAATATTCTTGAATACAACTCAACAAATTATAAAAACCAAATAATCAATGCAAACCCCTACATGTCTTTTTATTGGCACTGCCTGGAACAAAGTCTTAAGAAATCCGGGGATTACCCAAGCTCTCGTAAAGAAGTTTTCACATGTATAATTCGGATAGTTTAAGGAGAAATTCTCCTGTCCAATAGCCCCAAAAGTGTGAATGCAAACTCCTACATAAAACACTCAGTTGGTTTTCATTGTATACAACCTTTTTCTCTCCATTGTCGTAGCGACCAAATAATGCCTCTATTTGAAAAAAACAAATGTTCTATTCCGATTCCAATTAATCAAACGTTATAATATTAATTTACCGGACCATGATAAGAGAGAGCAAATACAGAAGATCATCGAGGAGCAACACCAGATAAAAAGACAAAATTAAATGGCGAAAATATTACGATGAAAAATATAATCAGAAAACCTGAAACACACCCCAGAGAGACAGAGAGAGAGAGAGTTCTGACCTATTAGATGCGTTTCCCGCCAGACGGTGCGAAACTTTGAATTCGAGAGAAATTTCTGAGAGTTCGCAGTGCAGGTGGATCATAAGGGCAAAACAATCTTTACATATTTTCATTGGGTAGTGATAGCGTTACTACGAAGATTTGAATTTTTTTTTTTTATAATTTTTTTAAGTATTTTTTAAACATCTTTAATCATTAAAAAAAATTAAAAAAATTTATAATTTTATTAATAACCATTTAGTAAAACAAAAAATTAAAAAAAAAATCAAATACAAAAAAAAGTAGTAAATAGGTAGTAGGAGACTTGTAATTCTGTCATTTTTCCTTTTCATTACCTTTGGATGCAAAATCCAGACGACGTCGTATGGCTCAGATCTGTACCCTGCTGGGATACGTTTTGTTTTTCTGCAGTCGGAATATTTTCCAAGTAGTTTTCAGATAATTTTGTGTAATACTTTCTTCAATGTTACACATAGTCGTAGAGTACGTAAGCACCTTGTAATCACTTTAAAAAATAGTAGAGTTCTTTAAAAAAAATAAAAAAAAATAGTAGAGTTTACTAATAAAAAATTATTATTTTTATCTGTATTTATTTATTTACTTTTAACGTGATTACGCAGTACTTACTCACTCACGACTGTAAGTATCATTTCTCCTTACAAAAACATGCTCTTAGTTAATCAATCACATGTGATAAGCTGAGGTACAAATAAATTTGCATTAGGAAAGAACTACCCATAATAATATGAAACAATTAATTTCTGACCCATTTGCAAGCAGCCAATAAAATGTTCTCATTTCATAAAAAATACCAACCCTTTTGAACACAAGGCATTTGCCTAGTAGAGATTAGACAGCATACTGAATGCTGCTCAAGTCTGCATGTCTTCGCCTATCAGTAACATATGCCAATTCAGGATTGCAATTCTGATTTGGGTGTCTTTGAACTAGCTGAATATGTTATAAATGGTTATTGCAAATCCCCACTAATCAATTGGGTCTACTCCACTCAACCCGACAAAAACACTTGAGATCAACCATTTAGAGTAGGCAAGAAATTGAATCTACATGTTTCAAACAAAAGATAAAAGTTACATCTGTTTTGATGGGCTGTATCTCATAAACATACAAAAAAGCAATTTAACCTACAGGAATGGTGCCAGAGGATTAGGACTGCGTGGAGCTTTCGAGCTTCTAAGCTCTTTGCAAACATTGTCTAACGTGCCCAGAAAGTCTCTCACGATCACAAATATTCGAAGTGGGTTGGCTTCGTCTTTGCTCAAGTTTCCATGAAAGTACTCGGTAATTTCTTTGACATGTGTTAGGACCCTATCTTCATCTCCCTGCAAGTCTTTTAGATTTTTCTCTGCATAACTCAGGAAGGATCCTATGGAGCTTACAAAGTTACCATTTTGTTCATCCATAGACAAGTCTTTGTACACTAGATGTTGCAGTTTAGCCATTCCATCAGATAAATTCGAGACAGAGCTTGCAAGAACATCCAGATCAATTGTAGCTGTCTTTTTCACGTTGTAGAGTTCAGTACTTAGACTAGAAACAAGATCAAGGCCCATTCTTCTGTAATCTTCTTCCCTCTCTTCAACGGTTTTGGTTTTGTTTTTTTGGTTGATCCTCCCCATAATGCTATCTGAAACTCTAATACCTTCTGACCGGATTATTTCTTGGACGACAAAGTGGAGCAAGGTAGTTTTCCCATCTGTTCCTTTCACATCAGCAAGCTTAAGGAGGGCATCAAGCTTAAATGCTCTGGCACCTCCTCTGATCGTTCCAACATTCATACGGTTGCCTGTTTTGAGCACGGCTTCGAGCAGCTTTAAGAAAAGCCTGCTTGATCTGAGTTCCTTGCAGGCCTCCTAGCAACAATTACGCATAAATTAGAGTGAGAATGATCATTGTATTGGAAATATTGGTTTTGACAAAATCTGAGATTTTTATGGTTTGATGGTTACCTCTAGCACCGAAAAGAAGTTCCTCAGGTGGACTACCTCATCTTCAAAAGTTTCTCTGTAAAGCATAGCTTCAACTCGTAGAAAGGCAAATGGTATCCTTAGAATTACTATGACAAACTTCTCTGCAGACCCCAGTTCATTAATATCTCCTTTATAGCTACAGAGTTTAGCCTCTTCTTCCTTGGTCGGTACCATCTTTACCAGTGCCTCCAGTTGCTGTAAACTCAACCCCTTCCCTGCCACAAAGAGTACAGTCAAACTTGAGACTCCCAACTCTGGCAAAAATGCCTTTCTTTTATGGGGCATTCATAACAAATGGTGCTTTAGTGCATTTCTTTTTTCTTTTGTCACTCCCTCCCCCGACAACTCTTAAAATGTGAAAAATTAAAAATAGGCACTTGATTATCCATCACCCATGATTGAAATTTTAGGATTTATACCTTGTAATAGAGTTTGACATACTTGCTCAGCGGTCACATTCAAGGCTTTTGAGAGTATGGTGATATTCTGTAGTCTCTTTGGCTCAAGAACATGCTTGCTTGGAGAGGGAGTATTACTCTTTGCTTCATCACTCTTCATTGGATTTTGTAGGTTGTATCCAAAAAGTGATTCAATCATTTCCTCGTCCAACCTGTTTTTGTTTTTTATAATGTGTTCGGTCTTATATAGTAAAAGAATGCAAATTGTAGACGATAACACAAAGCAACTTACTCAAATGAACTTGATCGGAGCTTATCCCACACCATAGAACGATCCGGAGCAGCTCTAACCTTGTCCCAGTGGAGTGGCTTCAATTTTGGTAACGGAACTCCGTCTTTGCCCAATGGAGAAAACGGAGTCAATTGAGATGATGGAAGCAGGACTCTTGCAGAGTTGATATTGCCTTTCCAAAGTGGAGGTGGACATGGTGGTGGAGGAATACAAGATGGTGATTGTGATGGTTTAAGGTGGGTTTCAGGGAAAGAAGGGAAGTCTCTGTGTGGAGTTCTGTTTGTTCCTGATGAAGAATCTAAATTTGTAGGAGATGACAGATTTGGCAATTCTAAAGAACATGAAGCTTTAGATGTAATTATATTCGAAGAGTATGAAGGAGAACATGTCATAGGTGGTGGTGGAGGGGGCGGAGGTGGAGGTGGAGGCTGTGGTGGTGCCGATGGGTACTCGGAGCCTTTTTGACAATCTGAAGAATATTCAACTGTTAGTTTTTCCTGTTTGGGATTGCATGGAAGTGGAGTTGAATCTTGTGTGTAACTAAGATCTCTGGTACCAATAGACATTTCTATGTCTGAAGAGTTTGCCACAGAAGCTTTGTTCTGTGCCTCTTGTTCACTGAATGTATTTGATGCCCCACTAAGACTACCAGCTGAAGCATTGGAAAGCCGGATGTTTGATGAAAATGATTCACAAAATGAATGGAAAGATTCATCATCAGATGAATGAAATTCAATTGGAATAATTTTGTCACCAGGTGAATGGTTACCACCATCCGATTCATATTTGATTGACTCTGCATCCTCATGAATAGATGTAATTTCCCTTGTGGAAGAGCTACTAGCATTATCAGAATCCACCTTTTTCATTTCTTGGTTTGGCTCTTGAATCGCATGCAATGTAAATTTAGGTGTGCTATGACATGATGAAGTGTTTCCAGCTTCAGAAGGTTGCTTGAGAAAAAAAGTCTGCTGCTCTAAATCTGTTCCCAATGAATTAAGATAAAAGTGGTCAAGGCCAAGATTTTGGCTCACCTTGCTTGCTGAATTTTGGGTACTCAATTTCTTTATTTTACCTCTGATTCCTCCTTTTTTGCTGTAAACCGACACTATTCTTGTGGGTTTCGTTCTATGTTTTCTGCGCTTCTTGCAGACCCAAATGAGTACAAGAGCACAAACTAAAAAGGCAGCAACTGCAGACAAGATGACTGCAACAAGAATTGTTCTCACTGTGTCTTTATCTCTATGCTCTTTTTGAGACTTGCTGTGATGTGGTGCAATTGAACTCGAGCGCCGTGCTGGAGGATGGGGATTTGCATGGATATGCAGCACTGGAACAGGAGCTGGAGCTTCAGCTTCAATGGCGGGTGATGGAGAGGGTGAAAGCAGCACAAACTCAGACCCACCATGTGATGGGCTTCTTCTGTGGAAGCTCTTTAGTCCAAGCAAAGCTCTAAACTTTTCCACTATCAAAGCTCCCCTCTCTCCATTATCATCCTCTCCTGAAACTTTCTGAATACGGTTTTCAATCCTATCTCCATTTTCTTCCCTGAGGTACAGCTGTTGTACGCGGCGAGCATTGAAGTCTTCTGCTGCATTCAACACAACGGTTGAAATCAAAATGTGGGTATTGCATAATGATAGGAGCATGAAAATGATGATGATCATGTGGAGAATATCAGAACCGGAACCCATGTTCTTCCAACCAAAATCATCGAAGCAACGATGAAACTTTCTACTTATGGATCGCCTCCCCTTTTTGTTTCATGCTTTTGTCTTAGAAAAAGTTTAATCTGAGTGGTGTTTGTAAAGTGCAATGAAGATTATAGTCAGAAAGTCTTTAATGCTACTCCAAGGAACCTATGCCTGGCAGTTGCAGTTGTACAGCTCCTCATTTACTTCTCCATCCATGTACTTCTTTTTCTCTCTTTCTTACCTTAATAAATTAGTCTGCAAAACACTGTAACTATGCATCATACCTTTCCTTCAGGAAACCTTTCTCCATCTTAAAGCTGATCAGCTTGTTGTCTGATATTGGTCAGTGATCATCAGTGTAGCTTTACATTTCCTTCATTTTTGTTTATTACATTTTACTGGAGTCAAAAGCCAAGTATGTAAATTTGGGTCATGGATTTTACAGTCTTTCTTCCTTTTTTTCATGGCTTTCATGGATTTTACAGTTAGACAGCTTTCAGTGGCTATTCATCGAACAAAACAATGAAAAAGTATCTAGGTGGGTCCTGTGCTGTTGGGCTTCCTGACTATTTAGAGGGTGATTGTGTAACTTTTCGCCAACCCTATAATTGAGAAGATGGAGTGAAAGGTGGACCAATGGTCCATCACTTTTTCATATGATCTTCGTGGATAAATTATGGGAGTATCATCAAAAGATAATATCTTCGTCATGGCATTATTTCTTTTAATTGGCTGCATAGATAATACGTTCAGTTCTAATTTATTCCCTTTTTTTTCCTTCTTCTTTTAAATTCTGGTTGGAATGTATTTAGTTTGGATTAGGTTTTATTAAATTTTAGGAGCACGTTTGTGATGTTTCTTTCTGTAACTCATTACTCCACTTTGTATAAGGTATTCTCCATCATAACTGATGGTTTATCAATAAAATTGGAATATTATCGTCTTTTTAAAAAACAATTATGGAATGACCAAAAGCTAATATGTTAAAACATTTAATACACCAACATAAAGTTTGCTTTCAATTTTCAAAATTAAAAAAACATAAAAATAAAAATCACAAAAAAACAAACATCACTCTTTTAACATTTGCGTGTTATGGCCACAAGCATAATAGCTTGATGATATATGATCTGATTTTTCAAATAAAAAACCTGGATTTGAAACCTCGCACCCTCTTGTAAAAAAAAAATTGTTAATATGCATTTTATGACAACACTTACACAAGCTAATTAATTTTTGGACATTCTCACTCACTTGGGCTAATTTTCCATTATTAATAACATGGCATGCATTAAAGAGATCAATTGATATGAATATGTAAGATTGGAATCCCTTTAACCCACTTGTGCCCTTACCCATCATCAATCATGTGTTAAAAAGTGAATAATCACATATTCAAGAAAAATCTATTCTGCATATACAAAGAGAGATATAATAAATTGCATATATATCACTAAATAGTATAATAAATAATAGGGAATAAATGAGTCAAATTCAAATCATCTTGTCCATGGCTCCATCTCCCTCTAGGAAAAATATCCTGTCAAGTTTTTGGCCGGACTTGAAGATCTCAAGTAAAAGAAAGAAAGATATATCAAGTAGGCTCAGTAACATTTATTATTAATTTAATACTGGCTCAAGTACCTTGATCTCTCCCGCTTGGAAAAAGTTTAAAGTGCAGTTAACATGGGCGAGGTTTGGTTAAAAACAGGCCAAAACCTGTTCAAAGCAATTCAACTTGAACAGTGTGACCCTTCTTTCCCTGAGTTTTCTTCAACTTATCCTTGATATAAATTTAGACGCGTAAATTTACAAAAATTTTATATTCCAAACTAACCATCTTACCAAGTAAAATGTGGTACATTTATTATTTTTGAATGATTATTTATTAAATATTTTTTTATCGTCTAATAATGATGAATGTACTACATCTTATTTAATAGGATAAAAATATAATATATTGCATTACTCTCAAATTTATTGTATATATATATTTTTTAAAAAGTTAAACGGGGTTTTTTCTTTTTGTAAATTTTATTTTTCTTTCAAAAGTCTTGCACCAGATGTTTTATCACCTGAATTTTCACAAATTATTTTTCAAAAAGCTCAAAAAGAAGCAAGCTGCCGCCATTTACTTAGTGCTGCGCTGCTGCTGCAGCTTCATGATAGCAGCGCCTCTGATCTCTTGGCGCTCTTCGAATAACCATGCGCGGCGCGCACCATGGGCTGTACTGGGTAGCTGCACCTGCTGCTGCTGCGCAGCACCATATGGTGTGCGCTGCAACAGTTTGTGCGAACAGCACAAGGCGGTGTGCGCTGCCCAAACTACTTGGCGGTGCACTATGCTGCCAAGATGTTTGGAACCAGTAACGCAGGGGCGGAACCAGAAAATTTGATTTGGAGGCAAGTCACAAAAAAAATAATTTAAGAGGTTAAAATAATACTAATTTTCATATAATTTACTTTATAAAAACATCGGGAAGGAAAACAAACCAGAGGCCGCAGAAACTCAAAAACTAGGAGCAACCCGATAATAATTATTAAAAAAAAAAAACGTGGCTCAGCTGAATATAGAAAAGCAGTACCTCTTGCACCGAAATAGGACTGTTGTTGCACACGTTCGGCCCTTCCAGCTCCAAATATCTCTTCCCGGTGAAGCAAAAAGCAACACTCACAATATTCACAGCACAAGAGCCATACGCAAATAGAGAACCAAGAGGAAAAGTTCATAATTTTCATCATAATTTGTGTACATTCCAACAAAGTGATCAGGAGGACAGACATTTATCTTGCAACGAAGTGGCTGTTTGGCCACTTCGATGCTAAGGGTAAACTGTAACTGCATGCATGTTTGGTCTCAACGGCCAGAAGTTACTTTCAAGCCAAGGGGAGGCGCGGGCGCGCCTAGCCTGTGGCACCCCCAAGCACTGCTTGACTTAAAAGGAAAGATGTTAGGAAAACAGAAACGCTATATATAATGATTGGAGTTCTCCACACCAAATTATGCATGTTTTTTACGAGAGATTACGTATCCTAGTACTCTATGCTTATCATTATTCACAGATTGCTTATCATTATGCTGCAGAGTGCTTATCATTATCCTTTGTGTTGACCTTTGTGTTTATCAACTGATGCATCTTTATTTTCAGAGGAGCCCATGTGATCTTCTACAAGAAGCAAGACCAGGTTAGTTGGGAGTGGCAGTTCCCTTTGACGACGACATCAATTTCCACAAGGTACCATCAATTATTGGAAACTTTATTGCTCAGCTTATAAATTTGGATCTGAACTTTAATCAAAGTTCAGTACGTACTAACTTTTCTTTTCTATTTTCTTTCTTCGATCAATATTTTTCTAGGCAATTGCTTTTGGAATTACAGTCGGAGTTGTGCTAGAGGCCGATGGTGCACATCTAACATTTGCATGACTAATTCCTAGCTAGGATATTACACCCACCAAATGGAGCCATATTTTGGCTAGAACTGGTTCGTGAGAGATCGGTTTTCATATCATGGGTACTGGGTAGATTTTAATCCAAACAGTACTTTTAGAATTCGGACAAAAATAAGCACAATCTACAAACATTATTAATTAATTATGTACTTGGACGACATAGTATTGTAAGAAAACATTTGGATCAGAAGATTGTGAATGCTGGCGTGAACTCACCAACCAAACAACCCAAGGCCAACAATCAGACGGGCCAGACTTAGCCTCCGTTTGAATTGTGAATTGTAAAAGTATTTTATTTTATCTTATTATAATAATTATTTTAAATTTCTGTAAAAAATATAATAAATAATTCAATTTTTTTAAATTTTAAAATAATAATAATATTATTAAAAAAGAATATTATAATAATATTTTATTTTATTTTAATTTTTCATCTCAACTCATTATTAAAAGGCACCTACTTAATTGAGTTTATTCAGATCGATCATCGTACTGTAGCCGAGAACCGATCGATCGAGTTGCACTCGGAGATGTCGACGTAGGATTTTTTTTATTACGTACATTATATCAAGGAAGATCCTACAGCCAACTCAACGCCAGCCCACAGTCAACAGACATAGTAAAATCAGCAAAGATTTGTGGAAGCATAATTCTAGGATCAGTTTCTTATTTGGTTGTAACTTTCTGTAAATATAGTTTTTACGTTACTGCTTTCCATAGTTAGATTGTTCAAATGGTTTATATAAAAACCTACTATGTACATCAATATATTTTTATGAGATTCAGAATTCTCAAAAGCCAACAGCAGTGTTAATCCTTTACATGGTATCATTGAGTCGGTCTCTAACGAGATATAGTTTCCTTCCGAAATGAATACAATTCCTGGGTCCTCCTCTGTCAATCCGATTATTACCATCAACGCTTCCACTACCATCAATGAAAAACTTATGCCCGCTACCTTCCCTCAATGGAGAGCCCAATTCGAAGCACTGTTAATTGGCTACGATCTCATCGATTTTGTTACCGGCAAGCTTACATGTCCGGTCATAGATGCAGAAAATTCTGACACCTCCAAAGCAGCGAATTCCCACTGGATTCGCCAAGATAAACTCATCCTCCATGCTATCCTTGCGTCCACCTCCCCTGCCATCACTCCACTTCTTGCATCCTGCAAAACCTCACATAATGCCTGGATAGCACTCACTCGTCTATATGCAGGAAAATCTCGAACCCATGCGATGCAACTCAAGGAGAATCTTACATTGCACACTTGTGGCAGCCGTTCGGTCACTGACTTTCTGCATGCAGTAAAGATAATTGCAGATGAGCTTGCGATTATTGATCATCCCATTTCGGATGACGATTTAACTCTCTACATCTTAAATGGATTGGATCCCGAGTTCCGTGAAATCGTTGCACCAATTCGTGCTCGCGAATCCTCTCTAAATTTTGAGGAACTTCATAATCTCCTTGTTGGTCATGAAAACTATCTTCGGCGACTGGAGACCAGCTCTGCGCAGCAGCTCGTTGCAACTGCAAATTATTCATATCGGTCTGGAGGAACAAACAACAATGAAAGCCAGCATCGTTCATCCTCCACCAACAAAAGTCAAGACAACAAAAAACGGTGGGCTTCGACTTCGGGTCCCAGAAAATTCAAGCCCAAGTGCCAACTATGTGACCAAGTTGGTCATACGGCCAAAACTTGTTCCAAACTTGGATCCATTCCCGTCACTGCCAACTGTGCAGCGTCCAATACGTCCAAAGATCACAAATGGCTTGTTGATTCAGCCGCATCTCACAACATGACAACGGATCTTTCCAATCTTTCGATTCACTCTGAATATGATGGTACTGATGAAGTAGTAATTGGAGATGGGTCAGGTTTGCCTGTATCTCATGTTGGTTCTTTATCTTTTACATCGACTAATCGTAATTTTCATCTCAAAGATACTTTATGTGTTCCCACAATCAAAAAAAATCTAATCTCTGTTCATAATTTCACCAAACATAATGATGTTTATCTTGAATTTCATCCCTCTTATTTTTTGGTGAAGGATCGGATCACGGGGGCGACACTACTCAAAGGCGCATGTGAAGATGGTGTGTACTCTTTGCCGAAGAAGCTAGCTATGGCATCCAAAAATATCACCGCCTATGTTCATGAACGTACCACCACAGATGGTTGGCACAAGAGACTTGGTCATCCATCTTCTAAAATTGTCAATCATTTAATTCGGGCTTTTTCATTACCTACCAATAAAAATGCCAATAAAGCTTTATGCAATGCGTGTTCCCAAAATAAAGCCCATTGTCAACCATTTCATTCTCATGGTTTAACTAGTCAAGCACCACTTGAGTTAATTTATATGGATGTTTGGGGTCCCTCACATGACATTGGTCTTGATGGCTCAAAATATTATCTCATTTTTATTGACCATTACACTAAATACATCTGGCTCTATCCAATGTCTACAAAATCAAGTGTTCAAATTATTTTTCCTCAATTCCGGCATCTTGTGGAAAATAGATTTAACACTCGCATCAAGAGTCTATACTCTGATAATGGAGGTGAATACATTGCTCTAAAATCCTATTTTTCGGTTCATGGTATTGGTCACTACACAACCGCCCCTCATACTCCCCAACAAAATGGCATGTCTGAAAGACGACATCGACATCTTGTTGAAACCGGTCTCACCCTTCTCACAGATGCAAATTTACCCCGTTCATATTGGCCTTATGCCTTTCAAACAGCTGCGTATCTAATTAATAGAATGCCAACTGCAACCTTGAATAACCGAACTCCGTTTGAGAAGCTTTTTAATCAAACTCCAAATTATATCAAACTCAAACAATTCGGTTGTCTTTGCTTCCCGTTGACCCGGCCATATAATAAACACAAGCTTGAGCCCAAAGCCAAGCCGTGTATTTTTGTGGGCTACTCACTCTCTCAAAATGCATACCTATGCTTAGAGCCCACAACCCATCGTGTATACCACTCACGGCATGTTCTATTCGATGAAAGCAAATTCCCCCCTTTGCTGAATTGTGCCTTAAATCCCGTGAGATCCGGACCACTCCCCCATTCTCTGCTGACTTTGATCATCCCGTAACCCTCTCTCTGCCAACCAATCCTTCCCAATCACTGCAGACCAATCAGCTCCAATCTCTTCCGACAAACACGCCTCAATCTCTGCCACATGCTGCTCCTCATGCATCGGGTACTCACCACTCTTCGGCGCCTCTGATGGACTCGTCTCCTCCACCGATTTCTCACTAGGTAAGTGTCTCTCACTCCTCTTTATCTGATTTGCCTATTATTTCTCCCATAAATAATCCACCACCATCCGATTCTCATATACCCCCTGTGACCCGAAGCCATAATATGGTAACTCGTTCTATGAATAATATTTATAGACCGAAAAGATCATTTCTGGTCACTAGGCATCCGATCCAACCCTCCTTGGAACCAAACACAGTAAGTGAGGCCCTATCTGATTCTCGGTGGAGAGATGCAATGTCCTCTGAGCTAACAGCTCTCATGCGCCATGGTACATGGCAGCTAGAAATTCCTCCACACGGATGCAATATCATTGGATGCAAGTGGGTTTTTCGGATAAAAAAGTTGGCTGATGGCTCTATTGAAAGATATAAAGCGCGATTAGTCGCCAAGGGTTTCAATCAACGACCCGGTCTGGACTATAAAGAGACTTTTAGTCCCGTAGTGAAACCCGTTACAATCCGTACTGTGTTGTCCATTGCTGTAATAAATGGTTGGTCACTTAGACAACTTGATGTCAATAATGCGTTTCTGCATGGACATCTTACGGAAAAAGTATACATGAAGCAGCCCCTAGCTTTCGGGACCCAGAAAAACCAGACCATGTTTGCTGTCTTCGCAAGGCTATATACGGTCTCAAACAAGCACCCCGTGCTAGATATTCTGCTCTTAAGCAAGCACTGATTCAGTTTGGATTTCTGAATACCAAGTCTGACTCTTCTCTGTTTGTTTACACTGCTGGTTCAATAATTGTCTACTGCTTAGTGTATGTTGATGATTTAGTCATCACAGGAAATGACTCAAACTTTGTGGCAAATATTATTACTCAGCTTGGACAAAAATTCTCCATCAAAGATTTGGGTCCCCTGCATTTCTTTCTTGGCATTGAAGTTATTCCTACAAGTCATGGACTGTTCTTAACACAGCATAAATATGTCCGTGATCTCTTGGCTAAAACAAACATGGATGGCGCTAAGGATGTTACAACTCCATTATCAACCTCGATTGATCTAAAACTGGATGATGGCACTTCAGCAGTGGATTCAACTGAGTATTGTCGTATCATTGGAGCACTGCAGTATCTCTCTCTCACTCGACCTGACATCAGCTTTGCAGTCAACAAGTTATCTCAGTTCATGCATCGCCCCACAATGACTCACTGGACAGACACAAAACGATTACTTCGTTACTTGAAGAACACAATCTTTAATGGCATAACCATTCAAAAAAACATCAGTCCAACACTCACCTGCTTTTTTGATGCTGACTGGGCAGGAAATCTGGATAATAGAAGTTCCACCTCTGCTTACCTCATTTTACTTGGCACAAATCTCATCTCATGGAGTTCAAAGAAACAAAGAGCCATTGCAAGGTCATCCACCGAAGCTAAATATAGGGCGCTGGCCACTGCAGCATCTGAGTCTATGTGGATACTTTCACTTTTTCAAGAAATGAAGTTCACACTCAAACAGCCACCCTTATTGCTTTGTGACAATTTAGGTGCCACACATCTTAGCTTCAATCCAATTCAGCACTCCCGAATGAAGCATATTCAGATAGACCTTCATTTCGTCAGGGATTTGGTTCAAAAAAATGTCCTTCAAGTAAGACATGTCCATACCAATGATCAGCTGGCAGACTTACTCACAAAGCCTCTCTCGTGTCAAAAAACAGATCAACTCAAAAACAAGATCGGACTTACTGATGGCAGCCCGTTCTTGCGGGGGCGTATCAAGGAAGATCCTACAGCCAACTCAACGCCAGCCCACAGTCAACAGACACAGTAAAATCAGCAAAGATTTGTGGAAGCATAATTCTAGGATCAGTTTCTTATTTGGTTGTAACTTTCTGTAAATATAGTTTTTACGTTACTGCTTTCCATAGTTAGATTGTTCAAATGGTTTATATAAAAACCTGCTATGTACATCAATATATTTTTATGAGATTCAGAATTCTCAAAAGCCAACAGTAGTGTTAATCCTTTACACATTAGTCCATTTTCTAACTTTTTTGTGCTAAACTGTCATAGATATGCATGGATGTGCATCTGGACTACATGCACGCATGTGAATGCTTCATTGCATGTTATAAAACTATTGACTTGTCCTATTTTATTTTGCTGAAAACTTGTTTTATTTTTAAGTCGTTGTATAGAGTATATCATCTATATCATTTAAATAATAAGATTTAATTTATAAAATTTAAAATTTAAAATTTATCTTTCCAATCACATTATGTCATGACGGAAGTATTTTATTAGGTGCGTTATATTTATAAATATAATTTTTTTAACATGCAATGAATTTTGTCCATATTTTGGTGAAATCAATTAATTTTGTCTTGGAATTTTAGGTAAGCAGTGGACCCCGGAAAGGTTTTGGCTTTGCATATATATGTCATATAAACCCTAGGATTTTTCAACTGCAGGCAGTGTGTATATATGCTTAAAGAAGGCATTGTGTGCATATTATGCAAATAAATGTTCGACAGAGTATAGACAGTCAGGAAGACTCCGAAATCACAGCTGCTATACATGGAGATTCCAGACCAAGAGCAGCAGCCGAATCCCTTCCTCAATCTCAAGTTGGACAGAGCACTTACGAAGATCCCGAAATCACAGCTGCTATACATGGAAATTCTAGAGTAGTAGTTGAATCTCTTCCTCAATCCCATCATAAAATAAATCAACGTGATGCTTTTTCCCTGATTCCCTCTTGTATTTCCATTTTGAACGTTTCCACATTTACTCTTGTAAAAGTTGTACATTTCCATAGTTAGCATTGTAAAGCTATAATCTATCAATTGTCAATCGCTACTGTATTATTTAAGTGAAATGAAATAGAAGGAGAAGGCAAGGTGGGTGACTACTGGCTCTTCTTAAAAAAAAAAAAAAAAAAAAGGAGGAGAATGCAAGGTGGCCTCTCTATTATTTTCCTCAGTCAATTCATTTTTTCTCACATGGCTGGTATCAGCCAGCTAAGGCTAACGCCAAACAAAGAAAATCTTACAACCTTGCTTCCGCACCACCCGCACAAAATTAAATGGCCTCTTATCTACAAAATACCTCTCAATTTCCGAAATTGGATGGCCCCAACTACCTTACCTAGAGGATCCAATTTATGGTGTTTTTGAAGAGTCATGAAATGGTTGGCCTAATTGATGATACCAACCTTGCTCCAGCCAAAACTCTGCCCGATGACTCTCCCAATTCGGAGTATACACGCTGGGTTAAACAAGACAACAGTGTTCTCAGTTGGCTCTATGCCTCCATTGTGGAAAAACTTGTCTCCACAGTCCTCAACTTAGAAACCTCAAAACAGGTATGTGACTCACTTCAAGCTCGGTTTTCATCCACCATGTGATCCCGAATTGCAAACCTCAAATGGCAACTTAAACAATTTCCCCGCTCCTACATTTCTTATATTGAAGAGTCCAAACTTCTGGCCAATCAATTGTCCGCTACCAGTAAACCTGTTGAGGAACAAGATCTCATCACTTATTTGTTGAGTGGGCTCAAGCAGCAGTACATGCCATTTGTAACTGCATTTACCTTCACAACAAGGGACAAAGAGTTTTCTCTGGACGACTTCCAAGCTGAGATTCTAAACTTCGAGCCTTTATTGGAAGCTTCTACCACCTCAGTACTTGCTGATACAACTTTTGCATTTGCGGCAACTCAGTCAAAACTAGGATACCTAAAGAAAAATAAAGGTCCAGGTTTCTCTTCACAGAACCGTTTGCTCAATCACCCCTTAGTTCCTATGGGAACCTCCAACAATAAGCTTAACGCACAATAGTCTGTTGACAATTGACCCATTTGCCAAATATGTGATAGAAAGGGCCACATGGCTCTTGATTGCTATGACAGATTTAATTTCTCCTATCAAGCCCGCTTACCACCATCAGATCTTGCTGCAATGGCTACTAAAGGCAACACCTCCTATGCTCAACAGTTGTGGTATGCAGATAGTGGAGCCAATGCACACATTACCAATAACACGGCAAATCTCACCACCTCGCAGCCTTATGAAGGAGAAGAAACCATCACAGTTGGAAATGGCTCAAGTTTGGTGATAAAGAATATGGGTACCACTTTTCTCACAACAAATACTTCCAATTTTACTCTATCCAATGTTCTTCATTGTCCAAAAGCTTTCTCAAATTTAATCTCTATCAATCGTTTTTGCTTGGATAATGACTGCTATTTTGTACTAACTGGAAATGATTTTTCTGTGAAAGAAAACAACATGGGGCGACTTCTATTAAGTTAAGAACGGCCTCTATCCAATTGCAGAAAATAAAAATCCCTCCAATAAAATTTCTTGTTATGCAGCCAAACTCGATGTGTCTACAACTCTCGACGCGTGGCATGATCGTCTAGGCCACCCGTACCAAGTTGTTTTAAATAAGTTATTTCAGTCCAAGTATTTAGATGCTTCCCATTCCAATAAATTAGGACTTTGTTCATCATGTCCTTTAGGGAAATCCAAAAAATTACCCTTTAGTGACTTAACTAGCCAATCCTCTATGCCTTTAGCTCTTATTCATTTAGATATATGGACATCTCTTATGTATTCGGTCGGTGGAGCAAAATATTATGTTCTTTTTATTGATGATTTTCTCACTTCACTTGGTTATATCCCATTAAATTTAAAAATGAAGTTTTTGCAATTTTTAAACAATTTAAGGCTCTCGTGGAAAATGTATTTTGTTGTAAAATTCAACAGTTACAAACCGATAATGGTGGCGAATTCACTCCCACCTCTTTCAAATCCTTTTTACAAGAAAATGGCATGTTCCATTGCGTAACATGTCCTCATACATCTCAACAACATGGGATCGCTGAGTGAAAATATTGTCATATTGTTGAAATCGGGTTAACACTTCTAGCTCGCTCTCACCTACCAAACACATATGGAGCCGATGCTTTCCTAACATTTGTTTATCTCATCAATAGACACCCAACAAAAGTGTTATATAACTTAACTCCATTCTACATGCTTCACAACAAAATTCCAAAATTTTCACACTTAAAAATTTTTGGATTGGCCTGTTATCCTTTGCTTAGACCCTATGAAGAAAACAAACTCTCTTTTCACAGTAAAGTGTGTATTTTTATTGGCTATTCTAGTCAACAAAGAGGATATAGGTGTCTTGATTATAAGACCGGCCATATGTATGTGTCCCGAAATGTTGTTTTCAATGAGTTTGAATTTCCTGCAACATGTGGAGTCCTATATTCTCCTACCTCATCGAGTGAAGTGTGTCAAAGTATGTTCACTTCCCTTCCAGTTTCTCCTTCTTCAAACATAAACCCATCTCCCACATTAGAAATTGGCCAAAACACCCAAGAAAATACCAATCAGTCTCTCCACATTGCGCAAGATCCTCAAAGGAAAACCCTTTCACCTACGCCTCTCATACCCACTCAAACCCAAACCACTTCAACCCAGTCCCAAATCGAACCAATTTCCATCACACTCCCAGTACCAACGCTTTTGTCAATTACACCCCCACCCACCAACTCAAATACTCACCTAGGCCGCATAACAACTCGTTCCATGACTGGGAACTTCAAACCAAAAACATTCCCTGATTTTACTGTGTATTCGACTCGTTATCATTTGCAGGTACTCTCCATGGTCATCACCGAAACTGAGCCTTCCACCTACACACAAGCAATTTCTTCTCCGAAATGGCGTGCTGCAATGGGGCATGAGTTTGACGCGTTAATGATCAATGGGACTTGGTCTCTCTGTCCTCGCCCATTTGGTAAGCATGTTATTTGAAATAAATGGGTTTTTAAAATAAAAAGACTCTCAGATGGAAGCATTGAGCACTATAAAGCGCGTCTAGTTGCAAAAGGTTTTGATCAACAGTATGAAATTGATTATGGCGAAAACTTTTTCGCTTGTTGTGAAACACACCACCGTTCGATTAATCCTTGCTTTAGCTGTACCATTTAATTAGAATATCTGTCAATTAGATATTTCAAATGCTTTTCTGCATGAGTTCTTAGATGATGAAGTCTTTATGGAGCAACCCAAAGGGTTTGTTAATCAAAATCACCCAAATTATGTGTGCAGATTACATAAATCACTGTACAGTCTTAAACAAGCACCACATGCTTGGTTTCGCCGTCTCTCACAGCACCTCTTGGAATATGGTTTCATTGAATCTACTGTTGATTATTCCCTATTTATTTATGTAACTGATTCTGTGAAATTGTAGTTATTGATTTACGTTGATGATATCCTAGTCACTGGTTCAAGCAAGGATGCAATTGACTCTTTTCTCTCATCCCTCAATGATTCATTTCTTGTTAGAGATCTGGTTTAGCTAAGTCTTTTTCTAGTTGTCCAAGCAAGTCGTGACTAACATGGGCTATACCTACGTCAAACACGGTATATAACCGATCTACTTGACAGCACCAAAATGGGGGGTGCTAAACCTCTAAACTGTCCAACAACTTTAGGGCCGAAACTCTCCTCTCGAGAAGGTGAATTATTGCCTAATCCCACTGAATATCGATGAGTGGTTGGAACTCTCCAGTACTGTACAATCTCACACCCCGACATTGCGTATGCCATGAACCAATTGTGCCAATTTATGCACAATCCACGTGAGCCACACTGGGTTGCTGTGAAACGTGAGCTTCGCTATCTCAAGGGTAGTATTGACTACGGGCTTTATTTTTCCTTTGGTCCAATTAATTTAAATGCTTATTGTGATTCATATTGGGCTGGTAATTCAGATTATCACCGCAGCATAACTGGTTACGGCATCTTTCTCGGATCAAATCTAATCACTTGAATAGCAAAAAAATAACTAATAGTCTAAACAAAGACATTCAAGTGAAGCACATTTCTACACAAGATCAGATTTGTTATATCTTCACCAAGGGACAAATTGCGTCTCGGTTTGCATTTTTAAGATCCAAATTAATGGTCATATTGATCCCCATAAATTTAAGGGGGGGTGTTAGACAGAGTATAGACAGTCAGGAAGATTTTGAAATCACAGTTGCTATACATGGACATTGGACATTTCAGACCAAGAGCAGCAGCTGAATCCCTTCCTCAATCTAAAGCTAGACAGAGCACTTATGAAGATCTCGAAATCACAACAGCTATACATGGAAATTCCAGAGCAGTAGCCGAATCTCTTCCTCAATCCCATTATAAATCAACGTGATGTGTTTTCCCTGATTCCCTCTTGTATTTCCATTTTGCACGTTTCCACATTTACTCTTGTAAAAGTCGTACATTTCCACGGTTAGCATTGTAAAGCTGTAATCTATCAATTGTCAATCGCTATTGTATTATTTAAGTGAAATGAAATAGAAGGAGAAGGCAAGTTGGCCTCTCTATTATCTTCCTCAGTCAATTCATTTTCTCACAATAAATAAATAAACAGTGAAAGTTGCTTAACGTGTAGGCTCCGTTTGAATATGAAAAACATTTCATCTCATTGTTACACCTTTTTCAAATTCTTAAATAAAATATAATAAATAATTCAAATTTTTTAAATCTCAATTTAAATTTTTTAAAATTTTTAAATAATAATAATATTAAAAAATAATATTTTAATAATATTTTATTCAACTTACATAATTCATTTAAAACTATCTCATTTCTAAATCCAAATCAGATCTTAATAATCATGAATGAAATATAATTTTAGAGTATATAAATTTGCAACTCTATAATAATCATGAATGAAATATAATTTTAGAGTATATAAATTTGCAACTGTTAATAATCATGAATGAAATATAATTTTAGAGTATAAAAATAGATTATCATTAAAATTTAATTTTTTATATAAATTTTATATTTATTTATTTTTATATTTTAAAAAAATGTGTTTAACTTTGAAACTAATATCGTTTTAAAAAAGCAAACTTCTGAACTCAACTTCCCAAAAAGAATTTATGCCGTAGGCATACATTGATGGCTGTCCATCAAAGTATCGAGTATTTGCAGGATTTTAATTCTCATCGGCAGCACTGTGGCCACCCCCCATGCATCAACCCGGAGCCCAAGGCCATACTTTATCTCGCTCTCTGACCTCTCAAAGGCTTCTAAGATTTAAGAAGTTGTTATTCCTACTTCTCAAGTAATCTTACACAATCTTCTCTTTCCCCTCTCATAGGCTTTCCTGTTCGTCCGATGGCAACAACAGACGCCAAGACTGAAGCTCAGGAAGTAGCTAAAGACGTACTGGAAGAAAGTCCTCCAGACTCTCTCAAATACAAGGTAACACTTGGTTTCTATATATGAACAACACTCAACTCCTTTCATAAATTTTAGACCCCACTTGTTTTTAAACCTCTTCTGCTGCTCTTTTCTAGACATGGGTCTTGAAAGTCTCAATCCACTGTGAAGGCTGCAAAAGAAAAGTAAAAAAGGTTCTAAAAAACATTGAAGGTGACTCCAAAACCTAGTATTCTTTGCAATATTTTTTCATATTTATTTCTGATCATGGGAATTATGGTTCTTGTTTACCAAAAAAAAAAAGGTCTGCTTCATTTATACTGGTTCCATTCCTTTAAGTTAACTCTCTTTTTCAATGTTATTTTTTAGGAAAAAAAAAAAAAAGATTTACTCTTGAAATCTTGTGGATTAGGAGCTTTTCTCATCTGGGTTATATCTGCTTCTGCTTAATATGAGTATATCCATATTTCTTCCGAGTTTTATCCAGTTTTCTTTTCCATGTTTGATTTATTTCATCTGCAGTTTCCTTATTCTTCTTCTTCTTTTTCCCTCCTTTCCCTCAAATTTTTACCGTTTCCCCTGAAAATTTTGGATACTTTCAATTGTATTCTCAGGGGTATATAAGACAGACGTTGATTTGAAGCAACAGAAGGTCATTGTAATCGGGAATTTAAACCCAGAGATTTTGATCAAGAAATTGGTAAAGACAGGGAAACATGCAGAGCTTTGGCCTGAAAAAGCTGGCACGAAAGAGAGAAAGCACGGCAAACACAAGAACAAAGAGAAACAAAGCGACCAAGAAAGCTCTGAAGAAAGTAACCATGGTGATGATAAGGAAAAAGAGACAGTTGTAGTTAGAGATCAAGACCCTGCGAAAAATTGTGACGGTTGTGGAGGCGGTGTTGCAACTGGTAAAACCGGTGGACAAGCGAAGGAGCCAAAGCCTGAGGTGAATGTACCGTCCGGCAACCAGGCACCAGCAGCTGATAAGAAGGGTGGCGGTGGCAGTGGAGGCAAAAAGAAGAAAAAGAAGGGGCATAAAGCGAGAAACAGCAACGTCGATGGGGCCGAACACTCAGGCAATGCCCCGCCATGCACAGGATCAGCAAATGGTACTGGTCAAGGTCCAATTCTAGCTCCAGCCAATAGCAGCCCTCCACCTCAGCATGTGTACCCTCGATACCTACCAGCCAATTACAGCCCTCCACGTCAGCATTTGTATGATCAATACCCACAACATTACAATGTTACTCCAATGTATGCAACGAGCTACAGTGTGGCATACCCAAGTAGCACATCATACTACACCTCACCACCAATATCGTATGACTATCTGTATATCCTCCAGGGTCAGCATCCACCGGCGGATCGTGACATGTGTTCGTTGTTGCGCCGGACTGTCTCATTCGAGATATTCAGTGATGAAAATCCAAATGGGTGCTCAATCATGTGACCTTATATTTTGCGATCAATGGATTACATTGGCGTTTTGGGTATAGACAGCTTATGCCACCATTTGTAAGAGCTAATGGTGGCTGGTATGTATATATATGAAAGGAAAGTAGTAGTTAGTGGGTAATAAATGGGGTTTGTTTCAGTGAGTTTTGGGCTTTGGTGGTACTTGTTTAGCAGTGTTTATGTTTTGAGGTTGGTAATTTAAAAGTTACTGGCCAGCTTACAATGTTTCTTGGGTACTGATAGTTTAAATGCCTAACACACTAGACATGCATGAGAGATGATGAGCTTATGTTCGTAAAACATCCAAGTAGGTTGGTTGCATGTTTCTCTCTCTCTCTCTCTCGCATTCGCTAAAGTAGATTTGCATTTTGGCCTTTTAGTGCGTGCATTAGATGCTATAGATCGTGGATCCAAGAAAGCAAAGGATTGGAGTATGTGGAATATATATTTTGACTATTCAAAGTAGTCATAAACCTACTAATTATAAGACAGATTCCTAATAATGCGGTCGAGTAAATCAGGAAAAATTATATCGGTATGATAGAAAATCGTGAACCAATGGAAATGGCTTGGAATCCCATGACTTTTTGATTAATGATGTCCCCACGTATTAAGCCTTGCCTTATAATTGTGAGCTTGATCTCTTGGGTTGTAAATGTTTGGTGGCTTGTAGGGAACCTGACATCCTTTACTTTCCTCTGTATGTGAGAAGGGAAGTATATAAAGTTTTTACGAAGTTTGTGTTCAAAGAACTCATTATGCCCCTGAAAGATTAGCTGGTGTTTGGTCCTAGGTTTTTGTGTTCTTTCTGAGAAACTTACAAAGTTTCATGGGTTTTCTTTATATTTTCGCTTTTGAAAAGCATCTCTCTCATTATTCAATATCATCATGCATGCAGAATTTCAGGCCAACAACAATTCCCAAAGAAGAAAATATGGAGCCATCTGAGCAAAGGAAAAGATTGGTTAAAAAAAGCAGCTTGAAATTTCAAAGATTTGTGCAAAATAAGCCAAAATGGACATAGTAGTGAGGTACACTTCTTCTTACCTTTGTTTTCTTTGATATGCTATTATTTGCTTGCTCTGTCTTATTCTTGCAGGTGGTTTTTTCTTGGTTGGTTGTCTTGGTTGTAAGGTTAATTTTTTCCATAATGTAATTTGGTTTGATGATTAAGGTTTTTGCAGCTTGGGTTTTGGTCTATTTGCATATTTGTAACCCTCAGACTTCTGGTTTGTCATCACGGTTTTTCTCCACTACAAGTGAATGCTATCAATAAAATTGGATACCGTTATCTTCTTAAAAAAATAAAAAAGCCAAAATAGACATAAAAATAACGTTTTTAAATAGTGATATAAGTAAAGAAGTCTAGATTAAAAACAAGTGTGTACAGTTGCAAATAACCCTATTTCTCTCTGTTTTAGATGGAAGAGGTTTTTGTAAAATAGAGTTGTTTTGAAATGAAGTTGCAAGAATATGATATTTTATAAAAATATTTTTCATTTAAAATATAATTATAAATTTTTTTTGTAAAAGGTTGTGTTGCTTTCATTATTTCTTATTATTTATTTATTAATTTATTAGAGGATAATACTTGGGCGCCACTCCGCTTGTAGGCAAATTACAAAGTATCTCCCACCTTGTTTTCTGCAAGCTGATTTTTGGCTCTTCAAAATGGGTTTATTCAGGGTCGCGTGGGTAATTTAACATATAAAAATCTGCATTTGATGGTTCCTGCATGCATATCAACGCAGCTTCTCTTCATTCCCTTTCTTAAATCTCCTAAGGGAATATGTGGACTCATTGTTTTCCAAAACTATGATCACTTTTTAAACAAATAACTCCCAAAACAACCAACTTCTCGCTTTAGGAAAGATTTGGATGGTAAGTTGAGATAAGATGAAATAAAACAAAATATTATTTTTAATATTATTTTTATTTTAAAAAATTAAAAAAATTAAATTATTTATTATATTTTATATAAAAATTTGATAAAATTATAATAATTATATGAGATAATCGCTTTCCATCCAAACAAACCCTTGATCACAATCTTTATTCAATATCAATAAAAGCTATTTTTTGGGTTTATATTCGCTTGGCCACTTGAGTGACCCTTGACATTCCAATCTTTGATATCATGGAGAATCTTATCGTTTTTGTTCTTATTCTTCATTGAGGTGACCATAAACATGTACCACCTACTGTTTTCAAAAGGCAATCATAACTATTAAATTATATATCTGATTTAGAAAAGGTTATGTGTCATATTGGAAGTGGGTTTAGTAGAATGGTGGGTCCCTTTTAATTTATGTACTTTTAAAATTAATGCTATATATATTTATTGAGCATGTAAGTGTCATATAATTATTTTAAAAAAAATAAGATTTACTATTAAAAACTTATTTTTTTAATATGGATCCCGTATTTATTATATTATATCTTGATGTACTTGAAACTGATATATCTTGATGTGATATATTATATTGTAAAGTTAATCTAGTGTATTATATAAACTCATTTCAATTTATGGTTTAATTTAGGAGTTCAACTCTAGTGCTTCTCTTTTCAAAGATTTTGAACTATAATCATTGGATTCCATATTTGGACCAATGACTTGCACGATGGAAAAATGTTGAACTCATTACATAACTTACCATAAAAATAAATAAATATGATTAATGGCACATTATCAATGTATATTGACTTCTTATCCTTTCTTTCTTTTTTTCCTTTCTTTTTTTATAAACTTTTTGATTGGTAGCACATAAGCTTTAAAGCTATTGAAATAAAGTTTGGGAGTACCTCTAACATGATTCTGTACTATATAACTTGAGAGTGATACTTGTTGGCTTGTCTCAAAATGAGTAACGGGAATTTTAGGAGGGTCAGCATTATTGCTTTCAAACATGCAACTCAAAGATCAAGAGAAAGCAGTTACGGACCCAGTACACATGAATTTCCATTTCTTTATTACAAGAAGAAAGAAGGAATGAAGAAATAAAGAAAACAGACCTGAAGAAGCTTAAAGAGTGTTGGTGTAAACCAGGGTCATGATGGATTGAAGAATAGATCAAGATAAAGTGTGTAGGCAGGGGCGTTGTTATATATTAATGTATGGATGCAAATGATTCAAGACGGAGTCTTTAATCAAGAAACATAAATATAAATATCTGCTCATAAAGAATATATGTATATATGTATATACACATGTGATGTCAGTATTCTAATTTCTTATCAATCAGGTGCAACTTTTGACACTATTGGAGTCTTCCTGTTTGTTATTTTCTGAGCAATTTTCCCTTAGCTTGATTCTCTGAATCCAATCTATCCTCCTTTGTCAAGCCTCTCACTCATTTCTTAAATCTTTTCATTGGTTTTGTCAAACAGATCAATTAATTGGTAGCAAAATAACAAGGCCTTGATTTTTAAACCTCACTCAGTTGGTTGGAAGGTCTGAGGACAAGTGCAGTGCAGACTCCATTCTAATGTTATTACTATAAATATTAGTTCCCACTAGATTTTTTTTTGTATAAATGTGCCTAACTATGTCATTCCACAGAATACTAACAAATAATTAAGTGATAAAGGTTTCTAAGCTGAAAATGAACCAGCAGTTGAGTGCCAAGTTTTCCAATAAATCAAACTTTTGCATTTGCTACGAGTTGTGCCTAACTCTGTTTTCTTGCATATAGGGTTTTTGAGCAGTGTGGACTCGCATGAACATTTAATGTTGTAACTATCACTCTTTGTATTGGACTATCCAATCGGCCAAAAAAATAGCGAGGATATCTCAATTGTATAGCAAAGCCAGCCCAGCTAGATGAGATTTCAGTGTTCTTCTTGTTTGCTTTCAGAAAAAATTTCATTTCATCTCGCCTTATCATTACAACTTTTTCAAATTTTCATACAAAATGACATAAACAATTCAACTTTTTCAAATTCTAAAACAAAAAATAATATTAAATAAATATATTTTAACAATATTTTATTTAATTTTTAATTTTTATCTTAACTAATCTCATCTACAAAAAAAAAAAAAAAAAAAAAACGAGGGAATCAAGGAGGATTGTCCTTGTTGAAAACATACAGCCTCCCACGTGACCTTTAGAATAGATATCTAATCTCTTTTGTGTTTTAGGGGGGAAGGGAAGTGGTTCGAAAAGAAGAGAAATAAATAAGGAGAAGGTGCCAATCGTGACAATAATGACTTCAATTATGAATAATACAATGATGCAACCCCCCTCTAGTAGTTGTGTATAATCAGGGATTAACCATTTGCTTAAGAGCTATCTAACTTTTAATGGAGGAAAATTCATAGCTACAAATGAAATGTTTAGCTAAATGCCAAGCATAAAAAATTGGCAGGTCTGATTGGGAAACATGTCCCCAAATAAATGCCATACAATGGTTTTGGTCAAATCAAGGGAAAGGGCTTTTGCTAGGAAAAGAAAGATGATTCTCTCCTCATCTACGTGAACATATACAAAGTGCTTTTACGACAAGAAATGTAACAAAAATGAGAAAATATTTTGCGATAATATAAAGAGACACCAAAAAGTCCATTTATGACAGACCAATGCTTTTGCAAGGAGATATATAGACCTAAGACCAAAATGCAAAGCTATTTGCGGCACTAGCGAGTTTTTGCAACAATATAGATAAATGAAAAAAACAATTCATTAACGACAAGCAAGTGAGGTTGCGACGATATATACATGACAGAAATGAGGTTATGTGCGTCATTATTTTGCTTTTGTGACACTAGATTCTGGTCACTAATAGGACATTTTCCTACCGTTGAAATATCTTATGCATTGAAGTTGTCATCCTTCAGCATTGAAAAATATCATCACAAAATAATTATTTTTGCGTTGATATATCATTCTGACACAAAAAAATTTTTACGACTCAGTATTATCGATCATCTTGTGTCTCAATTTTCGAGCAATGCTAAAAAATAATCGTGACATTTTTTTTATAGGAATAATCTCGACATTTTGACACTTTTAGGTGATGCAATTTTTCTAGTAATGATATCAAATATGAGGAAATTCCTCCCAGCAGCCGGTTTAAAATTCCTACACCGCACACGTGACGTGGCAAACCTGGTCTGGGCTCCACATCACGGTTCTGAGCTTCCTCGAGCCGATTTGATTTCCTTCCCTGAAACATGTGATTTCCTCTAGGGGTGTAAAAAAAAACCGATAAACCGGTAAACCGGACCGGACCGGACCAAACCGGTGGAATCGGTCCGGTCCCAAGGTTGGTTCGGTCCAGTACCGGTTTTAGTTTTCTTAAAACCGGTCAAAATTGGTCCGGTTTCAATTTTTCTTTTTTTAAAACCGAACCGAACCGATTTATATATATATATATATTAATTTTTTATATTGTATATAATATTTATATATAATATATAACTATATATAAAATAGTTTTATATTATATGATAAATTACTAATTAATATAGGATTAAATTTTAAAATCTTATATCATTTTGCTTATTGTATTAATAGTTATACTAATATTATATAGTGCATATTAATAGTTATACTAATATTATATCACTATATATTATAATATACTATAATATATCATTATAGTCTATAATACAATTATAATATATATTATAATATACTACAATATATTATCACTATAGTATTATATACTATAATATACTATATTATAAATATTATATAATATAGTACATTAAAACCAGACCGAAAATCGGTAAAACCGGAGTACCGATTTAGGAGGGTAACCGGTACGTAATCGATTTTAAAAAATGCAAAACCGGTACATACCGTTTCGATCCTAAATTTTGTCCAAAACCGGACCGAACCGGACCGTTACACCCCTGATTTCCTCCACTGAAACAGGCGACGATTTCCTCCACTGAACGTCTGAAACATCCTCTCCTCATGCCCAGCCGATTTCATCCGCAAAAAGCTTTCCTCTCCTCATCTCTCTCTCTCTCTCGTGCATCTCTCTCTCAATCTTTCTCTCGCATTCCTCTCTCTCGTGCTTCTCCCATGCTCTTCTCTGTGATTCTAGGGCAAATTCATCCCCTTGCAAACTCAAGTCGACGTCGAATAGAGATCGTGCCTGCATCCAAATCTGTGGCCACGCCAACGGTAAGTCTCCACAAACATAACCTGGTTTTTGGTTCTCCTGTACTGTTACGAGGTAAACTAGTTTCTATGGTTTAAACTGATTTTTTGTTGGTGAGGCGTGATTGAAGTCTGTGGTTGTGTATAAGTTTTGTATGGAGGTTGTTTTCTGTAAATTTTTGCATGAATTCGTGAATTTTTCTTGTGCCCATCAGCTGTTTGGTATTGGACCTGAGATATAACCCCCTCATAATTTTCGTACGTATGCTTCTTTCAAAGAAGTGCTTATTTATGCCAAATTTAGTGAATCTGCTTTGATCCTTCAATATTCTTTATATATGATCACTCTTTGTATCCACGTTGCTTGTGCATTACTTATGTCTGGAGAAAATCTTGAAAATCATATTAATGTGAAGAACATTCTGGTCGAAATGGGAATTTATTTTCATGTACAGGTAATTGTTTGTTGCAAAAAGGAATCCATCTTTCATTTGATTGCTGAAAAATTGTGAAGACACAAGCATATACCTGAAGAAGCGTTACAGCTGCTGTTTCAACAGCAAATTATAATAGCCAAGTTTTTCTTTCTTTTCCCATGTCTTGTCAGCAAATGTAGATATGTCTATGTTCGTGTATGGATGTATATTTGTAAATTTGCAATTTTTTTTGGATAATTTCCCAAAGCTTCTGTGGCAGTGTCAATGATACTCTGTTCTGTAGGATGAGTACACAGATTGTTTTGGTGCTCTTGAAATGGTCGGTAAGGTGCGTTATGGATATACTCATATATGACTCAATTAGTACTGATATTTCCTTCAATATTCATTAACCCATTTTCTTCTTGAATTATTATTATTATTATTTT
This sequence comes from Carya cathayensis, assembly GCA_011037825.1. Lineage (NCBI taxonomy): Eukaryota > Viridiplantae > Streptophyta > Magnoliopsida > Fagales > Juglandaceae > Carya > Carya cathayensis. The sequence continues at coordinate 1,047,682 of QGSO01000269.1, read as the reverse complement.
AAGTTTATAAACTACTTATGATGCAGGGTGTGATTGCAATTTGCGGAGTACGAGAGTGAAAATTACGAGAAGCTTGTAAAATCCATTGAAGCTCATACAAGCGATCCAATCCATGGATGTATAACTGCTGGGTTTTTGCAGCAGGCCTAAGACAGTTGAAGAAATCCTAAAAATAGATATGAAACCTGGTTGGAAGAAGGGCATGAAAAATAGATATGAAACCTGCTTGTCATCATGTAGTCATGCTCAAAAAGATAATTTTGAGTCTGATCATCTTGGATGTGTGTGAGATTAATCATTTATTGATTAATGTCTTTGCTTTGTTTTCATCATGGATGTGTGTGTGATTAATCATTTCTACATTTAAATTTGCATGGACAAAATTCGATTTTACCACATTGTCATTTTCAAAGCCTTTTGCTGCTAAGTGTTGTAATTGTACTACTAGATATAAAAAATAAAAATAAAAATTGTACTACTAGTTTTTGGTTTGGTTCGTATAAATTGTATGTAAATTTATATATTGTATCGAGTAGATCATTTTCTAATAGTCTCCCCATGTTTTGGTTATGATGTACAAAATGTGTACATGTAGATTCATTAAATTAACCTGTTTAATGAAAAGTTCAGTAACGAAAACAACTTGTACACATGGTTTGATCTCTATTGAAAGCTATTTTAAGAGCCCTCGTAAATAACTAAAGTACATGCTCATCACTACTGTGTACATCAATCTCATGAATGAAACACACCTGGATCCTTTTGCAATCTTGCCAAATTCCCTCATCATATACAAGTGAAATAAACTTACAGTATTCATCTACACACTTAAAACTCGTGGTCTTGCCTCTCTCAATATAGACAGAGATCAGTGCATGCTTAGCAACCACATACCAAACTAAAGTTATACATGAACTAAATATATAGCAAATGAAAATTGTGGTCTTGTCTTCGCTTCCAATCTTGTCAAACTCCTCCAGTTGAAGTTTGCACCACAAAGCCATTCAAAATACCGGGTGGAATGTTTACCAAAGTTCAAGATTAGATCTGAAAAATGGCATAAACAAACAGATAAGATATTGAAAGCCATAATAAGGAAAATCTGTCTAATGATAAACTAGAAAAGGAACACAAAAAGGAGTAATGATGAAACTTAAATAGTCAAATTACTCCATCATTACACCAATCTGCACATAACTAACATCCATAATTGATCTAGAAAAAATTCAAGCAAAGTTCTCCAAACAATTACGAAAGTACAGTAAATTTTAGTAAGAGAAAGGAAAGAAACAGACCTCCTCATGTAGCTCGTGATCAAAGACACAGTTAACCAATGTACACATGGATCATGCTACCAGAAACCCTTTGCATGTGGACCACTCGGCTCATGCTACCAAAAATCCTCTCCAGGAGGTACAAAAATTAAACATAGCATCTCCACAAAGATATAGCCTCTCCATAAAATACAAAAATTCTTAAAACAACATAATCTCCACAAACTGCACCACATGGCATACTGACATCGCATCTCCACAAACATAATCTTCACAAAATCTTCATGGAGTTACACAGTATCAAGATGGTCACACATCTGAAAGAAAACAAACATACGACTGTGAAGTCGACGTCGAAGGCTTGGGTAGCATTCCATCTTCCTCTTCCCCCGTCACACTAAAATTGAGAATGCCAATGACAAGCTTACAATGGTTAATAATAGCAAACCAATTACAGTTCTCCATGAAAATTAAAGATTTCAAAGTGCAATCCAAAGTCAAAGATTTCAAAGTCCTCCATGAAATATGGGGTTCAACAATTACAGTTTCTTTTCTAAAACTTTATTTTCAGATTTATTTCCAACGAGAAAATTAATGTGCATTCAACTCAACACCCACATCATAGCTATTTTTTTCAAAAATAAAAATAAGAAATTCTCACATCATGTGGTGGGAAGAGTCACTACTCAAGCTCAATATCTTCATATTTATCATTCTTGATATTATCACCTCTCTTTTTAAATTTTGTGAAGGTGATTGGAACAAAAAATATTATATGATGTTTTAGAATGTAAAAGACTATGATCATCTCTAAATATAAGTTCATATTGAAAACTTAATTATCAAGTTCAAAAACAAAGGAGTGAACAAAAAAATAACATTAATCGAATTCAAGACATGCAACTCATCATTAATCTTATCCTATGGCATATTAAGTCATCAATGATTCTCCCTAAAACTCACAACATATACTGCCCATGCAGGACTGACGTTTGACCGATCTGACAAAGGCTGGAAAATATATTGATGCACCAGGATGTTGAGGAAACCTCCATCAACTATATATATGATCCATGAGAAAGAGATTGGATTTATGCTTGTCTATCTAAAATAGGACGTCAAAAGTCATTACTAAAAATAGGACGTCAAAAGTCATTACTAAAAATAGGACGTCAAGAGCCATTACTATGGCTGGGGCCATTGCACCTGGATGATTAAGACCAGCAGCAGCATTGCACCCATAAATGATCAACAGGATGATCGACACAGGTGTGATGCTACCTTACCAAATAAAGATCAATTGTTCTCTCTCGCTCATTGCACCCATAAATGTTCTCTCGCTCCCTCTAACTTGAATCCTTGTGTGTCAATGAGATCACTTAAATTTCAGTACACTCGTCTAAATCAGCATCAATCATTTCAGTACATAGAGAGTCAAGAAACCATTCCCCATAACAAAATACTTTCTAACCTTCCATTCCGTTCAAAAAGACCGTTAAAAGCCCATTACAGCAAACAAAATTTCTCCAACAGTCATGGGTGAGAACAAATTGCAGGACCAAACAATGCCCTAAATCACTCATTGAAAACCAAAATTAGCATCAAAGTTGAAATATTTCTCATTTCGTTCCCAGAAGTTCATCAAAACCCAAATGGAGGGTTTAAAGAACAGAGCCAACAAAACACTACAAAGGAAAAAAATGAAACCAAATGACGCAAGCATTTTCATACAATAATGTAGCCCCACATCACATTGGTCAGCCAAAACCCAAGAAAAGACCAACTCAAAGGCACATAACAAAAAGAAGCAGTAGAAGTAAAAATTGTGTTTCCAAGTTTTCCCAATAACATTTTCCAGGGGACCAAATAGAAACGACACTAACCGTAGGGAAAGTGTTGCTGGAGAAGACGGAGTGGAAGGCGGACTGGGTAAGGGAGGGGCGTCGCGGCTTCTGGGTAGGGGAGGGGTGAACGCACGGGACTTCCTGAAGAATTGAAATGCCTCTTCAACTCAAAATGTGCATTTCACCAGGTAAGAAATAAGAAAAATCAGAGGGCGGCGCGGCGGAGCACAATCTAAGGGTGCTGGCGCGCGCCGAGGGTAGGGGGGGCTGGAGAAAATTCGAACGTGGGGGCTGGCGAAAATTTCAAATGGGGAGCTGGAGAAAATTTCAAATAAGACCAAAACGCACGGTAGGTTGTTTTTGAAACGGGTTTAGAGTTGTTTGGATTTTAGTTAGCAGAAAAAATAAACAAAAAGAAAACAAATTACACGTCACGTGTGCAGTGTGGACAGCTGTATAGAAGAACTCTAAAATATATCGTTGATTTTTCTTCTCGTATCTTATTGATGCTAATTGTCACTCGGAATAAAATCCACTAGTCGTACAATTTATTTTTTCAAGATCGCTAGGAAAGCAATCAGATCATTTTTTCCTTTTATATTTTTATGAGCAATTTTTTTCAGACTTCATTAATAAAATTAAGTTTTCTCTCTCCTGATCAGTCTATATATTAGCTAGGCATGATGTCACTACTGATCTCTAGCTCCACCTGAAAAAATCAACAAAATAGCGCATTGTTTATATCAATCAAGGAATGATTTTGTTTTCATTAAATTACAACTTACTTGGATAATTATTTTAAAATAAATAAAAACCACAAGACATGCAAGATATATATATATATATATAAGTTAGATCAAAATATAGAAAAATTTGGCTGCATATGAAGAGAAGTGAAAGAAAGAATCGAAGCACGTACGGTCCATTGTAATTATGAATTCCCCCAACAGGCACAACAACTAACTATATAGGACAGTAAAGCTTTAATAAATGACGTCAGATCAAAGAATCAAAGACAGCCATACGTAATTAAGTAACATAATTCAATATTAATATAATATATAATTAATTATATATGAGATCATCAAGAGTACTACTACTGAGACCAAGAAGATCATCATCATGAATAAAAAGGTATTTAAAACACAATAATTAATTTATTAAATAAATACCAGTAGTAGTACGTTACAACACCATATCATGTATAATAATATTGATTTACAACCATCCATGCATGCATGAGATCATCTTCTTCATGACCTACGATTCAATTTATAATGTCTAAAATCCATAATATTGCATTGATCTTTCATAGCCTCATCATCATCAATAACCTCATGGAGGATTTTATTCACCCGCCCAAGACAGAGTAGTACTGTAGATGCTAGCAACTACCTGCATGCTTCCAATTTCAATCTGCAGGTAGCTAGATGTTTGCATGCTCGCGCAACTATATATATATGTCATTTCTTGTGATCATTTTCTCCAAACAATATAATCAAGAACGAAAGATCACATTTGTCACATACATAGATAAATGGATCGCGAGACTTACTACCACAAGCTTGACAATTAGGATGATAAGCGGTCCGCTCAACAAAAGTGAGAGGATGCTGGTGGACGTCGTATGTGTAAGTGCGCCCAAACTTCATAAGTGGCCACTTCCCCATAATACATCTTGGATGAGCAGCAAATTGGAGATCTGCACAATAGTAGAACCAATGCTTCGGATCCCGCACTTTCTCGGAAATATCACAGTAATAGCCAGCAAAGTCATGATCCTCAACGGTGTAAGAGAGTATGAAGGGTTGCTCATAGTGCCCATATTTTGTGGTACACGGTAGTGTAGCACATTTCAAATCCATACCAAATTCACAATCAGCACAACGTATCAATAGATCTTCATATTCTCCACAGGAGGTACATTTGCCAAGACCTTCATTGTCTGAGCTCAAAATTAGAAAAAGTGGGTGCTCATGACCCTCATGGGTAAATTTGGTTGGTATCAAACTACAAGGGACATCGAGCTGAAAGCGGCAGTCATCACAACTGTATACAAGACCATTAAATAAACGATGACAAGCATTACAACTAGAGATTTCAGGGCCAAAATATTCATTCAGAGATTTGTTTGGGGGTTGGAGGGTGAGTGGATGTTTATGGAGTGGGTGTAATTTTTTTGTGGGTAAATCATCACAAGATTTGTGAAGAAAGAACTTGCATTGTAAACAACAATAATGTGGAGAGGAAATATACTGCGCACACCCGTCGCATTTTTCATTGTTCTCTAGCTCAACTGCAAGCTTTAAGTGATGTTCAGGCCATTTACGTTTGATCCGGAAACAATCATGATCAAGAATAAAATCACATTTGTCACATAAAAAGATAAATGAATTGTCTGAAGTACCACAACCTTGACAATTAGGATGATCCGTGGTCCTCTCAACACAAGTTAGAGGATGCTGGTGGACATCGTATGTCTAAGTGCGCCCAAACTTGAAAAGTGGCCACTTCCCCAGAATACATGTTGGATGAGCAGCAAATTGGAGATCTGCACAATAATAGAACCAATGCTTCGGATCCCGCTCTTTCTCGCAAATATCACAGTAATAGCCAGCAGAGTCATGATCCTCAACGGTGTAAGAGAGTATGAAGGGTTGCTCATAGTGCCCATATTTTGTGGTAAGCGGTAGTGTAGCGCATTCCAAGTCCATACCAAATTCACAGTCAGCACAACGTATGAGTTGACTTCCAAACTTGCCACAGGAGGTACATTTGCCGGGACCTTCATTGCGTGTGCTCAAAAGAAAAAGTGGGTGCTCATGACCTTCATGGGTAAATTTGGTTCCTATCAAACTACAAGGGACATCGAGCTGAAAGAGGCAATCATCACAACGGTATAGGAGACCATTAAAAGGACGATTACAAGCATCACAAACTAAGATTTCAGGGCCATATATATTCTGAGATTTGTTTGTGGGGAGGAGGGTGAGCGGATGTCTATGGAGTGGGTGTAATTTTTTTCTGGGTAAATCAGCACAAGATTTGTGAAGAAAGAACTTGCATTGTAAACAACAATAATGTGGAGAGGAAAGATACTGCGCACACCCGTCGCATTTTTCATTGTTCTCTAGTTCGACTGCAAGCTTTAAGTGATGTTCATGCCATATATGTTTGATCTCTGTGACAATTTCAGCTTTTCCATTTCCCGGGTTGATCTTGTCGACAATTTGAGCTAATGTGTCAGTCAATTCATCAGGCCCAAGAAGGTGGGTCTCAATAGGCTGATCATCTTTGAGTTCCGGGTCAAATGTTTCATCCCTGATGTCTATTTTTGTAGCACAATGAGGATGTGCAGCAAAATCACAACTCGAGCAGTAATAAGCTTTGTATTTTGTGTCCATCTTTTGAACACAGAGTTGGCAAATTTGCTGGCTGAGCCAAAGAGAGTATTTGGGGCTCAGACTCAGGGGGTGGTGGTTACGTGTTACTTTGAGAGTCAATGGGAAGAGAGCACATTGCGTGTGAACCATGAATGAGCAGGTGATACAAAAGTAGGATATGCACTTGCTTTCTATCCCACAAGTATCGCAACGGAACGACAATGATTTTCGAAGGAGGATCAAATGATGGTCATGACTTTCAGCTTTTATGGTGAGGGGGAGAAAAGCGCAATTTTGATGAAGATAAAAATTGCAGTGAGAACATTCATATGTGTAGCCCTCGCATTCTTCACAGCAGCCATGGCATTTTTTCCTAGATCCTTTAGTGATCTCAAGGGTATGTTCTGGGTGCAACGGATGCTGCATCTCTCGGGGTGGTTCGCCACATGATTTATGAAGGACGCCATTGCACACCTCACAACTATAATAATTAGGATCCCTTACTCGTTGCTCGCACACTTGACAATAAGGAATTTTACCATCCTTTTTTTTCTCTTTATTTAAGATAAATGTCGAATTCAATCCACATCTTAAACAACGCTGCTCAAATGCCATTGACATTGTTGCTACTTCTTTATCTGAAATGCTTTGAAGAAATTTGGGCGGGATTGTTGCGAGTACCTGTTTATCTCAATTAAGAACGCAGCGTCCAACTAGTATTAATTAATTCCCTACATCAAAAGAAGACAATTAATCATTTTAAACTAAAAATCATGCACATGCTTTGCCTACAAATTAAAGTATAAATAATAGCTAAACAGAACCCAACATCTTATAACAGAATTAATATGAGTTCCAACATCATGTATGTTTCAGCATATATACAATATTTCACAAAATATAAGAAAGAGACAGAAATGAAATTAAGGAAAGAAATCATACACAAATCATATAAGCATTAACATGAATAAGATTTTGGGCTTGATCAGAAATTAAATGAAAGCTTCCAATTTCACTCGCATATCATTGCTGCTATATATATATATATATGGAAGGAAAGACTAATGCCAGATCCCTTCATGTGTTGGGACTGGTCGGAGACAGAGATGATTTTAAATAAAAGGAGAGACGAAATTTAACGTGGTTCGGCAATTGCCTACGTCCACAGCTGCTGTAATTTCACTATAAAATATTTCTACAAAAAATTTCTCACCCACACTCTTTCTCTCTTCCTTTCTCTCTATCTTTATCTCTTTCTCTCTATCCCACATTTTATACAATTGAGCTCTCTCCTATTTATAGGAGAGAGTAGCCTACCATTTGCAAATGGTGGGTGGCCTAACAAGGTGGGTGGCCTAACAAGGTGGGTGACCTAACAATGGTGGGTGGCCTAACAAAGTGGGTGGCCTAACTATGGTGGGTGGCCTAACAAGGTGGGTGGGTTGCAAACCCAAACCCATTTCATACTTGGTTTGTCTCCATTCATAACAATCTCCCACTTGGAGACAAATAAGTCTACATATCTTCATAGCAACCATCACAGCAACTTCAAGTCATGCCTTTAAGTACGGAGGCCAACTGAAGCTACACACAGCTTCAGTTTGTCAGCAGTAACTGCTTTTGTAAACATGTCTGCTGGGTTCTCTGTTCCTCGAATCTTCTCAAGTATCAGCTGTCCACTATCGAGAAGAGATCGAATAAAATGGTATCGCAACTGTATGTGTTTTGTTCTGGAATGAAAGGCTGGATTTTTTGCAAGAAAAATAGCACTCTGACTATCACTGTGCAGAATACCTTTTTCATTTTTCTTTCCCAATTCCTCCAAAAAGGACTGCAACCAAACCATTTCCTTCCCCGCTTCAGTTATAGCAACGTATTCCGCTTCTGTAGTTGAGAGAGCAACAATCTTCTGTAACTTAGAAGCCCACGATACAGCTGTACCACCCAGCGTATACACAAATCCAGTAGTACTTTTTCTGCTGTCAACGTCACCTGCTAAATCAGCATCTACATATCCCTGTAGCTTTAAACCTGCTTTTGTAAAGCATAGTGACGTATCTGAAGAGCCTTGTAGATATCTCAAAATCCACTTGACTGCTTCCCAATGCTGCTTTCCTGGATTACTCATGTACCTACTCACAGCTCCCACTGCTTGTGCAATATCTGGCCTTGTACAGACCATGGCGTACATAAGACTACCAATAGCAGATGCATAGGGTATTCCGTTCATGCATTCTTGCTCTTTCTCCGTCTTTGGCGACTGATCCTTAGTTAGTCGAAAGTGACTAGCTAAGGGTGTGCTCACTGGTTTCGCCTTGTCCATGTTAAACCTACTGAGCACCTTCTTCACATACTCCTCCTGCGAGAGCGTAAGAGTATTATTAGCCCTGTCTCTAATAATTCTCATACCAAGGATTTGTTTTGCAGCACCCAAATCCTTCATCTCAAACTGCTTTGACAACTGCTTCTTCAGTTTATTGATCTCCTCGATGCTTGACCCTGCAACGAGCATATCATCCACATACAACAGTAGGATAATATAAGAGTTGTCAAAATTCTTCATATAGCAACAATGGTCAGCCTGCAGTCTTGTAAATCCATTACTGCACATGAAGTTGTCAAACTTTCGGTACCATTGTCGTGGAGCTTGTTTTAGGCCATACAAGCTCTTCTTCAGTTTGCAAACTAGATTCTCTTTTCCCTTTACTGAGAATCCTTGTGGCTGGTGCATATAGATGTCTTCCTCCAAATCACCATGAAGGAATGCAGTCTTCACATCTAACTGCTCAAGATGTAGATCCTCTGCAGCCACAATTGCCAACACTAGCCTGATCGTGGTCAATTTTACGACTGGGGAGAAAATGTCTGTGTAGTCGACACCTTCCTTTTGTTGAAACCCCTTCACAACCATTCTGGCTTTGTAGCGCTTGCTACCATTGTGCTCTTCCTTAATCCTGTACACCCATTTGTTGTGCAAAGCCTTCTTGCCTTTTGGAAGCTTAGTTAGCTCCCATGTCTGATTTGACATCAGTGACTCCATCTCATCTTGCATGGCTTTCTCCCACTTGATCGAATCTTCAATCTGTAGAGCTTCATCATAACTTTCCGGTTCACCACTATCTGTTAGCAGGATGTAGTGTAGAGATGGTGAGAACCGTTGTGGTGGCCTAATCGTCCTTGAAGATCTTCGAATAACAGTGAGTGGTGTACGTTGTTCGATCTGTGTATCATCATTCTCTTTATCCTCGTTCTGATCAGTGTTGACTTGAGTAACATCAAAGTCAACAACCTCAGGTTTCTTTGGCTGCTCCTCAGGTTCAGCTTGTGACCTAGCTTTGTACAGAATCTGCTCATTGAAAATTACATTTCTACTTCTAATGATTTTGCGATTTTTACCATCCCAAAATCGATAGCCAAATTCTTCATCACCATAACCGATGAAAAAACATTTTCTAGATTTGGCTTCTAACTTGTTACGATCAGTAGAATCTATGTGAACATATGATACACAGCCAAAAACTTTCAAATGGGAAAGATTTACCTTCTTTCCGCTCCAGACTTCCTCTGGTAGATCGAACTTTAAGGGAACTGAAGGTCCCCGGTTAATCAAATAGGCTGCAGTGTTAACTGCATCAGCCCAAAAACATTCAGGCAATCCTGAATTCAGCCTCATGCTTCTGGCACGTTCGTTGAGAGTTCTGTTCATGCGTTCAGCTACGCCATTCTGCTGCGGTGTCCCGGGAATAGTCTTCTGAAATCTGATCCCATTTGCAGCACAGAATTCTTTGAACCCTCTGTCGATGTACTCTCCGCCATTGTCTGACCTCAGACATTTCAACTTCAAGCCTGTTTCATTTTCAACCATAGCTCTCCACTTCTTGAAAGTGTCAAATGTGTCAGATTTATTTTTCAAAAAATAAACCCATACTTTCCTGCTTGAGTCATCAATAAAGGAAACATAGTACCGCGATCCTCCAAGAGAAGCGACTGGGGATGGCCCCCACAAATCTGTGTGCACCAATTCCAACTTTGTAGACTTTGGAGTTCTGCCATTTTTCAAGAAACTAACCTTTTTCTGCTTCCCAAAAATGCAACCTTCACACATGTCGAAATCAGTTGATTCCAACTTTGGTAACTTCCCCTTGGATAATAGTACTTTCATTCCTTTCTCACTCATGTGACCAAGCCTTTGATGCCATAGGTTAGCATTTGCGTCAGCAATTGCAACAGTATCTCTAATGCTTGAAGTCATGTATAGAGTACCTGTTTTTGTGCCTCGAGCTACTACCATAGCTCCTTTTGTTATCTTCCACGTGCCGCCGGTAAATAGTACCGAATGCCCATCAGCATCAAGTTGTCCTACAGAAATCAGGTTCCTCATGAGCTTGGGAACATGTCGCACCTTCTGTAACAACCATGCACTTCCATTGGGCAGATTGATTCGTACATCTCCCATGCCTTCGATTTCCAACGCTTCACCATCTGCTAAGTACACCTTCCCGAAATCACCAGTGACATAATTCTGCATGATTTCTCGGTGTGCTGTAGTGTGGAATGAGGCTCCTGAATCTAACACCCAAGATTCAATTTGGTTGTCGACTGAAAGGAGTAAGGCATCTTGGAAATCTTCTGTTGTGGCATTAGCAGAGTCATGCTCATTCTTCTTCTTTGCCTCCTTGCAATTATTTCTGAAGTGGCCAATCTTGCCACAATTCCAGCACTGTACTTGTCTTCCGGACCTAGATTTACTTCTTCCTCTTCGGGAATTTGACCTGCCCCGATTTGAATTTCTACTAGCTCCTCTACCTCTCGTCTCGAGGTTTAAGGCAGAATTGGAAGTTGATGCTTCTCATGTATCTCTTCTGCGAACTTCCTCGCTAAGAATATGGTCCCGGATATCTTGATACTTCATCTTTGTTTTGCCATAAGAATTGCTAACAGCTGTTCTCATGGCCTCCCAGCTTTTTGGCAATTGAGCCAGAGCAATCAGTGCACGTACTTCATCATCAAATTCAATCCCCACAGAAGCTAATTGATTGATGATGGTGTTGAACTCATTCAGATGCTGAATAACTGGAGTTCCTTCTGTCATTCTCAAGTAGAATAGCTTGTACATCAAATGCACTTTGTTATTGGCTGATGGCTGCTCATACATGTCTTATAGAGCCTTCATCAAATCTGCTGTGGTCTTTTCCTTTCCCACATTGTGTGCAACTGATCTTGACAATGTTAGTCGAATGACTCCCAACACTTGTCTATCAAGAAAACTCCAATCTTCATTGCTCATGTCATCTGGCTTTTTTCCTAGGAGTGGAAGATGTAGTTTCTTCCCATAGAGATAATTCTCTATTTGCATTCTCCAGTAGGCAAAGTCTGTACCGTCAAATTTCTCGATACCAACACTTTTAGCTTCTTCTCCAGCCATAACTTTACAAATGAGTTCAAATTTGAACAAACAAAGATCACCGTTGCGTTCGAAACACTCGAATTAGCAGAGTGTGACAAGTGGCAGGATGACGTCGGCTCAGCTCAGGAACGGCTCGGCTCAGTCAAGGCTCGGCTCGGCTCAGTTGTCTTCAACCTCCAGATGCGCGTGGATCGATGCTTCGATCTTCAACCGACGCGTGCGGGCTACTCCGACCTCCGTTTTAGATTCCGTTTGCGGCAACGGATTCGTCTCGACGCGAGGAACACCCTGGAGTGGTCAAAAATTTATTTCGACCAACTTGACTAGTAGAAATGAATAGTACTTCACTAAGTAAGTTCCCAGGAAAGATTGGAGGGTCACAATGGACACACTTAAAATTTCCAATCTCCTAGACAGAACCTCCTTAGACTATACGTATCCACACTACCACACCAAAACTCCACCCCACAAAAAAAAACCTAGTGGCTCTGATACCAGTTGTTGGGACTGGTCGGAAACAGAGATGATTTTAAATAAAAGGAGAGACGAAATTTAACGTGGTTCGGCAATTGCCTACATCCACAGCTGCTGTAATTTCACTATAAAATATTTCTACAAAAAATTTCTCACCCACACTCTTTCTCTCTTCCTTTCTCTCTATCTTTATCTCTTTCTCTCTATCCCACATTTTATACAATTGAGCTCTCTCCTATTTATAGGAGAGAGTAGCCTACCATTTACAAATGGTGGGTGGCCTAACAAGGTGGGTGACCTAACAATGGTGGGTGGCCTAACAAAGTGGATGGCCTAACTATGGTGGGTGGCCTAACAAGGTGGGTAGGTTGCAAACCCAAACCCATTTCATACTTGGTTTGTCTCCATTCATAACATCATGCCCAACACATCTTTTTCATCATGACTACGTGGCCACTCTGTCAATACACTTCTAAATGACGAAAGGAAAATAAAAAGTGGTTGCCGTACGTGGTGCTTGTCGAGATGGATTCCTTTCTGTACGTATCTCTGCTAGTTTGTCTTGGCATTGCGTGTAACTTTTTCCAAATCATATTTTTTGGGACAATGCTAGTAGGGTGATTATTAAATATAGTAATTAAATATGTATATTAGTATAAATGAGTTTATTTATTTATTTTTTAAGTATTTTTTAAATATCATTAATTATTACAAAAATAAAAATATATATATAAATTTACTAATAATTATTTACTTAATCATTAAAAAAATAAAAAATATATAAATTAGCACATTTAGTGAGCATATATTTAATATTCATACTGTCGTTTTTATATTTTTTTGCCGATTTCTTTTTCCAATAATATGGGATAAAATCAAAATTAAGGGACTAAAGAAAAAGAAAAAGAAATAGAAATAGAGAAAAAAAAAACAAATTGGCTAGCGGGGTGCATTGTTGAGCTGATTCATTGCGTGTACCTTTTCTTCATAAGTAGAATTGGAGCTGGGTGACATGTTACCATCCAAAGAACCAAAGAATTGCTTTCCCTTTTAAGTAATGAACCATTTTAAGTAAGGAACCAATTAAAATAAATACTTATCTTGAAAGAGTTTAAAAATAATCAAGGAATGAATCTTACTTTTATGTTATTTATTTGTTTGTTCTTAGGCCACCATCTCTATGTTGGATGGCTATGGCCTACCAAGCCCATAGCAGTGTTTTAGACTCAAAAGACATCGTAGTTTTGGAATGTAGAGCCTAATAATGAGATCATATTGATTATTACTTTAGTTGCCTTCCCTTATAGTATAGATATAGATATCAGCATTGGTAGCTCACCGATCTCTAACTTACTACAAATGATTTGGCATGGACTATATTTTAATTAAATTCAATTCACCCTAGATTAAAGGTAGTAACCACTTTAAAAATCATTGAACTCTCTAATTGGGCTGGATTCTAAGCTGTAACTCAAACACCATTTGAGAGAGTGCGTGACTTCCAGCCATTTAGAGATTAGTATTGAGCTAGCTAGGCATAATACTCAAATTTTGGCCAAAATTTAGCTTAAAACGCTACATCAAACTCAATACTTATACAGTAATTTTACCAATTTCCTTTCATAGTAAATTAATATGAATCAGATGATCATATTCATGATCACATGCAGGACAAAAATTAGAGCGTCCGAATCATAAATATACACCATTACTCCAAAGTCGCAGCAGCGCATGCACCCAGAATTAATCGAATACGTACAACTTAATAAATGTCGATTTCTCTACCTATCTATATATTTTTAATACAACCTATATGACCATTGGAAAAATATATTCGTTGAAAGAATAAGACCATTGTAAAAAAAAAAAAAGATTGTTAAAAAAATTATATCCGTTGAAATAAAATGAAAATTAGAAAATTAATGTATACTTTTTTAATAACGAATAAATATTTCAATTCCAATTAGAATTAAATTAAATTAAAATGTCAAAATCAATATTTTAATAAAATAGTGATAGATTTAGAGAAGTTGTTACTCGGTATTGTTGAAAAGTGATTAACTAAATTTAAAAAAATGAATTTTCTAGTCCAAAGAATAGATAGGCCACTAATATTAATGCTCTTAGACCAATATTTTCCATTTCTAAACAAATAGGATACTACGTACCCTTTTTATACAGAAAAAGAGAAAAAAGAAAATAAAGAGAGAGTTTCTGAAAAATAGGTTCAGTCATGCATGGCTGCAAGCTCGAATATCAACCCTTTGAATCTGATTTGAAATTTGACGTAATATTTGCACCGGCCATTGTAGTGTGTGTATATATAATTATATGTAAATTGGGTTGCTGGGAATTTTAGTGCCCTGACTCGTATTTTTCTTTTCTTGATCCCCGTGGCAGAGAGAAGATATTTAGGTCTCGTTTGAATTCAGAAAACTTCTCAATTCAATATTTTCAAATCTCAATTCAACATTTTCAAATCTCAAAACAATAATAATAATATTTTATTCAATTTATCTAAAACCATCTCATTTGATCTCATCTCTAAATCCAAACCACACAGATCATCTAGAACAGTAAATTATAAGTGTAATATGTTCCCCATGACAAATTGAGAAAATTTAGACCAATCCTTTAGACTCTCCATAATTTAAAAAAAATAAGACAGCATGAATTGTCCAGATGACACTGAGTTCTGCAAACATCATTAATCATTACAAAAATAAAAAATTATATAAATTCATTAATAATTATTCTTAACCATCAAGAAAAATAAAAAATATATAAATATGAGTGGGCACATTTGGTGGGCATATATTTGTTATTCATACTATGTTTTTATATTTTTTTGTTTTTCCTTTTTCCAATAATATGGGTTAAAACCAAAGTTAAGGGACCAAAGGAAAAGGAAAAGAAAGAGAGAGAAAAAACAGACAAAGTGGCTACTAGGATGCAGCTGATTCCTTACGTGTACCTTTTCTCCATAAGTAGATTGGAGCTAGGTGACGTTCTACCATCCAAAGAACCAAAGAATTGATTTTCCTTCTAAATTAGGAACCAATTAAAGTAAATACTTGTCTTGGGAGAGTTTAAGAATAATCAAGGGATGAGTTTTACTTTTATTCCATTTATTCGTTTGTTCTTAGGCCACCACACCATCTCTATGGTGGATGGGTGGATGGCCATAGCCTACCAAGCCCATAGCAGTGTTCTAGACTCAAAGGACATGGAAGTTTTAGAATGTAGAGCCTAACAATGAGATCATATTGATTATTGCTTTAGTTGCCTTCCCTCATGGTATAGATATAGATATCAGGGGTGGTGGCTCACCGATCTCTAACTTACTACAAATGGTTTGGAATGCACTATATTTTAATTAAATTCGATTCACCCTAAATTAATGGTAGTAACCCTAAATTATGGGATAAAACCAAAGTTAAGGGACCAAAGAAAAAGAAAAAGAAATAGGAAAAGAAAGAGAGAGAGAAAAAACAGACAAAGTGGCTACCAGGGTGCATTATTGAGCTGATTCCTTGCATGTACCTTTTCTCCATAAGTAGATTGGAGCTAGGTGACGTGCTACCATCCAAAGAACCAAAGAATTGCTTTCCCTTTTAAGTAAAGAACCAATTAAAGTACATACTTGTCTTGGGAGAGTTTAAGAATAATCAAGAGATGAGTTTTACTTTTATGCCATTTATTCGTTTGTTCTTAGGCTACCACACCATCTCTATGGTTGATGGCCATAGCCTACTAAGCCCATAGCAGTGTTCTAGACTCAAAGGACATGGAAGTTTCGGAATGTAGAGCCCAATAATGAGATCATATTGATTATTGCTTTAGTTGCCTTCCCTCATAGTATAGATATAGATATCAGGGGTGGGGGCTCACCGATCTCTAACTTACTACAAATGGTTTGGCATGCACTATATTCTAATTAAATTCGATTCAACCTAAATTAATGGTAGTAACCACTTTAAAATTCATTGAACTCTCTAATTGGGTTGGATTCTAAGCTGTAACTCAAACTCCATTTGAGGGAGCGTGTGTGACTTCCTGCCATTTACAGCATTAGTATTGAGTTAGGCATAGTACTCAAATTTTGGCAAAAATTTAGCTAATTTAGTTGAAACACTACATCAAACTCAACACTTTGTACAGTAATTTTACCCATGTCAGTTTGTAATTTAATTTATAGAATTTCTTTATGACTATAGTACTTTTCAAAGATTTTGAACTATAATCATTGGATTCCATATTTGGACCAATGACTTGCACGATAAAAAAATGTTGAACTCATTACATATCATACCATTAAAAAAAAAAAAAAAGAACTTTATATGATTAATGGCACATTATCAATGTATATTGACTTATTATCCTTTCTTTTTCTTTTTTTTATAAACTTTTTGATTGGTAGCACATAAGTTTTAAAGCTATTGAAATAAAATTTGGAAGTACCTCTACCGTGATTCTGTACTATATAACTTGAGAGTGATACTTGTTGGCTTGTCTCAAAATGTACAGGGGAATTTTAGGATGGTCAGCATTATTGCTTGCAAACTTGCAACTCAAAGATCAATAGAAAGCAGTTATGGAACAAGTACACAATTTCCATTTCTCTATTACAAGAAGAAAGAAGGAATGAAGAAATAAAGAAAACAGTCCTAACGAAGCTTAAAGAGTGTTGGTGCAAACCAGGGTCATGATGGTGAATTGAAGAATAGATCAGGATAAAGTGTGTAGGTAGGGGCGTTGTTATATATTAATGTATGGATGCAAATGATTCAAGACAGAGTCTTTAATCAAGAAACATAAAATATAAATATCTGTTCATAAAGCAAATATTTATATATGTATTGTATATACAAGTGATGTCAGTATTTTAATTTCTTATCAATCAGGTGCAACTTCTGACACTATTGGAGTCTTCCTGTTTGTTATTTTCTGAGCAATTTTCCCTTAGCCTGATTCCCTGAATCCAATCCATCCTCCTTTGTCAAGCCTCTCACTCATTTCTTAAATATTTTCATTGCTTTTGTCAAACAGATCAATCAATCAATTATGAATAATACAATGATGCAACCCCCTCTAATAGCTATGTATAATCAGGGATTAACCATTGGCTTAAGAGCTACCTAACTTTTAATGGAGGAAAACTCATAGCTACAAAAAACATGTTTAGCTAAATGCCAAGCATAAAAAATTGGCAGGTCTGATTAGTAGGGAAACATGTCCCCAAATAAATGGCATACAAGTGGTTTCAGTCAAATCAAGGGAAAGGGCTTTTGCTAGTAAAAGAAAAGATGATTCTCTCCTCATCTATATCAACATATACAAGTGCTTTTACGATAAAAAAATGTGATGAAAAGGAGAAAATAATTTGCTATAATATAAAGCGACACAAAAAAGCCCATTTATGACAAACCAATGCTTTTGCAATGAGATATATAGACTTAAGACTGGGCTGTTCAGCCGGGCCGGAATCCGGTATAACCGGATTTCGGTTCCGGTTTTCGGCCCGGTTCAAATCCGGGCCGATAACCAGTTTTAAAAAATCGGATTAATCCGGTCCGGGTACCGGATTTTAAATCCGGGACCCGGATTTAAAACCCGGTACCCGGGTGTTATAACAAAACTGTCAAAACCTAATGCTAAGCGCGCCGCCCCCCCCAGTCAGATTTCCCTCTCTCTCTCTCTCTCTCTCTCTCTCTCTGCGATGCGAACTCCTTCGCCTCCCTCCCCCAGTTTCCTCTCTCTCCCTCACATCCCTTCAAGCGCTAGCGCTTTCGTCTTGTCCGAAACCCAAATTTGATCGCGCAGCTCACCGTTCATCTCCTTTTGATCGCACGGCTCACCGAACGGTAGAAGTACTTTCGGATCCAAGGGATTAGAACGTATTTCCGTTTGGGTATGTTTCTTTCTTCCCTCTGTTCTTTTCTCTATTTGTTGATTTTGGTTTTTTTTTTTTTCCTATGAGAATGTTTGAATGTTCGAGTATTTTTCTGTAGATTTGTTTGAATGTTTTAGGAATATTCTGTTAGTTGCAAAATGCTAGAGCCGTGGGTAATGGGTTTAGATCTAAAAACTGGGTTTGTTGCTATGTTCATAAAAGAGCCTAAGAAACAAGTTGGTTTTACTTAGTCTGCTCGAGTATTTTGGTTATCTGTGAGTGAATATTAAGGATAAATTTTGTGATGGGGGGAGGGGACAGGGTTGATCACTAAGCTGGTCACCATGAACATCTTTAATCTTGGATAAAGAGTGAGTGAATTGGCGACCAAAATCATGCACTATGGGATTGTTGAAAGGATGCAACTTTGACCTATATGGCCCCATTGTTAGGCCACAGGATTTCTTGTTTTTACCTTTTACTCATGTGCATGGATGTAAACATCTAAAAAGTTTTCATGTCTTCATTCTTGAAATACAACTTATTTAGATCTTTTTTTTCAATTTTTGTCGTCTTATATAACTATTTATCATCCTTTTAACCATAGTCTTTTCAGTATTATTTAACATTTCAGTATTCCACTTCAAATTGGAACTGCAATTCTTGTAGAGTTTTTTGTAGTTTGTATGAAGAAAATAATCAAGGAAAGATTATCTTGAGAATTCAGTATATATGTAATCAGGGAGTTTTTAATCAAGGAAGACAATATGTGAGCTGTCATTGTCCCAATTCTTGTCATTTCAGTGGAGACTGTGTTGATGGAAGGTGCCATTGCTTTCTAGGATTTCATGGTCATGACTGTAGCAAACGTGAGCTTTCATTTCTCTTTTATGCTTTGCAGACAGTCACATTATAAAGTTTGTTCAGGCAAGTTCACATTTCCTATTTTTCTTTGATTTGGCATTAGCTCTAAATTGATACTTTCTGCAGGCTCTTGCTCCAGCAATTGTAATGGTTATGGCAAGTGTCTCTCTAATGGGCTTTGTGAATGCGATAAAGGGTACACTGGTTGACTGCTCCATTGGTAAAGGAATATCCTTTTGTTTCTTCATCTTTTCATATGTTCTCTATTTTAGTGACTGATTTTTTGTTTAATTAAGGTGAAACTACATGGAACATCTTCTCCAAAAAACAACCCATAGATAAGGACTTTCCTATTTATTATTATTGAATTTTTATTCTCTCTTCTCTCTGCATGTCTGTACGTAGAGATTAGATCGAGTCTCTTCTTGATAATTTAGAACTTAAAAGCATACACTCGCTGGGTTGAGATCCTATCTAGTTTGTGTATTGAAAGTCCTCTAGTCACATAATGCATTGTCTTAGTTTTGAGAGCAAGCAGGACTACTTCTTGAGTTGACCATTCTTTTTTTTTATATACATATTTTTTTATATTCAGTTCATCAATTTCATTTTTTATACATAGCTTTGAGAAGAGTTTTTCTTGCATCAAGTTCATCCTATTACTGAATGGGGATCAAGGTTTCTTATTCTACTGGTTTTGTTCTTTCTGTTCAAGAGTAAGTTTGCCATTTACTTTCCATTTTCTTCAGTGAAACTGATAATTTTGTTGAGCTTATCTAAGTATTCAAAACTTTTGTTTTTTGCAGGCTCTCTTTCGATCAGATCACTTGAAGTAGCTACTTGGTGTGATTAAATCATTGATAGAAGAACATGTTAATGATTTTGTAATTCATATCTTGTAATTTTGTATTTTGTAATGCAATGTGTAAATAACAAAATAATGTAATATGTAGTTGGTTTGCATGCATTTTATTTTTTTCATTTTTATTATTTTGGGAAATGTTAGTATTATGCATTTTAATGATTTAGAAAAGCTTTTCACATAATATAGGCTTTTATAAATATTATTCACATAAAAAAAATATGATTCAATACATTTTCTTAATTTTAAAAATAAATATAGGAGAATTATGCTTTGCAACATTTTTGTATAAATATGGGTTTTTATTAATATTAAATGTGATGTTTGAAGAAAAAAAGAAAAAAAAGGCTTTTATTTTTAAAAAACAAAAGCCTCAAAAATGGATTTTTTTTTTTAATAAAAAAAAATCCGGGTACAACCCGGTACCCGGATTTCCGGATTTTCGAAACCCGGATTCACCCGGGTTTCGGCTCGGATCCAAAATCGAGTATACCGGGCCGAAATCCGGTCCGGATTTGAAACCCGGGTTCCGGGCCGGGTATACCCGGATTCCCGGTCCGGAACCCGAATGAACAGTCTTAGCTGTACCCCATGCATCATGGACAAAATTGAACAAGTTTGAGTACTTCAATTTTGAAAGGCAATGTTCTCCTTGATCCGAAGTATTATCCATTTTGAAAACAGATAACCGTTTGACATGGTATATGTACGGAACATACTTTAATGTGTTGAAACCACCCTAAGTGTGAATGCAAAGATGAAATAGCTGCTGCACATGCACCGTTCTCTTGTTTGGTGTATTAGGCACCAACTTGATATTTGTTATTCATACTATGGTTTTTATATTATTTTGCTTTTTCCTTTTTCCAATAATATGGGTTAAAACCAAAGTTAAGGGACCAAAGGAAAAGGAAAAGAAAGAGAGAGAAAAAACAGACAAAGTGGCTACTAGGATGCAGCTGATTCCTTACGTGTACCTTTTCTCCATAAGTAGATTGGAGCTAGGTGACGTTCTACCATCCAAAGAACCAAAGAATTGATTTTCCTTCTAAATTAGGAACCAATTAAAGTAAATACTTGTCTTGGGAGAGTTTAAGAATAATCAAGGGATGAGTTTTACTTTTATTCCATTTATTCGTTTGTTCTTAGGCCACCACACCATCTCTATGGTGGATGGGTGGATGGCCATAGCCTACCAAGCCCATAGCAGTGTTCTAGACTCAAAGGACATGGAAGTTTTAGAATGTAGAGCCTAACAATGAGATCATATTGATTATTGCTTTAGTTGCCTTCCCTCATGGTATAGATATAGATATCAGGGGTGGTGGCTCACCGATCTCTAACTTACTACAAATGGTTTGGAATGCACTATATTTTAATTAAATTCGATTCACCCTAAATTAATGGTAGTAACCCTAAATTATGGGATAAAACCAAAGTTAAGGGACCAAAGAAAAAGAAAAAGAAATAGGAAAAGAAAGAGAGAGAGAAAAAACAGACAAAGTGGCTACCAGGGTGCATTATTGAGCTGATTCCTTGCATGTACCTTTTCTCCATAAGTAGATTGGAGCTAGGTGACGTGCTACCATCCAAAGAACCAAAGAATTGCTTTCCCTTTTAAGTAAAGAACCAATTAAAGTACATACTTGTCTTGGGAGAGTTTAAGAATAATCAAGAGATGAGTTTTACTTTTATGCCATTTATTCGTTTGTTCTTAGGCTACCACACCATCTCTATGGTTGATGGCCATAGCCTACTAAGCCCATAGCAGTGTTCTAGACTCAAAGGACATGGAAGTTTCGGAATGTAGAGCCCAATAATGAGATCATATTGATTATTGCTTTAGTTGCCTTCCCTCATAGTATAGATATAGATATCAGGGGTGGGGGCTCACCGATCTCTAACTTACTACAAATGGTTTGGCATGCACTATATTCTAATTAAATTCGATTCAACCTAAATTAATGGTAGTAACCACTTTAAAATTCATTGAACTCTCTAATTGGGTTGGATTCTAAGCTGTAACTTAAACTCCATTAGAGGGAGCGCGCGTGACTTCCTGCCATTTACAGCATTAGTATTGAGTTAGGCATAATACTCAAATTTTGGCCAAAATTTAGCTAATTTACTTGAAACAGTACATCAAACTCAACACTTTGTACAGTAATTTTACCCATGTCAGTTTGTAATTTAATTTATAGAATTTCTTTATGACTGTAGTACTTTTCAAAGATTTTGAACTATAATCATTGGATTCCATATTTGAACCAATGACTTGCATGATAAAAAAATGTTGAACTCATTACATATCATACCATTAAAAAAAAAAAAAAATTTATATGATTAATGGCACATTATCAATGTATATTGACTTATTATCCTTTCTTTTTCTTTTCTTTTTTTATAAACTTTTTGATTGGTAGCACATAAGTTTTAAAGCTATTGAAATAAAATTTGGAAGTACCTCTACCATGATTCTGTACTATATAACTTGAGAGTGATACTTGTTGGCTTGTCTCAAAATGTACAGGGGAATTTTAGGATGGTCAGCATTATTGCTTGCAAACTTGCAACTCAAAGATCAATAGAAAGCAGTTATGGAACAAGTACACAATTTCCATTTCTCTATTACAAGAAGAAAGAAGGAATGAAGAAATAAAGAAAACAGTCCTAACGAAGCTTAAAGAGTGTTGGTGCAAACCAGGGTCATGATGGTGAATTGAAGAATAGATCAGGATAAAGTGTGTAGGTAGGGGCGTTGTTATATATTAATGTATGGATGCAAATGATTCAAGACGGAGTCTTTAATCAAGAAACATAAATATAAATATCTGCTCATAAAGCAATATATAGTATGTATTGTATATACAATGTGATGTCAGTATTCTAATTTCTTATCAATCAGGTGCAACTTCTGACACTATTGGAGTCTTCCTGTTTGTTATTTTCTGAGCAATTTTCCCTTAGCCTGATTCCCTGAATCCAATCCATCCTCCTTTGTCAAGCCTCTCACTCATTTCTTAAATATTTTCATTGCTTTTGTCAAACAGATCAATCAATCAATTATGAATAATACAATGATGCAACCCCCTCTAATAGCTATGTATAATCAGGGATTAACCATTGGCTTAAGAGCTACCTAACTTTTAATGGAGGAAAACTCATAGCTACAAAAAACATGTTTAGCTAAATGCCAAGCATAAAAAATTGGCAGGTCTGATTAGTAGGGAAACATGTCCCCAAATAAATGGCATACAAGTGGTTTCAGTCAAATCAAGGGAAAGGGCTTTTGCTAGTAAAAGAAAAGATGATTCTCTCCTCATCTATATCAACATATACAAGTGCTTTTACGATAAAAAAATGTGATGAAAAGGAGAAAATAATTTGCTATAATATAAAGCGACACAAAAAAGCCCATTTATGACAAACCAATGCTTTTGCAATGAGATATATAGACTTAAGACTGGGCTGTTCAGCCGGGCCGGAATCCGGTATAACCGGATTTCGGTTCCGGTTTTCGGCCCGGTTCAAATCCGGGCCGATAACCAGTTTTAAAAAATCGGATTAATCCGGTCCGGGTACCGGATTTTAAATCCGGGACCCGGATTTAAAACCCGGTACCCGGGTGTTATAACAAAACTGTCAAAACCTAATGCTAAGCGCGCCGCCCCCCCCAGTCAGATTTCCCTCTCTCTCTCTCTCTCTCTCTCTCTCTCTGCGATGCGAACTCCTTCGCCTCCCTCCCCCAGTTTCCTCTCTCTCCCTCACATCCCTTCAAGCGCTAGCGCTTTCGTCTTGTCCGAAACCCAAATTTTATCGCGCAGCTCACCGTTCGTCTCCTTTTGATCGCACGGCTCACCGAACGGTAGAAGTACTTTCGGATCCACGGGATTAGAACGTATTTCCGTTTGGGTATGTTTCTTTCTTCCCTCTGTTCTTTTCTCTATTTGTTGATTTTGGTTTTTTTTTTTTTTCCTATGAGAATGTTTGAATGTTCGAGTATTTTTCTGTAGATTTGTTTGAATCTTTTTGGAGTATTCTGTTAGTTGCAAAATGCTAGAGCTAATGGGTTTAGATCTAAAAACTGGGTTTGTTGCTATGTTCATAAAAGAGCCTAAGAAACAAGTTGGTTTTACTTAGTCTGCTCGAGTATTTTGGTTATCTGTGAGTGAATATTAAGGATAAATTTTGTGATGGGGGGAGGGGACAGGGTTGATCACTAAGCTGGTCACCATGAACATCTTTCAATCTTGGATAAAGAGTGAGTGAATTGGCGACCAAAATCATGCACTATGGGATTGTTGAAAGGATGCAACTTTGACCTGTATGGCCCCATTGTTAGGCCACAGATTTCTTGTTTTTACCTTTTACTCATGTGCATGGATGTAAACATCTAAAAAGTTTTCATGTCTTCATTCTTGAAATACAACTTATTTAGATCTTTTTTTTCAATTTTTGTCGTCTTATATAACTATTTATCATCCTTTTAACCATAGTCTTTTCAGTATTATTTAACATTTCAGTATTCCACTTCAAATTGGAACTGCAATTCTTGTAGAGTTTTTTGTAGTTTGTATGAAGAAAATAATCAAGGAAAGATTATCTTGAGAATTCAGTATATATGTAATCAGGGAGTTTTTAATCAAGGAAGACAATATGTGAGCTGTCATTGTCCCAATTCTTGTCATTTCAGTGGAGACTGTGTTGATGGAAGGTGTCATTGCTTTCTAGGATTTCATGGTCATGACTGTAGCAAACGTGAGCTTTCATTTCTCTTTTACTGCTTTGCAGACAGTCACATTATAAAGTTTGTCTCAGGCAAGTTCACATTTCCTATTTTTCTTGATTTGGCATTAGCTCTAAATTGATACTTTCTGCAGGCTCTTGCCCCAGCAATTGTAATGGTTATGGCAAGATGTCTCTCTAATGGGCTTTGTGAATGCGATAAAGGGTACACTGGTTGACTGCTCCATTGGTAAAGGAATATCCTTTTGTTTCTTCATCTTTTCATATGTTCTCTATTTTAGTGACTGATTTTTTGTTTAATTAAGGTGAAACTACATGGAACATCTTCTCCAAAAAACAACCCATAGATAAGGACTTTCCTATTTATTATTATTGAATTTTTATTCTCTCTTCTCTCTGCATGCCTGTACGTAGAGATTAGATCGAGTCTCTTCTTGATAATTTAGAACTTAAAAGCATACACTCGCTGGGTTGAGATCCTATCTAGTTTGTGTATTGAAAGTCCTCCAGTCACATAATGCATTGTCTTAGTTTTGAAAGCAAGCAGGACTACTTCTTGAGTTGACCATTCTTTTTTTTATACATATTTTTTTATATTCAATTCATCAAGTTCATTTTTTATACATAGCTTTGAGAAGGGTTTTTCTTGCATCAAGTTCATCCCATTACTGAATGGATCAAGGTTTCTTATTCTGCTGGTTCTGTTCTTTCTGTTCAAGAGTAAGTTTGCCATTTACTTTCCTTTTTTCCCAGTGAAACTGATAATTTTGTTGAGCTTATCTAAGTATTCAAAACTTTTGTTTTTTGCAGGCTCTCTTTCATCAGATCACTTGAAGTAGCTACTTGGTGTGATTAAATCATTGATAGAAGAACATGTTAATGATTTTGTAATTCATATCTTGTAATTTTGTATTTTGTAATGCAATGTGTAAATAACAAAATAATGTAATATGTAGTTGGTTTGCATGCATTTTATTTTTTCATTTTTATTATTTTGGGAAAATGTTAGTATTATGCATTTTAATGATTTAGAAAAGCTTTTCACATAATATAGGCTTTTATAAATATTATTCACATAAAAAAAATATGATTCAATACATTTTCTTAATTTTAAAAATAAATATAGGAGAATTATGCTTTGCAACATTTTTGTATAAATATGGGTTTTTATTAATATTAAATGTGATGTTTGAAGAAAAAAAGAAAAAAAAAAGGCTTTTATTTAAAAAAAAAAGCCTCAAAAATGGATTTTTTTAAAAAAATCCGGGTACAACCCGGTACCCGGATTTCCGGATTTTCGAAACCCGGATTCACCTGGGTTTCGGCCCGGATCCAAAACCGGGTATATCCGGGCCGAAATCCGGCTCGGATTTGAAATACGGGTTCCGGGTCGGGTATACCCGAATTCCCAGTACAGAACCCGGATGAACAGTCCTACTTAAGACCAAACTGCAAAGCTATTTGCGGCATTAGTGAGTTTCTGCAACAATATAGATAGATGCAAAAAACAATTCATTAACGACAAGCGAGGTTGCAACGATATATACATGACGGAAAGAGGTTATGTGCGGCATTATTTTGCTTTTGCGACACTAGATTCTGGTCGCTAATAGGACATTTTTCTACCGTTGAAGTATCTTTTGCATTGAAGTTGTCATCCTTTAGCATCGAAAAATATCATTACAAAATAATTATTTTTGCATTGATATATCATTTTGATATGAAAATTTTTTTGGGATTCAGTATTATCGATCATCTTGTGTCGATTTTTAAGCAATGCTAAAAAATAATCGTGACATTTTTTTTTATAGGAATAATCGCGACATTTTGACACTTTTAGGTGATGCAATTTTTCTTGTAATGATATAAAATATGTCGTTGAATTTTCTTCTCGTATCTTATTGATGCTAGTTGTCACTTGGAATAAAATCCACTAGTCGTACAATTTATTTTTTCAAGATCGCTAGGAAAACATGCAATCAGATCATTTTTTCCTTTTAATTTTTTATGAGCACTTTTTTTCAGACTTCACTAATAAAATTAAGTTTTCTCTCTCCTGATCTATATATTCGCTAGGCATGATGTCACTCACTGATCTGTAGCTCCACCTAAAAAACAACAAAATAGCGCATTGTTTATATAAATCAAGGAATGATTTTGTTTTCACTAAATTACAACTTACTCGGATCATTATTTAAAAAAAAAAAAGAAGAAGAAGAGCCACAAGTCATGCAAGATTAAGTATGATGAAAATATAGATAAAATTGGCTGCACATGAAGAGAAGTGCAAGAAAGAATCGAAGCACGTGCGGGCCCGTCCATGGTAATTTTGAATTCCCCTAACAACTAACTATATAGGACAGTAAAGCTTTAATAAATTTGCTAATTAATAAATGACGTCATATCAAAGAATCAAAGATAGCCATACGTAATTAAGTAACATAATTCAATATTAATATAATATATAATTAATTATATATGAGATCATCAAGAGTACTACTCATGAGACCAAGAAGATCATCATGAATAGAAAGGTATTTAAATTAACACAATAACTAATTTATTAAAGAAATACCAGTAGTAGTACGTTACAGTACACCATATCATGTATAATAATATTGATTTACAACCATCCATGCATGCATGAGATCATCTTGATCATGACCTACGATTCAATTTATAATGTCTAAAATCCATACTATTAGCCTGATCGATCATCATCATCATCAATAACCTCATGGAGGATTTTATTCACCCGCCCAAGACAGAGTAGTACTGTAGATGCTAGCTAGCTACCTGCATGCTTCCAATTTCAATCTGCAGGTAGCTACTAGATGCTTGCATGCTCGTGCAGCCTTATATATATATATGTCATTTCTTGAAGATCATTTCCCCCGAACAATAACTATCAAGAACGAAATGATCACATTTGTCACATACAAAGATTAATTTACTCTTGTCAGATTTACCACAAGCTTGACACCTAGGATGATCCGTGGTCCTCTCAACAAAAGTGAGAGGATGCTGGTGGAATTCGTAAGTGTTAGTGCGCCCAAACTTGATAAGTGGCCACTTTCCCAGAATACAATTTGGGTGAGCAGCAAATTGGAGATCTGCACAATAGTAGAACCAATGCTTCGGATCTCACTCTTTCTCGCAAATATCACAGTAATAGCCAGCAGAGTCATGATCCTCAACGGTGTAAGAGAGTATGAAGGGTTGCTCATAGTGCCCATATTTTGTGGTAAGCGGTAGTGTAGCGCATTTAATGTCCATAGAAAATTCACAATCAGCACAACGTATCAACCGCCTTCTAGATTCTCCACAAGAGGTACATATGCCATGAACTTCGCTTGTGCTCAAAAGAAAAAGTGGGTGCTCATGACCCTCATGGGTAAATTTGGTTGGTATCAAACTACAAGGGACATCGAGCCAAAAGCTGCAGTCATCACAACTGTATACGAGACCATTAAAAAAATGATAACAAGCATTACACTGCAAGATTCCAAAGACATAAAATTTATTTTGAGATTTGTTAGGGGGTTGGAGGGTGAGTGGATGTTTATGGAGTGGGTGTAATTTTTTTGTGGGTAAATCAGCACAAGATTTGTGAAGAAAGAACTTGCATTGTAAACAACAATAATATTGCGGAGTGGAAAGATACTGCGCACACCCGTCGCATTTTTCATTGTTCTCTAGCTCAACTCCAAGCTTTAAGTGATGTTCATGCCATATATGTTTGATCTCTGTTACGATTTCAGCTTTTCCGTTTCCCGGGTTTATCTTGTTGACAATTTGAGCTAATGTGTCAGTCGATTTATCAGAACCAAGAAGGTGGGTCTTAATAGGCTGATCATCTTTGAGTTCCTGGTCAAATGTCTCATCCCTGATGTCGATTTTTGCAGCACAACGTGGATGTGCAGCAAAATCACAACTCGAGCAATAATAAGCTTGGTATTTTGAGTCCACCTTTAGAACACAGAGTTGGCAAATTTGCTGATTCTCGAATTGGTTGAGCTGAGGAGAGTATTTGGGGTTCAGACTCAGAGGGTGGTTGTGACTTGTTACTTTGAGAGTCGATGGAATGAGAGCTCTTTGCGTGTGAACTACGAATGAGCAGGTGATACAAAAGTAGGACATGCACTTGCTTTCTTTCCCACAAGTATCGCAAGTGAACGAGAATGATTTTCGAAGGAGGATCAAATGATGGTCATGAATTTCAGCTTTTATGGTGAGCGGTAGCAAAGCGCATTTTTTATCAAGGAAAAAATCGCAATGAGAACATTCATATGTGTAGCCCTTGCATTCTTCACCGCAGTCATAGCAATTTACCGTCGGAAGCCCTACAAGGCTCTCGATATTCTCATAAAGGACGCTTCCATAGTCGGGTGGATCATGCAACGGCTGCAAGTTCAACGGATGCAACGGGTGCAACGGATGCTGCATCTCTAGGGGCGGTTCGCCACATGATTTATGAAGGACGTCGTTGCACCCATTGCAACTGTAATTAGGACCCTTCACTCGTTTCTCGCACACTTGGCAGTAAGGAATTTTCCATCCTTTTTTATCTCTTCATTTAAGATCAACTTCTTACCTCCACATCTTGAACAAAAAAGCTCAAATGCCATTGACATTGTTGCTACTTCTTAATTATCTGAAATGCTTTGATGAAGAAATCTGGGCGAGATTGTTGCGAGTACCTTTTTATCTCAATTAAGAACGCAGCGTCCAACCAGCATTAATTAATTCCCTGCATCAAAAGAAGACAATTAATCATTTTAAACTAAAAATCATGCACATGCTTTGCGTACAAATTAGAAGTATAAATAATAATAATAGCTAAAAATGAGAACCCAACATCTTATAACAGAATTAATATGAGTTCCAACATCATCACGTATGTTTCATTGTTTCAGCATATATACAATATTTCACAGAATATATATTAAAAAGAGACAGAAATGAAATTAAGGGGAAAGAAATCATACACAAATCATATAAACATTAACATGAATCAGATTTTGGCTTGATCAGAATTTAAATGAAAGCTTCCAATTTCACTCGCATATTATTGCTGCTATATATATATATATATATATATATGGAAGGAAAGACTAATGCCAGATCCCTTCATGCCCAACGCATCTCTTTTATCATGACTACGTGGCCACTCTGTCAAAAAACTTCTACATGACGAAAGGAAAATAAAAAGTTGTTGCCGTACGTGGTGCTTGTCGAGATGGATTCCTCTCTGTAGGTATCTCTGCTAGTTTGTCTTTGGCATTGCGTGTAACTTTTTTCCAAATCATATATACTTTGAGACCAATGCTAGTAGGGTGATTATTAAATGTATTAATTAAATATGTATATTAGTATAAATGAGTTTATTTATTTATTTTTTAAGTATTTTTTAAATATCATTAATCATTACAAAAATAAATATATATATATATAAATTTACTAATAATTACTTCCTTAATCATTAAGAAAAAAATAAAAAATATATAAGTATACATTTAGTATTCATACTGTCGTTTTTATATTTTTTTGCCAATTCCTTTTTCCAATAATATGGGATAAAACCAAAATTAAGGGACCAAAGAAAAAGAAAAAGAAAGAGAAAGAGGAAAAAAAAAACAAATTGGCTACTGTGGTGTATTTTTGAGCTGATTCTTTGTGTGTACCTTTTCTCCATAAGTAGAATTGAAGCTATGTGACATACTACCATCCAAAGAATTAAAGAATTGCTTTTCCTTTTAAGTAATGAACCAATTAAAGTAAATACTTGTCTTGTTAGAGTTTAAGAATAATCAAGGGATGAATCTTACTTTTATGCTATTTATTTATTTGTTCTTAGGCCACCATCTTTATGCTGGATGGCTATGGCCTACCAAGCCCATATCAGACTTTTAGACTCAAAAGACATGGTAGTTTTGGAATGTAGAGCCCAATAATGAGATCATATTGATTATTACTTTAGTTGCCTTCCTTCATGGTATAGATATAGATATTAGGGGTGGTGGCTCACCGATCTCTAACTTACTACAAATGATTTGGAATGCACTATATTTTATTAAATTTGATTCACCCTAAATTAATGGTAGTAACCACTTTAAAGTTTATTGAGCTCTCTAATTAGGCTGGATTCTAAGCTGTAACTCAAACTCCATTTGAGGGAGCACGTGACTTCCTACAATTTAGAGTATTAGTATTGAGCTAGCTTGGCATAATACTCAAATTTTGGCCAAAATTTAGCTTAAAACGCTACATCAAACTCAATACTTATACAGTAATTTTACCCATCCCCTTTCTCACTGATCAAATCTAGCTAATCCAAACTACTAGTCAAATAATATTTTGGCCATAAAATATTCTTCTCACTTGTATCTTCATCCCGTGCGAAGCGGTTTCTGGATTTCGAATGGACATTTATGTTGTTTTCATTTTCTGCCTTCAGGATACAATTGTTTAGAACGTACGTACGTACATTTATTTTTTTTCCTTGTAAAATCATATAGTATTGGAATATTTCTTGTTTTTTACGGCAAATTAATCTTGTAATTTATATATATACAATTATTTAGTGTTTGCTCATTGCCGGCTAGTATATAATAAATATTATAAAATTTGTTTTATGTGCTTGTGATCTGATCTCTTGCTTCAAGCAGCCTTTGAATTTGGATAAAAATTTTATAAAATCTTGAATTTTATTCTTTCTATATTTATTATGAAATTAGTAAATTAATATGAATCAGATGATCATATTCATGATCACATGAAGGACCAAATTAGAGCGTCCGAATCATAAATACCATTACTCCAAAGTCGCAGCAGCGCATGCATGCAGAATTTGAATACGTACAACTTAATAAATGTCGATTTCTCTACCTATCTATATATTTTTAATACAACCTATATGACCATTGGAAAAATATATTCGCTGGAAGAATATGACCGTTGTTAAAAAAAAAGATTATTAAAATAATTATATCCGTTGAAATAATATGAAAGTTAGAAAATTAATGTGTACTTTTTTAATAACGAATAAATATTTCAATTCCAATTAGAATTAAATTAAATTAAAATGTCAAAATCAATATTTTAATAAAATAGTGATAGATTTAGAGAAGTTGTTACTCGGTATTGTTGAAAAGTGATTAACTAAATTTAAAAAAATGAATTTTCTAGTCCAAAGAATAGATAGGCCACTAATATTAATGCTCTTAGACCAATATTTTCCATTTCTAAAC
This sequence comes from Carya cathayensis, assembly GCA_011037825.1. Taxonomy (NCBI): domain Eukaryota; kingdom Viridiplantae; phylum Streptophyta; class Magnoliopsida; order Fagales; family Juglandaceae; genus Carya; species Carya cathayensis. Next base: position 1,015,685 of record QGSO01000269.1, on the reverse strand, counting down.
AAATAGGATAGCTACCCTTTTATATAGAAAAAGAGAAAAAAGAAAATAAAGAGAGAGTTTCTGAAAAATAGGTTCAGTCATGCATGGCTGCAAACTCGAATATCAACCCCTTGAATCTGATTTGAAATTTGAAGTAATATTTGCACCTGTCATTGTAGTGTGTGTATATATAATTATATGTAAATTGGGTTGCTGGGAATTTTAGTGCCCTGACTCGTATTTTTCTTTTCTTGATCCTCGTGGCAGAGAGAAGATATTTAGGTCTCGTTTGGATTTAGAAACCTTCTCAATTCAACATTTTTAAATCTCAATTCAACTTTTTTATATTTTAAAATAATAATAATAATATTTTATTCAACTCATCTAAAACCATCTCATTTAATCTCATCTCAAAATCCAAACCACACAGATCATCTAGAACAGTAAATTATAAGTGTAATATGTTCCCCATGACAAATTGAGAAAAATTTAGACCAATCCTTTAGACTCTCCATCAATTTAAAAAAAATAAGACAGCATGAATTGTCCAGATGACACTGAGTTCTGCAAACATCATTAATCATTACAAAAATAAAAAATTATATAAATTCATTAATAATTAATTCCTTAACCATCAAGAAAATAAAACAAAAAAATATGAGTGGGTACATTTGGTGGGCATATATTTGTTATTCATACTATCGTTTTTATATTTTTTTGTTGATTCCTTTTTCCAATAATATGGGATAAAACCAAAGTTAAGGGACCAAAGAAAAAGAAAAAGAAAGATAAAGATAAAGAGAGAGAAAAAAAAAAAGACAAAGTGGTTACCAGGGTGCATTGTTGAGCTGATTCCTTTCGTATACCTTTTAAGTAGATTGGAGCTAGGTGACGTGTTACCATCTAAAGAACCAAAGAATTGCTTTCCCTTTTAAGTAAAGAACCAATTAAAGTAAATACTTATCTTGGGAGAGTTTAAGAATAATCAAATGATGAGTTTTACTTTTATGCCATTTATTCATTTGTTCTTAGGCCACCACACCATCTCTATGGTGGATGGCCATAGCCTACCAAGCCCATAACAGTGTTATAGACTCAAAAGGACATGAAAGTTTCGGAATGTAGAGCCTAATAATGAGATCATATTGATTATTGCTTTATTTGCCTTCCCTCATAGTATAGATATAGATATCAGGGGTGGTAGCTCACCGATCTCTAACTTACTACAAATGGTTTGGCGTGCACTATATTCTAATTAAATTCGATTCAACCTAAATTAATGGTAGTAACCACTTTAAAATTCATTGAACTCTCTAATTGGGTTGGATTCTAAGCTGTAACTTAAACTCCATTAGAGGGAGCGCGCGTGACTTCCTGCCATTTACAGCATTAGTATTGAGTTAGGCATAATACTCAAATTTTGGCCAAAATTTAGCTAATTTACTTGAAACAGTACATCAAACTCAACACTTTGTACAGTAATTTCACCCATGTCAGTTTGTAATTTAATTTATAGAATTTCTTTATGACTGTAGTACTTTTCAAAGATTTTGAACTATAATCATTGGATTGCATATTTGGACCAATGACTTGCATGATAAAAAAACGTTGAACTCATTACATATCATACCATTAAAAAAAAAAAAAAAAACTTTATATGATTAATGGCACATTATCAATGTATATTGACTTATTATCCTTTCTTTTTCTTTTTCTTTTTCTTTTTCTTTTTTTTTTATTTTTTTTATTTTTATAAACTTTTTGATTGGTAGCACATAAGTTTTAAAGCTATTGAATAAAATTTTGAAGTACCACTAACATGGTTCTGTACTATATAACTTGAGAGTGATACTTGTTGGCTTGTCTCAAAATGAGTTACAGGGGAATTTTAGGATGGTCAGCATTATTGCTTGCAAATTTGCAACTCAAAGATCAATAGAATGCAGTTATGGAACAAGTACACAATTTCCATTTCCCTATTACAAGAAGAAAGAAGGAATGGAGAAATAAAGAAAACAGTCCTAAAGAAGCTTAAAGTGTGTTGGTGTAAACCAGGGTCATGATGGATTGAAGAATAGAACAGGATAAAGTGTGTAGCTAGGGCCTTTGTTCTATATTAACGTATGGATGCAAATGATTCAAGACGGATTCTTTAATCAAGAAACATAAATATAAATAACATAAATATAAATATCTATGTTTTTTTGGGTACAAACGTGCCTAACTATGTCATTCCACAGAATACTATGAGAGTAATTAAGTGAAAGGTTTCTGAGCTGAAAATGAACCAGCAGCTGAGTGCAAAGTTTCCCAGTGAATCAAACTTCGGCATTTGCTATGAGTTGTGCCTAACTCTATTTTCTTGCATATAGGATTTTTGAGCAGCGTGGACTTGCACGAACATTTAATGTTTTATCTATTACTCTTTGTATTAGACCATCCAATTCGGTCAAAAAATTAGAGAGGATATCTTAATTGTATAGCAAAGTCAGCCCAAGTGGTTGCCCTTATAACCTTCTCAAAATCAGTCACTACTTTTGGATGTTTCCCTATGATCTCATTATATGAGACACTGCTAGATGAGATTTCAGTGTTCTTTTTGTCTCCTCAATCAGGGAGGATTTTCCTTACTGAAAACATACATACAGCCTTCCACATGACCTTTAGAATAGATAGCTAACCTCTTTTTTGTGTTTTAGGGGGAAGGGAAGTGGGTTTGAAAAAAGAGAAATAAACAAGGAGAAGGTGCCAATCATGACAATAATGACTTCAATTATGAATAATACAGTGATGCAAACCCCCTCTAATAGCTATGTATAATCAGGGATTAACCATTGGCTTAAGAGCTACCTAACTTTTAATGGAGGAAAATTCATAACTACAAAAGAAATGCTTAGCTAAATGCCAAGCATAAAAAATTGGCAGGTCTGATTATTAGGGAAACATGCATTCCCCAAATAAATGGCATACACTAATACAAGCGGTTTCAGTCAAATCAAGGGAAAGTGCTTTTGCTTGGAAAAGAAAAGATGATTCTCTCCTCATCTGCATCAACATACAACAGTTGAATACAATTTGAGTGGACCATACTAACTATTTATCTAAATATTATTTACGATTTAAAGAGAGATAAATATAATATGTAGATTTTATTATATTAATATTGGGATTCACATTACTATTTATAATGACATATATGTAGGATGCCTTTGGTGTGAAGGGTATGTAGCATGCACACACGCTAGTGATGGATAGATAATGAAAAACTCAACAATCCTAGATATTTTACCAAATATATAGTGCTCTCATGTGACACGTTAGTTTGGAATTATTTCTACGAAATATTCATAACATAGCTATAAGAGAAATTACTCATTGAAGGCAAAGCATAAAAAATTGACATGTGCTATGAGGGAAACATACACCTGTAATTCTTAGGGATTGGCTCAATTGGTAGAGGTCTTGATTTTGAAGGTTTGCTTCTTCTTGGTCTAATTAGGTTTGAATCCTTAGGTGCAAACAATATTTAGGAGTTACGTCCGATCGATAAAAATTTGATGATTTACCTAGCTAATTCGTGTGATATGGGCGACTTACACGAGTTCAGAGTTTAACCTAGCAAAAGACATGTTGAATTTGCACCATGTCTCAAGTTCCTCATCATCAACATAGAAAATTCCATAGCTAGCTAGCTAGATGTGGATTTGAAGCCACATTAAGAAAGGAGTAATTGAGAAAAGGTGTGCCACATGATGAACACCTTACTGTAAGTTTTTTAAAATTCAATTACTTTTTAGTCTAAACCATGTTGGAAATCTCATTGGTAATTTAACCCATTGGAACCAAATGCTTTTAAAAGGCAAACGCATGAGAGGAGGTGCAGGGAATAAAATGGATTTGAAGAATATGAACTCAAATCAGGATAAATAGTAGAAAAAACCCACCATCCATCCATGCATGCTCTTAATTCCCTTAATGATTCGAACTTTTGTCATTTGATATTTGTTTAAAGATGGATTATCAAAGGGTTCTGATTAGCCATTTACATGAGTTAATTGGTGGTGCATGGCATTTCAGTAAGACGATGACAAGCTGGGATAAGAACTGAAACAGATAATCAATTGAAGGATCGAAACTATGTCAAAACCATTAGTAATTAACCAAAAGAGCTAGTCGGGGAATTTTCTTTTCTTTTTGTAAGAGATCGAATATCTCTCAACAGACACTAAAGCAGTTATGGTTTTATCCAATATATGTATTGTTTAACACTTGATGGATTTGGCTAAGAACATTGATGGGCCTTAGTTTGTATTTAATTTGATGGGCCTTAGTTTGGGATGTCATTGGGCTTTCAGCAAATATTGACCCAACATTGATCTTGATGGTTTGTTGGGACAATCATGGGAACGAACATATACTACAATCGAATGTTATAGTCGATCTGTCTTGCTTATCATTCTGGTTGCAAATATTTTGTTAACCATGGTGGACTTTCATCTTGAAAAACTATATGTGGAGTAACAAACCTATTCTAATGGCACCAAATTCTGGTTTAGATGATGGGTCCAGCTCAAACTTTGATGTTACCACAACGCATGGCTAGAATGAGCATGGGACTGGATCCCATAGCTCTTCGCCAAAGGGGATGGATGACATTCCTGGGGGATGGCAAATACACTTTATTCTTCAGGTAAACTGTTCATGAAAAATTTTTAATGGTGAAAAGAGAGCATGTTCTGCTTCCTTTAAGTTTTGGTAACCCCAATGTGCAGAAAGTGCAGCAAAAAAGTGGTAGTGGTACTGAAGAAAGGCAAGTTCGAGGGGAAAGAAATCCGAATGCCGGTGAACAGAGTGAAATTCAAGGGACTAGTACAATGCAAATTATCAAAAGCTGCATCTAGTAGAAGGAAATGAACCTGCAAATGCCTATATGTATACTAATTCTTATTGCTTTATTCATTATCAGATCTTCAGCTCATCATTGCTTTTACTTTGGCTGCAAGTTGCAATGGTGTCTCTCTATGCGTGCGCATGTGTGTGCTTGTTCCCTGAATTTTGTGAATTGTCCCTACTGAAATGAAATATTTATGAACTCTCTCCATTGGTATTTGTAACTGCACATGACTCAATAGATTCTAGAGAGTAAAGTCTTATCTGTTATACTCTACTGACTATATGGCAGTATGGTAAAAATGTACCAATGAGGCCTTACTGCTCTTGTCAACCATAACACATAATAACCATAAGACACTCCCTAGGTCCTATTTTTCTAAGGGTGGTCGTACCAATATTCCTGCGTGCATCCTGATGCATATTCACCATTAACTATAATTGCATTGTCTTGACGACTTGTTACCATAGCTGCCATGCCAAGAAAATGATCATCAGAAGAACCTGTTGGTTATAGTGCTAGTTAATTGGGTTGTTCTTGCATATGTGTCATGGCTAATATTTTTACAGTTTGCTGCTTTCAAATAGGCCAGATGCTAATGTTCTTGGTTTTTCAGAACGAAATCCTGGTAACTAGGTGTAGATGGATGAGGATGAGGATGATGATGAATTAATAATGATGATTAGGATGAAATATAATATTGTTCAGTCAACATCACCACATGTCATATATACCACGAGGAAAGAGATATGATATTTGCAGTTAAAGAGTGCAAGTGTCGCGTACTTCTTTTGAAAAAAATGAGTAAATATAATTATTTAATAGTGGTTTCACTCTTTTTCAAAATGAGTGTACCGCACTTGCACAACCTATGACTTATCTAGCATTAGTCATGAGGAAATGTAGGGACAACGGATCTCTATCTTAAAGACATGTTGAAGCCTACTGCGTTATGCCGTAGCAAATTCTGTCGCTTGGATTGTATTTCCCCAAAGGTCATGGGCCTTTCTTCGCTGTCATAGTTAGCTTTTTCATTGCTGTTTGTCCAGAATATATAAAGCAGAACTTTGATATGGAAATGCTTGAGATGATTAACCCAAGTAATATAAGCCCTTAAGGTGGAGAATTTTATGTGCCAAACAGGGCAGGGGAAGATTAGAATCTTGAACTGATTCGAAATTAGCTCCCCCATTATATTTTGCTGTTTCCCAAGTCGATAAAATCTGCAAGTTGGGACGACTCAGCACCTGGCTTCTCTACCCTTTTTTTTTCAAACAAGTAAACGATTACAAGATACAAAATTTAATATAGTGAGAGTCCCGAACAATCATCCTAAATCAGCAAATACAACATCAGTAAAATAAAATAAATGGGGATTTGGAGCTAATGACTTGGCTTCCACCCATTTCTCACAAAGGAGAGCCACTTGAAGCGATTTTGACACAGTCTGATAAATAAACTATAAAACTAGGAATGAAAGTTGCAATGAATTATTGTGTGTTACATTTTACTGGTCTAGATTGGCTAAATGAAACTTTTATTACCTCTTTATCATGATCATTGATTAGGAAAAACTGGAGAACATAAGGAAATAATATCTGAAAGATTGGTCGAATCACCGACAGATGACTGTCACTGGCTGTAGAGGCACGTGTAGGCCACATGCAATGTTTTGAATACCGTACCGGATGTCGTATCGGTCAAGGCACTGGAACGAAATATTTCGGTCAAGGCACTGAAATGAAATATTTTGGTACCGGTACTGTTTCGGAATAGTCAATATATGAATAAATTATATGTATAAATATATATAAATTATATTCTAAAATAATAATCTATATATGAATAAATTATACATAAATACATATATATAATATAAATAGTCTAGTCTGACTTGGGGGTCAAAAAATGAACTTATAATTTGAAGAAATAAAAATAAATAAATAAAAATAAAGGCCGAAATACCAGCCGGTACGTAGGTCGGTAATCGTCTGATATTTGAACTGATACGAAACATATATAATACATGTACCGGACCTATGGCCAGTACGGCATATTCCAGCTGTACTAGCCAGTACGGTATTTAAAACACTGCACATGCCACTCTTGAAGAGAAGATAATGATCGGATCTAAGAGATCCAATGCCACTGACCCTGATAGTGTTGCACGTGGCGGTGATAGAATTCCCATGGTGTGACTCTCATGCTCGATGTAAGCCATAATGAGCCATGCGTGAAACGTATGCGCCGCTCTTTTAGTCAAATTTTTTTTATCATCTAAAGGATCGGCAACTAGAGAATATGGCTTTTTTCTACTTGATCGAGGACTTGTTTGCTCTATCCCTCTCATTTGAGTTTTAAACAATTCTAGCAAAAACTCTAAGCCTTATTTGGATAAGCAATTGGTCTCATCTCATCTTAATATCTAAACAATTATTCGAACACAAACACTTTTCAATTTCTATTTCATACATTTTCATTTAATCATTACAACTTTTCAAAAATTTCATATAAACATACAAAAATAATTCTACTTTTTCAAATTTCAAAATAAAAATAATATTAACAAATAATATTATAATAATATTTTAACTTTATAATATTTTTATTCAATTTTTTTCTATCCTTTTTCTAAAAAAAAAAAATGCTACATCCTTAGGCTCGCCAAAAGTTACCAATTCATATTTTATTTTCTTTTTATTTAATTGTTAAAGAAGTATTTTTAAATGAGCTTGTAACTTTTTTTTTTATTTTCAAAATTCTTTTAAAGGGATTTAAAAAATACTTAAAAAAACATAAAATAAAAAAAAAAAAGTACATTTTACACTTCCGATAGGGTCCTCTAGACCACTATCGTTGCCTTGGTAGAATCCTTTTCTAAACCTAATAAAAATTTTAACTCTAATTAAATTATTATTATTTATAAATCATCTAATTATTATTAAAAATATCTCAACTCATTTCATTCAACTATTTAAATGAGACAAAAATCTAGTTAAAGGAATTTGTTCCTATTTTAATTTTAATTTTTTTTAAAAAAAACCTTCTTTTTTCTTCTATGATCAATCTCGTAACAGTACGTCTTGTCTGTTCTTGAAATTTAAAAACTAATTTTTAAAAAATAAACGACAGAATTAGTTGAATTTTGTTTTAAATTGTAATTAAAAGAAGTCATCTTTCCTTTATTTATTTATTTATTTATTTTATCGTCTTTCCTCGGAGCAGTTGCAATTTAGAAGAGAAGAATCACGAAGGAGTTTCGGATCCTTTTCCGATTAAAAAATGTCAATTCTTTCCATTTAATAGTGTTTTTTTATTATATATTTAACAATTAAATATAATATAAATATTAAAAGAAAAAAATATTGTTCAACGCTTGAACATACAGCTGGCTTTGAGGAGTTCTGGACGCGCAAGCACCGCCCTACCGAATCTGTATTTTGGGCCCCCGCGTCTTGTAAACGGGTCTGCACGTTTCGCACCCGTTTAATGCGCTGACGTTTTTTGCCAGGACGTTAAACAAATGAAAACTATTCAAAATTAATAATCTTTATATTATTTCCTTTTCTAAAAAAAAATTAATACTTGAATTTACACTACTGTCCCTTCGTAATCTCATTTTTTACCTAATATTTTTTTTTCTTATCATTGAATTTTGTTATCATTTTAAGAATGATTGATCCAATGGTGATTTGAGACGAATGCGATGCAAATTATGATACCAAAGTTATAGTACTCGTGTAATCTCTATCATTATTTTGAAACAAATATAAAAAGAATGTAAGTTGTAAAGAACGTATTCCATCATGGAACGTGCCTGTTAATCTGTAAATTGTTATGTAGGTGGCATTATATACCTGTGATAACTCTGATACTTAAATCAGTAATAAATTATGAATAATAATTATGATCAGATAATTCGAGAGTTACATATTATTCTTATATATAGACGTAGAGATCCATTTAATAAATATCATAAACAGTTTAAGTTCATGCAATGCTTAATTATGAGAGGACTTATTCTTAAAATATCAGAATTATTTAATTATCACGTCGTCAATATCCATAAATTGAGGATCCATCCCTCCTAATAATAAGGGTGGCTGCAGCCTAGGCCTATCTTAAATTATATGGCTTTTTTGAATAATTATTCTTTAGTGATAGTGGGCCTTGGGCTATGGTTTGGCCAAACCCCACCATAAGTGTCAAACCTTTTATATTTTGTTTTAAACTTTTAAAGTTAATATATTACATTCCTAAATTATAAAAATCACAATCTTATTAAATTTTAACGAATAATATAGTTGGAAAAAAATGACGTGGCACAATCTTAACCGTTGGTGCATATTATCGCATTTTAATAGATTGAGAATCTAATGTGTTGATTTTAATTATTTAAAATGTAAAATAAAAACCCCTAATGATTTAAGGGTGCAAAACGTCCTTTATCCCAAAATATAAAAGTATATATATTGAAAACTACATTTGAGCTAAAAAAAAGAATAAAATGTGTCTTAAAACTAAAAAATGAAAGCATTGATTGATAGAGGCTCCGGCCCAATAGAAATAGAAATCTAATGAAGGCATTGATTGATAGAGGCTCCACGTGGATTAAAAGTTGATCTTAACTCATTTAATTTAATTATTATAATTTTTTAAAATTTTTTTATAAAATATAATGAATAATTTAATTTTTTTAAATTTTTAAATAATAATAATATTATAATATTTTATCTAACTTTTAACTTTCATCTTAACTCATTATTCAAATTTTACGTAAAACTTTCATTTACTTACGATTCAACTTACTAATATTTATTTTTGAAAAAATCTAATTATAAGCGATTATGTGTACCAATAGATGCACTCATCTAATGTGATTAGTAATAAAATTAAATTTTAATAAAAATAGTGTCAATTTAAATTTTAAATATAAAGACAATAATATTAATATACAAATCAGTATGCGAATTCATTGTACCAACAAAACTCAAAACTAAGCACCGATCAAGCTCGACGTTTGTAGACGTGCTTGATGTACGCAAACAGAAACGGCGAATTAATTAACGGCGACGGAAGGTGGCAGAGGCGTGGGAAGAAGGAAACGTGTTTCGGTTAAGAGAATCTTGGACGGAGGCAAGGGCTTGGTTTATACCTAAATCAAAAGCGGAAAGAAAGAGACAACCGGTCAACTTTAGGTGTGAACCTTTCCTACCTCAACCACTCTGAATTTGCATTTGCCTTTCAACTTAACTACCAACTTGCCATTCAGTCCATTGATAGATTAGAAGCAGAGTTAGGTAAAAATAGTGGGTGGATTAATTAAAGTTTCCATTTCACACCGAATATAAGAAGATCCATCTGAATTCTCCTCCCCGTGCTGAGCAGTTTAATTTCTATGTATAATTGATTAGGTGATGTTGCATGGAAAATTGATGTAATAAAGAAATAATAGTTACAGTTCTGAATGTATAGTGCCACACAATCACTTTAAAAACAGTGAATAAATACAAAACTCATGTAAAAAAATATTTTTTTTAATAATAGACCTTACTATTTTTCAAAATGACTGCATAGCGCTTGCGCATTCCACGATTGTATCTAGCATTACTCATTAAAAATTGTCATAATTCTATCTTATTCTACGTGATCTTTTGAACATCTTTTTTGAACGTCCTTAAACTGTTTAATTCCTTGAACAATTTGAAATCGATCAAAAGATGATTGGATAAAAATTACCTTTAAAATAAATTATGGTAAATAAAAATATGTTTAGTTAAAATAATACATATGACCATTAGATTTCATAAATATGATTGTTGGATATGCTAAATAAGAAATAACAAAATATTATTTGAATAATTTAGCCAAATTTATACATGATCGAATATGTAATGTATAGAAAGTGCGCGCATTATATAAGCCGCCAAGATGACATTTTTAGCTAAATTTTAACTACAAATTTAAAGAAACCAATGCCAATATTCTTAGGAATTCCTTCGCGCTTTTGACCTATTTGTTGCATGTTTTAACATATTGCTACCTGTAGTAGCATTTTCTAACTTTTTCCAAAACAAATGTTGGGGTAATCGATTTTCGAGGTTTGATTGAGATTGATGCCGTCTAGATTACGTTTCAAGATCTCTTTAGTCAAGTGGTAATAATCCGTATAAAGGTCAAACTTTAGAAAGCGCCTTCGTTTTCTTAGCTCTAAAATTCTAGAGAGATGGAGTGGGAACGCCAAAGTTGTAAGTGTTGGGAGGTTATTTGATTCATGTTGAAAAAGTGCCCCTACAGATTGTTGGCTCAAGTGGTGTCTCTATCGTTCGAGCGAAGCTTCAGACAAAGAGTTCACTCATCAATTGCTCGACAGTCAGTTCGAGTTGAACATAACCCGTGAATTCAATTGACAATCAACTTGAGCGAGATGTCAACCTGAGAGTTCTTCAACATTAGTTTGATACCCAACTCAAACTAGCGCTAACCCTAATGTTCACTTGAGTATATGTTCATATTCAAGGGCTTTGCACCATTTCAAAATAAATACATATTGTTGGATCATATTTTTTCAATTTTTTACACTTTGAGAAGTTGAAAACTCATAGTGAGAGAGTGAGGTCCTCTTATGAGAATCCCAAGAGTCTATTGGGTGTATTAGGGCTTTGGATTTGAAAACTTTGTGATTGATCTCTTATACTCCACCTTTGTTGATAGTGAATTAATTGAGATCGATTCTGTCAGTGGGCGTAGGCTCACCTTGAGCTGAACCACGTAAATAATGGTGTTCTGTATATGATTGTTGATTTTTTTCTTTTGTTTGTTTATGCTATTTCACTTTAATTTAATCGTTGATAACCAGTTAATTCCAACAATATGCATTATATAATATTTACATATAATGTTAATTAGATAGAAATCTCTTTCAAACTGGATTGTTTTCTCCAATCATCTATAAAATTATAAGAGCTCGTTTGGATTAAAAAACACTATCATTTCATCTTATATTATCATTACAATTTTTTCAAATTTTCACATAAAATATAATAAATAGTTCAACTTTTTCAAATCTCAAAACAATAATAGTGTTAAAAAATAATTTTTAACAATATTTTATTCAACTTTCAACTTTGTTCAGTGAATATGTAACATGCACATATTTTTTTAAAAGTTTAATTAATTAATAAAATTATAATGTATCTTTTGGATATGCTAGAAGCACATATTTTTCTTTTCGAATTTTGTTACTTATCATCCCATACACTACATATCTCACTTATTTTATTTATATTAAATTAATTAAATTCTTCTACTTATCATCCATATACTATTTTTTGTTAAATAAAATAAAATAAAAAATAAATAAATCATGTATAGTATATGAGATAGGAATAATAAGTAGAAACTTTGTTTTTCTTTTCTTTTTTTGGAAGAAAACTTTGTTTTTCTTAATATCATATATTATGTACCTTTGACATGATCTATAAATGTGATAACGAAGGAAAATTCTTCTCGTGTGAAATATATTCTACCCACTCTCTACCTAATGGCAACTAAACATTGGTGGGCTATTCAACGCCAACTATGGCAATAGTAGTCTCAAATTGCTGTAGACGTCGTTCTCCCTCTTTTTCAACCCTCAAGTGGCATTACTGTGAATATCAACTAAACCAATCCCAAACTGTTCCCTCCGTTCCATTTATAAGTCCCAGCTCTCCCTCTGTCTAGTTGTCCTGGGTTCAATTTGGCAGTTCAGAACAAAAGAAACAGCACAGCTACACAGAGAAGGAAACCTTCCCAGAAGAGAAAGAAAAGACAGAGAGAGCATTGTTTCCAAAACTATGGCCGGCCTCTTCTATTCTTCAGCTGTTTTGGGGATCTGTGCACTGGTCTTAGTTTTCAGCTCCTCATCATCCACCGTCCATGCTGGCGGGTTGTCTCACCACCAGCTGGGTTTAATACCGGCCGTATCATCCTGCAAGGGAACCGTGGCTGAGTGCCTGGCCGGAGAGGAGTTTGAGCTGGGATCGGAGATCAGCCGGCGCATTCTGGCCACCAGCAGCTACATCAGCTACGGTGCGCTGCAGAGGAACACTGTGCCCTGCTCTCGACGCGGGACCTCCTACTACAACTGCCAGGGTAGTGGTCAGGCAAACCCCTATAACCGTGGCTGCAGCACCATCACAAGGTGCAGGAGTTGATTTCTTTTTTCTGTTTCTGTAGAACCTTTTCTGATTCTGAATTTCCCTTTTCTTTTAAATGGGTTTGATTGTTTACATGAAGAAGTCGAAGGAGAAAGATATTGGCCGTGGTGATGAGTCATTTAGTGCTGTAATAATCATATTTGGATGTTTCTGTACAAGATTATGCTTATTGCTAGTATCCGTTTCTCACAAATTTTATCTTCATCTTTTTCCATGGTGATTATTTAGGAATAAAGATCTGTGTTTTTTTGCTAATTGATTCAAAAGTTTTGGGCTTTCTGATTCTTGAGTATGTTCTGCAATTTCTGTTCTCCATGTTGTTTAATGTTTATGTCGATTTTACCGAGACAATTCATCTAAATTTGTTATTATGTGATACCATTCATTGAAATGCGTTTGGTGATGCCATTCATTGAATTTATCTGTGATAATTATATCATTTTGGTCGTCTTCTTCTTCTTCTTCTTCTTCATAATGCATTATACCTGTCTAGTTGTTTGAATCTTTTATTTGGGGACTTGGAGATCTATCTTTCAAATTTCAAATTCCTGCTTCCTTTTTTCTTAATTTTTCCCATCTTTTTCCTTTCCTCTGACGAAAAAGATTTGGAAGAAGCCGGTAAGGTGAAATGAAAAGAGAGGGGACAAGAGGAAAAGTTTTGAGTACCAAGAAATGTAACTACAGAGAAAAGGGGAATTCTCCATAGAAAGGCTACAGAAAACGTACTTGGTGCCAAACCGGCTAAATTAAGGAACAGAATTTCATTTAAAACTTGTGGGAGTATTAAAGTCTCCACGTGAAGTGTATTATTGAGCATTAATTCAAATTAATTGCCCTGAGTAGTTCTCAAAATTCAATATTTAGGGAAGATGGGCAGTGGATCTCAAATTTTTATCGTCCTCGTCGTCTTATAATGTGATATTAGATCATTTTATAATGTGATATTAAATAATTAAAAATTATTTATTTTATTTTATTTATAAATTTATTATCTAATATTACATCATAAAAAAATATCAAAAAAATAAATAATTAAGAGATTTTTTCATGGAAGGAACCCTTGCATCTTTAAACCTTTTTAGGTGCCTGTTTGGGTTGTCAGGTTGTTTTCTAGAGATGGTGGGGGGTTCTTTCACAGCCTAACTCGCACCAAGTAGGAATGAATCGTGGTCCCACTTGACAAACATAATTTTATGCAGGTGGTCCCTTAACATTCTTAAATTTAACTGTTGCGGCATCTCTTTCTTATTTTGTGAAAGATTTGAATGACCCTGAGGGGCTTTAGAGATTTTTCTGTCTTCTTATTGAATTCGATGGTATAAATTTTTTAAATAGATAGGAATAAAATGTGGATGTCATAACATTTAATGATATTTATGGTAGTACTACCATTTTATGGTATATTTATCTTCTAAATTAAATTATATCATTGGTATGTGGGGGTAAAGTTTTAAGATTATTTTAAATGATCTATGAATAACTGTGAATAGTTTATAAATAGTAGTGAATAGTAGTGAAGTAGTATGAAAATAATATTTTCAAACATACCTTTATTCTTTTCGTATCATTCAAATTTTTTTTTTAATTTTTAATTTTTAATTTTTTTAGTGTTCAACCAAAATTTCAATTACAATAAGAGAGTAGATTCCTACTTTATACCTCTAGATAGTGAAGAATAAAGATTTTCTTTATATCTTTATATCTCTTAACTTAGTTGGTAGAGATTTTCTTTTTATTCTTTATTTTGTTGAAAATGATGAAAGAAAATTGTAATTCTACATCTTAAGTTTTGTTTTCTCATCGTACATGTGTGGAGAAAGTGAAATGTCTAAATTCCCACAATTTAGATATAACATAAATCAAAGAGATAAATATGTTTTGTACCTTTGAGGCTTCATAATTAATAAAAAATTCAATCTTGAACCATCCATTAAGATTTGATCATATGAATTTTTACCACTCTACTGTCGTCTCATGAATAATGTTATTTGGTCGTCTGAAACTTATCGTTCAGATGATTCTTTTAATGTGGTATCTTTATATGATTCTACGTGATTTATTTTAAAAAATTAAATACATAAACACAAAAAGAGTAAAGAAAACCAAAAGTTTTAGGCGATTTATATAATGAGTTGAGATGAGATGAAAGTTAAAAGTTAAATAAAATATTGTTAGAATATTATTTTTTAATATTATTATTATTTTAGAATTTGAAAATTTTGAATTATTTATTATATTTTTTATGAAAATTTGAAAAAAATTTAATGATGAGATAATATAAGATGAGATAAAACGGTTCTCGTATCCAAACAAACCATCTTTCTCTTTTTGTATTTTAGAATGTCTTTTTAGTTTGTATATATCTTTTTGTATTTTTTTAAATAAACCAGGTGACACTACATGATGGTGGCACATTAAGGGTAAAATCTAAGTGGTAAGTTTGAGACAAACACTCTTCTTTTCATTTATCCTTTTTTTTTTTAAAAATAAACCTCAGAACTTCATTAATCAAATCATTACTTACAGTGCCCGTCTTGTTCCAAACTATGAGCTATACATGTTGGAACCTCTTCCACCCATACTTTTTCCTCGTCAAATCTTAAAGTAGCCTTTGCCAAATTATGTGCAACTTTGTTCGTATCTCTATAATCAAACTGTAATTTCCAATTATGTCTATTTATCAACACTTTCCTAATATCTTCAATTAAGTGTCCTATAGTAGATAAATCCTCTTCAGAACTCTTCACTGCCTCTAATATTGCCTTTGCATCCTCTTCGAATATCACCTTCTGCACATTGAGATCACTACACACCAGCATTGCCTTCAACAGAGCAAGGCATTCTACTACTTCTGCTGTCTTGATGTTCAGTCTGCTGTCACAAACTGCAAGTAAAGCATCTCCATTCTCATCTCTCATGATCAACCCTATCCCTATTTTCATCATCTTGTTATCTAATGAGGCATCCCAATTCACCTTAACAAAACCTGCATCAGGTTTAACCCATTCAGCTCCATTACCAGCTCTAATTACCTGTTGTATTGCACTCCCTTGCCTTCTGTTTACTCGTTTAAATTCTTCTAAAGATTCAAAAGCTGATACTAACAGTCTTCTTGGTCACGTGACTTTGTTCTCAAACACCAACAAATTCCTTCTCAGCCAGACTTTCCTCAAACTGACAGCCACTTCTTTTCATTCATCCTAAACCTTAAAATGAGACATTATCACATCAAATATGTACCTGTTTTTGTGGGTTTAAGAGTGTGAAGTGCAGCACTTAGGATGCGAGATGTCTAAAAATAAAAAAGAACGTGATTTCAGAGTTGAAGGGTACTGAAAAGGTACAAGAGCTTAATTTAAAAAATAAAGAAATTACTGTGTCGGAAAACATTAATCATTAATGCAGCACACTTGTCATACCATAACTAATCATAGAAAGACACATATCATATTGATATATAGTGAACTTTTAAAAACCAACAAATACACAATCATTTGCCTCTTGAGTATAAAGTATTATAAAAATTCCAAAACGTAAAAGAAAGAAAAGACCCATGAAAGGTTGGAGTCACATTATGGGATATGCTTCACGTTCGAGGGGTGAAAGTGAATAATTCAGACTTTTTATATGAATTATCTAAACGAAAATTGTCATAATATATTTGAGAATATTCTCGTAATTTTATCTCTTGTTTATAAATAATTTGAATTAATTTTAGTTTTGGTTCGGCTTATTAATTTGGACTAATCTCCGACAAGACATAGACTAATCTCCGACAAGACATAATTATATGATCTTATATATGAAGAGATATTACAAATATTAAAATATAAGAATAATTATTAGTAGTTAGAGGAAATATTTGAATTGAATAAAAAAAATATTAAAAAATATAATATTTAAATGATATAGAGAAAAAATATATAAGTTGATATATAATATATTGTAAAAGTTAATATCAAAATAGAAAAAATGGATTTTAATAATATATTTTAAAGGATATGTTGTGTTTTTTATTAATCTTTTATGTTGTGTTTTTTAATTTTATGAGTTTAATTTATTTCTCTTAATATTTCTTAACGATATAGTACTTAAAAATAAAATATTTGACATTTCACAAAGTTAATATAGAGATCTTTTGAAAATTTCAAATAGACACCTAACCCAAAACAGTTTGAAATTTGGAGCCTCAAATAAGTCCAAATTCTGAAAACAGTAATTTCCCTAAAAAATATATGCCAAAAATTATTTACTTAAATTAAATTTTAATATTTAATATCAAAACAATTTAAAGTAGAATAATGCTAATGTCTTTTTATTTTGTTTTCTCATTTTAATTGTTTATATATTTAATTTTTTTATTAATTAAAAGTGATTATTAATATATTGATATTTTTTTATTTTTTAAAAATATTTATAAAAAAAGAAAAAAAAAAGAGTACAATTTACTGCCAAGTGTGCAAATTGTTAATTGAGGGAATACTTAAAGAAAAATTCTACTCATAAGCCCCTACACCACACACCACCTATTTTTTTAATTTTTTTTATTTTTTTATTTTATCAAATATTTATTATATAAATAATAAATATAAAAATTAAAATATTTTAAAAAGAAAAAATCTAAAAATAAATTTAAAAAAAATTTAAAAAAATAAAAAATATGTGGTGTGTGGTGTAGGGGCTTATGAGTAGCATTTCTCATACTTAAATGCCGAAGTGTATTCCTCTGTATCCTGATTCCTCACCAAAGAACAAGGCAGAAAGGAAGAAACGCGTAACTTCCTGCGCTGTGAACGCAGGTTCGTTCGTTCCCAACGAGATTCGTGCCACTTATTGCCAGATTTCTTTCCTCTCCTTTTATAACCCCCATCCCTCCCATATCGGCAAACGTTAACCTAGTCATCTCTCTCTCTCTCTTTCTCTTATTCACTCGCATATTTATTTTTCGTTGCTTGATCATGGTTGAGGAAGATTTG
Organism: Carya cathayensis; assembly: GCA_011037825.1. Taxonomy (NCBI): domain Eukaryota; kingdom Viridiplantae; phylum Streptophyta; class Magnoliopsida; order Fagales; family Juglandaceae; genus Carya; species Carya cathayensis. Next base: position 997,638 of record QGSO01000269.1, on the reverse strand, counting down.
AGATCGCAGGCTGAGATGGTACGAAAATTCTCATTCAGACATAAGAATTCTTTTGTCTTTTTTTGCTTTAGTTTTCGAATCATGCAATTGGGTTTCTGATTTTGTTTTCAATCGAGTTTCTATGCTTCAATTGACGAACAAGTTATGATTTTTAGATTTTAAGCAAAGAGGCTGACTTGGATTTTTTTTTTTTGGGTGGGGGGTTGATTTTTGTGGTGGAAGAGAAAGGAGGAGGATGATGGGGAGCAGAGGCAGCTGAAGTACCTGGAGTTTGTGCAGGTGGCAACAATTCACGCCATGATGTGCTTCTTGAACCTCTACTGTTACGCAAAGGACAAGGCGGGTCCTCTGAAGCCCGGGGTTGAGACTGTCGAGGGCACCGTCAAGAGCGTCGTTGGACCTGTCTACGACATGTTCCACGACGTTCCTATCGAGGTCCTCTTGTACGTGGACCGCAAGGTGAGTGCTCCTGCTCGAGCTTTTGATTTCAACGAATCACAATATTCTCACCATAGATTTATATAAACTCATCGGGTTTGATGTCCAGTTACTTATTATCCGGTAATTTTGAGTTCAGTTGAAAATTCAGTTCGGGATCGGAAGTGGGAAACTTTGAAACTGTTGGGATTGTTTTGGCTTTTGAGGGTGGCGTTTCTTGTGACTGATCACTAACATCTTTTCTATTTTAGCATCTCTTCGCCGCCCCCGGGGGGCGGGGGGGTGGCGCGGAGGTAAGGGGTGCTTAGCATGTTTCACAAGAGAAGTGATAACTTCATAAAGAGATTAAAAAATAAATAAATAAATAAATAAAAAATTCATAAACTGATGTTGTTAGATGTGAAACACTAGATATTCTTCACATTAAAGAGTTTTACAATCTGATCTTCTACCACAAGTCATATCAGATTGTGAACTTTATTTTGTGAGATCTCTTTGTGAACCAAACATTTAGTTTGAAAGTCTATAAGACAAGTGAGCAGTCCTCTTGTTGGCTGTTCTTATCTCCTATATTGGCCATCTAAAAGTCCAGAGTACTGAAATAGCCATGCTGGTCTCAGAGGCAGATGATGTACACAGTCCCAGCCCATTCTACATACTCGAATTCAATTAAGAAGCCTCTCTTTTGTCCGTTTTGACATCTTTCCTGCTAAATTAAGAGCTTCTTGGTATGGTGAAGAAATAGCTATCATCTTTGATCTTCTTGATGTGATACTGCACTTTCATTTTCTGATTAGTTGTTAAGAGCCTTTTATTGGTAATTGGGCCACGGAGAAATCTGAATTTTTTTTTTTTTTTTGCATTTACATCTTCATCTTGCATTTTCTCAAAATGAAGTTATATATTATTTTAGTCTATTGATCCCTTCTTATTGCAGGTGGAGGCGTCTGTGACTGAATTGAACCGCCATGTGCCTCCAATCATCAAGCAAGCTTCTTCCCAGGCCTTCTCAGCTGCTCAAAGCGCCCCAGAGGTAGCTCGAGCCGTTGCCTCCGAAGTTAAGCGTGCTGGGGTGGTGGACACCGCTTCAGGTATTGCCAAATCTGTTTTCACCAAGTGTGAGCCAACTGCTAAAGATCTATACTCCAAGTATGAACCAAAAGCAGAGCAGTGCGCGGTGCTAGCTTGGCGCAAGCTCAATCAGCTGCCCCTCTTCCCCCAAGTGGCTCAAGCTGTTGTCCCAACCGCAGCTTATTGTACAGGGAAGTACAACCAAACAGTGCGTAGCGCTGCAGAGAAGGGTTACAGGGTTTCGTCTTACCTGCCCTTGGTCCCTACAGAAAGGATTGCCAAGGTTTTCAGGGGTGCTAGTGCTGGATCAGAGCCTTTGCTTACCAATGACAATGAAGCTACTGTGGCAGCCCATTGATGGTGTGATTTTCGCTTGTTACAGGTTTGTGACATGATGCTTTTTGTGCGTAGTCGGATGATGTAATTAAGGATTTTTTGATCTTTTATTGCATGTGTTGAAGATGGTATGAGACTGCAACCTTCGGCCCTTGGTTTCTTGTCTCCTACTATTTTTTTTTTTTTGTTTCCAGCTTTGAAGATATTACCTAATCATCTGATTCATTGTCGCAGTCCCTTCGAACACCTTTGGTATCGGTAGTGCACCATGAGCCTGCAGTCGACTGTTTCGAAACCCCTCCCCCCAATAAAAAAAAAGTCCATTATTATTTGCATCTGAAGTTTACATAACCTCGGAAGAACTCCTCATCTGGAAAAGTTGTTACCGAGCATCAAAGTCCCCATTTTTTACGTTATTGACCAGAAAAATGGCAGAGCAGCAGATTATAGTTGAAACAGCTAACATTTTGCTTGTGATTCATTTTAAATAAACTTCTAGTACGTAAAGAGAGTCAGGTTCATCTGGCCATCTCGAAGATGTTTACTTCTGCTTTTTCCTCTGTAGATTGTGTGAACTAGCATTACCAACTTCTCTGTTACCAACCATCGAATACTTTGTGGTACACTCTCGTGAGTGATGAGGGGCTGGCTTAGAAACAAATCTCACAAATTTTAGATATGAGTTTGTATGGAGACAATATTGATTTTGACTGCTGAGACTTTGATGCCATTATTATCTCTAACAATAATGCCATTGATGATGATAGAAATTTTGACATGAGTCTTGTTGGCCATTATCTCTAACAATGATTCCATTGAGATTTTGACTCGAGACTATATATGAATCTATGATATCTTTATGGTCTCAAAAGAAAAAGAAATTATATCCTTTGAAGTGAAGGTTATTGGTTTACATTATTTCCTACCTTTCCAAGAGAAAGCTCAATTAAAATAAAAAAAGCAAGATGTTGATAGAAAATAGTCAAGTGGATAACTCAGTTTTTTGAGAGAGAAGAGGTTTTGGACTTGTAAAAGCAGAATGAAAGTGATGTACTGATGTAGCCGAATGAAAGTGAAACGCATGAAACGACCTAAAACAGAAAGAGGGTAAACTTTATGATAAATTATATTTGCAGACCTAATAGGAGATTAAGTGTGCAGTTTTATTGATAAATAAGGGTAAAGATAACTGCGTTTGTAGTCCTGATAAATGAGGGATAAAAGAGGAAAAATATTATTTTAAAAAGGATATTATTATAATTTTAAATTTATTAAACGTAATTGCATGGGCTTGCATGAGCCTTCCTCAAATGGGGACTTTATATAAATCAAATTTTATGAAAAATTCTATTTACAAGTTGGTATGGATGCCGTGTCATTCATAGTACACCAAATTAGAAACATTTCAAAATTTATATTTTTAAACTTCTCTTGAAACTAATTTATGTTATATTAGTGATGCGATGGTCGTGTCTTTCACACTAACTTCCAAATAGAAAAACTGAAAAGCTAGGCAAATTATATGGGAAAAATGATTTACACAGTCATAAGTTATACAACCTTGAGTAATCCCTTTGAAAAAATAGAAATACTTGGTCTAAAAAAATCTTACTCAAGAAAGTTTACACATTGACATGAGTTAATATTATTTGTCAAATTATAAAGTTATTTTTATTACAAAATAGATGTGATTTATTGTATTAAGTCAAGTTACATTGTAAATTTTCTTATGTAAAATTTGTGTAGATCTAACATTTCTCTTAAAAAAAATAAAACACATGAGAGATCCATATAAAAAAAAAAAAAAATTTTATGGTGGGCTCCATATTTTAAAGGGACTGGTCAGTGGTCACTGTATGGAGCTAGCACACTTCATAATTATATTTAGTATTAAAGCATCTACATTGTTTTATGCATATACATATGCAAAATCATATCTTTTAGATATCCAATTTGCCATACAAGCAAAACTCCCACATTGGCATATGCAAATTTGAGACAAAATAATAATAAAATATTATCATTTTTTTTTTGTTTTTTTTAATAGAGTTTGCAATTTCTATTTATTGGGTTAATACATGTAATTAGCATCCAAAGAAATTCCATTAGTACCCAATACATGTACTCAGAACTTGTGAGAGAGAAGTGTACGAGTTTGATCTTCAAATATGTAAAATATTTGAGTAAACTATTTTTTGGGGAGTAAATGAATAAAATATGTAAAGGTAAAATATGTAGAAAGAGAGTGGGAGGAGAGAGAAAGAATGAGTAAAATATGTTTTGGAGAGTTAATAGTAGATCTTCAAACATGTAAAAAAATTGTTCATAACTATATAAATATTTGAAGATGCATAATCTAATGTAGATGGATTTAGGCTCATATTATGTAAATATGACTTCGCATATGCATATGCATAGACCAATATAGATGCTCTAAGTTGTTACTTGTAATGACTATAGTTGGGCTGGGTTGGAGAATTGGGCTCGGATTCTCCAAGTGATCAATAAACCTGAGGTTCAAAGGGCCCTGCACATCCAACCCATAACTATTTTAAATTGACCCAATGGAGTCATCGATGACCCGACCCGCTCGCCTCACTCCACCCGCTAAATCTCCTTCACCAGCTTCTTTCTTCTTCTCGAAGCAGAACCCAACATTTTCTTTGATTTTCACCACACAACGAGACTGTAACACACCCAAAAGCCGGAAACTTATGGCTAGTACTCTTCACTTTCCCATGGCCTCTCCGCTCCCATCATCTTCGACTTCTTCACAGTCCTTTAGACGAAGATATTTAAGGACCCCTTTTGCGGTAAACGCTCAAAACAAAGGCAAAGTCCCCATTCCCCCAATAAACCCTAAGGACCCGTTTCTTTCGAAGCTCGCTTCGGTAGCTGCTACCTCGCCCGAAACGTTTCTGAACCGGCCCGTGAACTCTGACACTCCTCCTTACTTGGACTTGTTTGATTCTCCCCAGCTCATGGCTACTCCTGCACAAGTATGCTCGTTCTCTCTCTCTCTCTCTCTCTATCTCTCTCTCTTCTGTACTTCTATGTCTTGCGTGTATATACGTGTATGCTTGCAGGTCGGTATATTTTGGTTTAGATTGTATATATTTGCTTTGAAATGATTGAATTGTTGAGTTAATTTTACCGGGTTTGTCTGATTCCATTATGGTGACGCTTTGTTTTGCTGGAAAAAAGCTCCCATATGGATTTTCTGGTTTGCTTCAATTGGAAAACTTTGAAGTAGAAAATTTATGATATCTCAAGAATGTTCGTCTCTCGGGTTGTATTGGGGGTGGGCGGGGGGCAATTACATTACATAAATAAAAACAAGTTCCACTAAAAAATAAATTTTGAATAAGACCTTACCTTGAATAGATTTTGGCAAAACAAAAAAATCATTTGAATGAAAACTGTACGAAGACTTATGCGAATTCTGAACATTATCCCCCAATACGATCCCTCAAGTGTGCAAACGTTGCTCTATTTTAACTTTCATGCTTAGTGTTGATTGAGCCAAGTCTTAATGTTTATGCGTTCTAATTTGTTGTTGAGTGTTTTATTTTTTTTATTTGTAGTTTTGCTTATTTGTTGGAATGATATCATCTGATTGAATTAGGTGGAAAGATCAGTTTCCTACAATGAGCATAGGCCCAGAAGACCTCCTCCGGACTTGCCTTCTCTGCTTCTTCACGGGAGGATTGTTTACATCGGCATGCCTGTAAGTGCTTGAATATACCACTTATTGAAAAAAATTTTTCCTGCCACCATCAAGTAGCCACTCATTTTGTTTGTTGGGCAAGCTGGTTTGTATTGGGGTGAGGTGAGGTTTATCACATTTTTTTTTTTATCGGTAAATATGAATTTTTATCACATTATAACATAAAAAAATGTTATTCAGTGTTAAAGTCCGGGGCGAGCCTTACTTATATATATAAAAAAAAAAGTCTGGGGCGAGCCTCTCTTGGAGTAGTAGACAGATGGAACACTCATATTAACACCTGTTAGATTTATTATGGAATAAATTCTTCACAGATATACCTATCAAAAAAAAAAATTCTTCACAGATATCGTCTATGTTCTTTTGTGTACTTCCGAAATATGGCGTTTTTATGGTGAATTTTATTCTTTTTTAGTTCCATCTAGTCACTTCAGAATTGATTTGTTTAATGCATGAAAGCCATTAAAGGCACTTCCATTAACTTTAACTTCAAAATTGTTTTAGTTCCATCTAGTTGCTTGATATCAACTTTATTCTTCCAGTTTCTCTTGCTATCCATGCTATTCTCTTATATGCTGTTAATAGTTCACATTAACTTTATTTTTCTAGTCTTATTTTTACCTAGAATTGTTTTTTCCAGTCTCTTTTGCAATTCATGCAAAAATTTAACTATTTGTATCTATCAGTTGGTGCCAGCTGTGACGGAGCTTATTGTTGCAGAATTGATGTACCTTCAATGGATGGATCCCAAAGAGCCAATATACCTTTATATAAATTCTACAGGAACGACTCGTGATGATGGTGAAACAGTAAGTTTCACACTTAGTTATACCATGTAACAAATGAAATGTGGATGTTTAATTTTATTTGCTATAGATTAGGCATTGTGTTGCAGTATGTTAATTAATCTTGTCTAATATGTTGGAAACCCTCACTTATTAAAAAAAAAACGTTTGAGACCCAGTCCGCTTGAAGCAGTCTTGCTTGCAATATGGTTTTGTCACTTTAAGGTGGGGTGAGTTTGGATAACCAATCTATTTTTTGTTATTAAGCAAAAAAATGTAACAAATGTGATAAAAAAAAATTATGTATTATTATCAAAAGCAATATATGACCTTTGGGTTGTCTCAATTTGGAACTATCTTGAAACCCTAGAGCCTGGAATGGCAAGATGGGACCTAAGTAGATACCTCTAAGCCAATCAGAGGAGGAATATCTTTTATGAAGGAAAAGCCAGCCTGGAGGGTTACATAAATCCTAAAACCAAGACCTAACCAATCAGGATTTTGTGCTGTGTTGTGTATTTGTAAATTTTTCTGGGCCGTTTTCTTCTTAATGCATTCAATCCATTAATCTAATCAAGTTAAACTGCTTATCTTTCAGGTTGGGATGGAGTCCGAGGGTTTTGCAATCTATGATGCAATGATGCAGTTAAAGAATGAGGTGAGCTTCTTTTCAAATTTCTCCTATTTTTCCTGCTTATGCAGTAAGTTGGTGATTGTGATTGTTGTAGCATGATGTGGCGTTGGTGGTGATGTTACTTGGCAATTTATAAAGTGGCAACCACAGTACAGGTTGGGTTGGCTGTGGGAATGGTGTCATTCCGGCAGGACTATGGGTGGTAGTTCTGTGTTGGTTTCTGGTAGCCATGGCAATTAAATTGATGTGGTGGTGGTGTTGAGAGGGAAGCAATGTATAGGTGATAGCAGTTGTGGGATGAGCTGGTTCTTTCATAAAAGTAACCTAAACGAGTCCCATGTCTATAAATGTCACCCCTCTAATGTCCCCCTTTTAGGCTGTAAAGGAGTTTCATAATTAACACGAAGTAGATGGATTAGAAGTATTTGCTGGATGTCTCAAATGTTTATATGATATTTTTACTTTCTTCATTGTTAGACCATGAAGTGTGATTTTAATAGTTTCAATGTTTATAGTTTTTTTCTTCTTGTTATATAACTGTTGTTTGTTACACAGATACATACAGTCGCTGTTGGAGCTGCTATAGGTCAGGCTTGTCTGCTACTTGCAGCTGGATCTAAGGGTAAACGGTTTATGATGCCGCATGCCAAGGGTATGATGTGGTTGGCCTTTTTAATTTGTGATGTGGTCTTCCAATACTTACATCCTTTCTTCTTTTCAACGCTGTATCAAGTGTCACTTGAATTCTTTTTCAGCCATGATCCAACAACCTCGTGTTCCATCATCTGGGTTGATGCCCGCAAGTGATGTTCTAATCCGTGCAAAAGAGGTAGTTACAAACTCTTTTGTTCTCTAACTTTTCATATAATTGGGGAACAACGTTTCCAAGATGCATGGGTCAGTTTGTTCCTCTTTCCTTTATTATCCAAATAGATTCCAATGTCTTACCTCGGCTAGCATCTTGTCATTTGATCGTTCCTTTACACCCCGGTTAGAAGAGACGAGGAATCTTTGTTAAAACCGTGATCATGTGATTGCAGCATGGAGTTTGAGCCTATTGCGACCATTATTGTTTACTATGATACGGGATTACCTGATTATGCAGAATCTTAGTTTGAGCTTTCCCCTTGGAGCCCTCCCCCTTAATTCACATTTTCAGAAATAATCATAGCGTGCTAAGTGCTTTTGCAGGTTATAACAAACAGGGACACTCTTGTAGGACTCCTGGCAAAGCACACTGGAAATGTGAGTATGATGCATTAGTTAGTTTTGTTCGTTTATTAAAAACTGGAAAAAATGAACTGAATCATCCAATAAATTCATCTTTTTTAGTCAGTAGAGACTGTGTTTGATAAGATGAAGAGACCATTTTATATGGATTCTACGAGAGCTAAGCAATTCGGGGTCATAGACAAGGTAAGTTCTATCATATATGTTATGTAAATTGTCTCACATGTTGCTCTGTTTGGCTCTACTGAGCTGATGCCGGATTGCTGGGTATAGATTCTTTGGCGTGGGCAGGAAAAGATAATGGCAGATGTTGCCCCTCCAGAGGACTGGGACAAGGGTGCTGGCATCAAAGTTGTAGATGGGCTTTAATTTATCTTTGGCAGATATGTGGCTCCTGACTGTGAGTAATTTCAACTTTGATATTTATTGTCTAGAAAATATAAATGGCACTGGTAATAAACTTAAGAGTGGTGCCACAATATGGACCTTTCATTCAGCTGAGAGGGTTTTCCTGTTTTTGGAAGAAAATTTTCCATCTCTGTGGTGCAAAATCTAGGTTGTATAACTGATTGTCCTGGATGTTACTGTCCCAATAAGATTTGAAATTTGAGTATCCTCTATTTGGCTACTTCAACAGGCTTCCTGAAAGAGGAAGGTGTTGACACATATATATATATAACTAAAAGAGTGGAACAGTAATCATTGGAACTGATCGATCTCAAGAACATTGATTTTGCAGGAAATATGAAGTATAGCTGCAATGGACTCTTTAGCCGGATATGATTGCCGATTCATGTGCAGTCTGCAGCTTGATCCTTGTGAACAATATTCAGCTGCTCAGGCACTTCATCATATATTACATTTCTGTTCTGCATTGATGGCAGTCGGGTGGCTTTTAAGTTCTACATTAATCATCTGTACAACCTTTTACAATATGACACGGTCCAGTATTTTTTTTGGGAGGCTCAAATACATGATCTCGTTATACTTGAAACAAATTTCTTAAAAGTTCTTTATCGGAGGCAGGATTGAACCCGTGATCATCCTTTTTTTGAGAACATGATACCAAGATGTTCAATTAGTCGGATACAACGGAGTTTCAGCTTCCGGCCTCTTTTGTACAAAAATTGGGCCCATGTTTGGACAAGTCCATTCTGTGATGGGCTTTGGACTCCTTGCACATCATCTTAGTCAACATGGGCAGTGTGGCCCTTATATCTTGCATAATCGGTCACAAAGTTTTTAATTTTATCGTCTTGCAAAAGGCTCGTTGTATTTTAAGAAATTTGCAGTTTAATTTCTTTTATTCATTAATTTCTATGCCAGTCATTGCAATAAAAGAACAAAATATTATAAAAGTAACGTTTGAAAAAATGGTTAGAAAGCCCTTTTCTAGAATAAAAATGCAAAAAAAAAAAAAGAAAAAAAGAAAAAAAAAAGAAATCCCAAAATAGAAAAAGAAGTTAAAAACTTAAAAGCCAACTACAATATTCGAAAAGAAAAAAATTAAAATTGAAAAGAATCATGGCACGCTAGTTATTTATTTTTCATAAAAACTTGATATTATTATAGAAAAATGATAACAAAAAAATATTAAAATATCATTTTCAAAAATCAAAGATTTCTTTATAACTTACAAATATTAATACATTTTCTATTACAAGATATTCTAAAAAGCAAAATAAAAATGCCACCATGTGTAGTCTTGTCTATGTTCTAAGTTTATGAGTAATGTTACTGTGACTCTTAACTGACGCAGTCTATATGATTTATTAAAAAATTTAAAAAAATATATATTTAAAATAAAAGAATGTTAAGAATATAAAAAGAAAAAATTAAAATTTANTTGCACATCATCTTTGTCAACATGGGCAGTGTGGCCCTTATATCTTGCATAATCGGTCACAAAGTTTTTAATTTTATCGTCTTGCAAAAGGCTCGTTGTATTTTAAGAAATTTGCAGTTTAATTTCTTTTATTCATTAATTTCTATGACAGTCATTGCAATAAAAGAACAAAATATTGTAATGTTTGAAAAAAATGGTTAGAAAGCCCTTTTCTAGAATAAAAATGCAAAAAAAAAATAAAAATAAAAGGGAATCCCAAAATAGAAAAAGAAGTTAAAAACTTAAAAGCCAATTACAATATTCGAAAAGAAAAAAGATTAAAATTGAAAAGAATCTTGGCACTCTAGTTATTTATTTTTCATAAAAACTTGATATTATTATAGAAAAATGATAACAAAAAAAATATTAAAATATCATTTTCAAAAATCGAAGATTTCTTTATAACTTAAAAATATTAATACATTTTCTATTACAATATATTCTTAAAAGCAAAATAAAAATGCCACCATGTGTAGTCTTGTCTATGTTCTAAGTTTATGAGTAATGTTACTGTGACTCTTAACTGACGCAGTCTATATGATTTATTAAAAAATTTAAAAAAATATATATTTAAAATAAAAGAATGTTAAGAATATAAAAAGAAAAAATTAAAATTTATTATATTCTCTATCATTTTATATTTATATTTTTAATAAGACATTGTGATATACATCAATACATAGAGTGGATAGTACAAATTAATGGCATAATATCATTTCTCTGTTTATTACCCGTATCGGTCTCCGCACGAGCAGAGGGAAACAGCGATACGAGAGAGGGATGGGCAAATGCTCTCTCTCAATGAGACTGACCCTGCTCTCCCTCTCCCTCTCCCTCACGGCCTCTTTTTCTTCCTCGACACCATTCTTTCACAAACCATCCTCTACTTCACTTTCATCTTCACCATCTTCCACACCCAAAGCCACCCCTTCAGACTTGCTTTCTCTGCTCGGGCCCAAGTCCCAGTCTTCCACCATCGATCCCCTCATAGCCCAGGACCTCAAATCTTGCCTTAAATTCCTTGTTCCCTTTGCTCCCCCTAATCCCAAAATGGATTCTAGAAAGTGCTTGACTATGAGAAAAGACTTGGGTACGAGCCAATTTGGTGGAAGGAGTCGAAGAGAGGAAGATGAGCTCATTTGGTGGCCGCCCGAGCCGGTTCTTGAGCTGGCTCGGCTTGCTGTTGATTCCGGCGGTGACCCAGCTGCTATTCATCGCGCCCTAGATCCCACCATCATCACTGTCAGTAGACATTTTTTTGTTTGTTTAATTGTTTTCATGAATGTCCTTGTATGTACTTCCCTATGCAGTCTACTTGGTAATATGCTTACTGTTTTATTAAGGTCTTGGTTCAGTCTCAATTGAGCCAATGCCAAATATATCCAAACTTGTTGGAATTTTTACTTATATGATTGGTCTATATGTATTCGTTTTACCAGCGTGCACTAAACTTTCCATGTGATATAGGAGCATGATAGGAAAATTACGGGGCATCTTGTTGCTTCTTCTGAGATTGTTTTAAAATGTGTGCAATTTGAAGAATTTTGCATTTCCTTTTCTAAACTTTGTGATTGCATGGGACTGGATGCCTTTTATATGAAGTGCGATGCTATGATTTCTGAGATTGATTTTGATTGCTAGAAGTGTTGACCGTGATATCAAGTGGATTATATATGATAAATTTGATGCTTAAATATCGTTGAAAAAGTGCCATGAGAGAGGGCACGGCTTCAGATTGTTATGCTACAATTTTATGCGATGCAGTGTTGCCATTATTTTATTAGTGATGTTGGCAATGTTCATGTGTCTTGCATTGAAATTTGTTAGAGAGTCTTTTTGTTAGTCTTGTAGAGTGCTTAAACCTCAAATTTGTTATAGAATGTTGATGAGTAAAACATATTTTATTTAGATGTAATAGGTTCCTGATGTTGAAAGATCAAAAGAAAGCTGTTGTGAGCTGACTAGAACACCGTATGGGAGACGTTTTATAAGCGAGGTTTGTATCACAGGAATAATGTTTTAGCTGCCTTAATACGTCCTATTTGTATCACAGGAATAATGTTTCATTACCTTTTTCCAGGGAGTTGTAATATTTTGTTGTCAAATGGCAGGATTTAAATTCATATTTGGAATTTTTGTTTAAGATTATTGTTGCCCGGGGTCCAACTATGGGGTTGGACATATCCCTTGATCGCTATGATTTCTTTCACGGTCACCTTTTTCTTGCAATAGATACTGGAAGACTTGGTATATTGTAAGTTGTTATTATCCTTGTCACACCACTCTTATAATGTTCAGTGCCAATTTTGCTGCAAAAGAATTTGTCGAAGGGGTGGAATGAGCTTACATGCCATCCTCGATGCTCTTAATGACATTAGAACTCTATGTTTGATTGACAGGTTCCATGCTAAAGAATACCCAGCATATGATAAAGAACGTTTTCCATACAATATGGGCTATTGTCAAATAGGTAATATTTACCAATAACACCATCACATGTTTTATACCATTTCATTACATTTGTTTCAGATTCTATGTCTTATTACCCTGGCTTGTTTCTTCTTTCATACTTTATTTCTTTGGGCCTCTTCTTGTGTTCTTAATGGAGCTTGCTTAAATGACTTTCTTGTGTCACTTTTTAGCTCCTTATTTTGTAACTAGGTGTATGCTGTTTGTATACCTCCTGTGTACTTGGACTATGCCTATTTACCACTGTTAATAAAATGTTATTTTATTTATAAAAAAAATATTTTCAAGACACTAAACTTCTCTCTTTCACTAGGGGTTTCATATGTAAAGAAAAAACACAAAAGTGGAGTTATTAAATTGTGGTTTATCTAAACGTTTCTTTTTTCATATAGTCTGTATATGATACACCATGTTACTAATGAAAAGAGGATGATGACAGATCTTTTAATATTGGGTAAATAACTCCCTAAAACTACCGAGTGTTTCACTTTCTACCAAAACTAGTACATTACACCATCAAGCCCTCCACACCAAACGCGAGTTTTTCTTCATTCCTACTGGAAAACAGCACCCTTTGTTCAAATCTGACAATTAAGATGGCGGAAGACAGGTGATGTGGCACAATGTTGACCATTGGATCTTAACAACAGGTATTATATGATAGTCAACTGTAACTGGAGGGCGCAATGTGTCAGTTTTGGTAATTTTGAGTGCAAAGTGTAAAAAACCTTATAGTTAGAGGTGAAAAATGTGTTTTAGCCCTTTAATATTTAAACTTTAATAGGACAGTCAACTTGGAAATTCTAGCAGTTACAGTGCAAGATTGTACTAATATTAATGTTATCATTTAGGGTCTAATGTGAAATATGATGATTCAATGAACTTACGAAATATTCTCTGGCTGGCTCCATTGCCTAGCAGTTCGTCTAAAGCTTGGGTGGCACCAGGTACCTTTCCCAACTTATCCAAAGTTGTAAAATGTTTAGTTTGGGGGGTGGGTTGGATGTTTTGAGGAAGATACATGTTTAATTTCTTGAAGTTCAAAGAAAGCACACACTCTTTTCCATCACCGGGTATATTTTATTTGGCTTTCATAAAATAATTCCACAGGGGTCCTGGTGGTTCTGGATGCCTACCCAGAAGGAGTAATATATAGAGACCTCATACCCGAATATGTACATTATGCAAGGACAATATATGAAGGTCTGGCTATTCATTATATTTTCTGCACTTCTAGGTTCTTGTATATTTAGATCTGTTGCTTTTATCTGATTTTGAAGGATCAAAATTAACACAACACTGTTGGTGCTGGCCAGATGACCTTGGGGATATTGTAGTTGATGTCAACTACTTGAATGTAGGAGATGCGACGCCAGATTATGAAATTTTTATTTGCTGATGCTCTTCTCTATACAATGCATGCTTTTCCTCCATCATATTTTGGATTCTACTATTCAAAACGTGCCAACGCACTTCAAATAGCCTTGCCACCTGTTTCTTGTTCTGTAAGTTGATGCCCTGCGCGCTCTCTTCTGAAAATATTTTACTACTGTAGTTTCTGACAGTGGAAGATAATCACGACATTGGATGAGCTCCATGCAGCAGATGAGTCATAAGTCAGTTCAAATGATTGTGGATTATAAGACCCATAAACTCTCAACGTGAGATGGCATTGTTTTTCCCAAATCATGATTCATGATCGGTGGCTTTGCATTCAAACAAAGCATACTTTGGTTCAAACCATGGCTGTATTCAGTGCCTGTTCAGTATTGTTAGCGTGGAACACACAGGTCAGATTCAAGGTGTACTTCTGAATTGATTGTCCCAGGAACATTCATTCCTTCACAAATTATTATTTCCCAGGAAGTGTTGCGTCACTTGGGAGTCCCGGAGTCCTTTTTTTGAAGTTTTTGTTTCCTCTCTTTTTTGGTGTTCTTAAGGTGCCATTTGGTAAAACTAGGCATATGGTAGAGTTATGCTATATATTATATTTTATTCCACTCTCTTTCGCTATATCAAACGTAGGGATGTAAATTTTAACCGTCAAATCAGAAAATCGGCTCGGACCGGACCGGTTGTGCCGGTTTTAGACCGGTCCGGTTCGGAACCGGTTTCATAAAATGGAAAACCGGCCGAAATCGGTTCGGTTTCGATCCCGGTCATTTTTAGACCGGACCGGACCGGCCTGGACCGGTACTATTTAATATATTTTTATTTATTTATTTATTTAATGTTATATATTATATATTTTATATTATATATAATTTTTATATATAAGATATAATAATATAAATTATAATTAATATAACATAATGTTATTATTATTTATAAAATAAAAGTTTAATCTTAAACATGAAAATTTAATTGATCATATGCTTTAAATATATAATATTATAAATATATATTATTTATTAATAACATTTTATCATAGATTCATAAGAAGTAAGAACAAAAAATAAAATAAAATCACTCAAATATTATTACTAAATTTTGATAGCTTTATACACTTAAAACTCTTTATATTTTTTCTGATAAGTACATAAGACATTAGTAGATAAATATAAATTATATATATTAGCATATAATTTATATAAAACTATACTAATAGCATAATTTTTTTACATAGCAGATTTTTTTTTGACATAGCAGTTTTTTTATATAGCAGTTTTTTTTTATAGCAGAATTTTTTGACATAGCAGTTTTTTTATTTTTTATTTTTATAAATAGATTTTTTATGATAAATATGTATTTTATTAAAACCGGAAAACCGGACCGAACCGGACTGGAAACCGGTAAAACCAGAGTACCGGTTTAGGAGGGTAACCAGTGCGTAATCGATTTTAAAAAATGTAAAACCGGTATCTACCTGTTCGGTCTTAGATTTTGTCCAAAATCGGATCGAACCGGATCGGTTACACCTCTAATTAAACTCAAACGGCTTGAATGTTTTTTGGATGCAAGCTTATTTTGGTTAATGAAAAACATTGAGATAGATTATTAGAGGAAGCTGCTGGTTTCTTTAATGATTTTCGATGCAAATTTGTTTGTGGTATATATATATATATATATATCTCCAAAATGGAGGTATGGAGTTCGAAATCCTCCTCTATGAAGATATGTATATAAAGTGCTAAACAGCGCCCAAGTTTGTGCAATTATTTTCTCAGTAAAAGGTGAATGAAAAATGAGGGAGACACGAAGATGCCATCGTGATTGCAAGTGTCATACTAACTCGTCAAATTGGGCAAAATTAGAGGATAACACAAGTTTACCGGTAGCATCAAGCACTGAAAATGAAGGGAAAAATAAAAGGAGTTTCCGTTGCCGGGAATCGAACCCGGGTCTCCTGGGTGAAAGCCAGATATCCTAACCGCTGGACGACAACGGATTTCTAATGACTTCTGAAGCTAATTTATATCATATATCCTTTTTTTCGCGCATCATTCACCCATTTCTCAGCTATATTTACAAGTTTCTTTTTAGTTTTTGGATGTCAAAAGAGAGGACAATAATAAGAATAATAAAAGAAGTCAGAGCTTTATATAGAAAAATAATATTATATTGATAAAGTATACCTATTAGTGTTTTTTGTTTTAAATATTTATGTGTGTTTATTTTTTAATATTTAAAATATATATATACAAAAATACTTTTAAAAATATATATAAAAAACATGGTCGGTAGCCTTTTCGATAATAAAGGCAGGCAGCAGCCTCCTTATATATATATAAAGTTTGGGATTCTGTTTTATTCTTATCCGAATGAGCTGCTTTTAATTAGGAATATGACCACATGCAATGGAGATTCGAAGTCAAAGTTCCCCCCTCTCTATTTCCTTTCAATCCCCATCCACCACTTGGCTTAAAATGTCCAACCCCTACCCTTCATTTGTCTTTTTTTATTTTTCTTCATCGGCTTCGACTCTCTCCTTTCACCGTTTGAGTGGAGTTTATATGAATTATTATTCTATTTATAAATCAGTATAAAAATATATATTATTTATATTATTGATATTACATGATTTGATTTATTAATTTTAAATTTATAAATTCTTCTTATAAATTAAATCTCAGCACATCAACTTTTATGCAGTATGCATACTCCATACTAAATTACAAATAGAAATTTTTATTTCTAGTTAAATAGTCTTTTTAGTTAAAAAATTTGAAATTTTCACGATAATTAGTTTATTTTTATCCCTTATATAAGATGTGTCATATTTATTAATTATTTATTAGATAATTTTTAACAATAAATCAGTAATAAAAAGAAAATAAGAGCGTGTATAACATTACTTATTTTCATAATATACAAATAAATTCCTGAAATATCATTAAATAATTTAAGAAAGAATAAACAACACCCTCCACGTCTCTACGGTGGTTGTCTGGGTGCGGAGGATGGAATCATGGAAGCTCCGACGAATTAGAATCCTGTTCCATCTTTGTACGCACGCGGAGACACAATTGAAATTGAAACAAAACACCTTCCTCGGACCTAATTTGGTAATTTTAAACGCTCCTTCTGTTTCATCGACCCTCTTGTTTATAAATAATTCACCGCCGCTGAGCTTCCGAAACGCCCTCGCGCTCTCACGCTTTTACTTTTTTGCCTTCTCTGCTTCTTTTTCAATTTTGATCAAGTTTCCATATTCAATTCCGTAGAAAAGAAACTCTGCAATCATGCTAGTTTACCAGGATCTTCTCTCAGGTCAAAATTTTTTTTTCTCTATCCGTCTTTTCTTTGGAGAAAATTTCATTAATGTAATATTTTTAATTGTAATCGTTTTGTTTCGAATAGTTTCTAGGGTTTCATACGTTTCTAACTACACTTTTCCGAGTTAAAATTGTTGCCTACGATATCTTTATTTTTTTCTGCTGCTTTGGTCGACGTAAAAGTTTTCGGTTTTATTGAACGGAAAGAATTGAAAAGCATGATTGTTTCTCTTTAAGCGTGAAAAGCTGAAATTTTCTGCGTGCAAAGCTAATTGAAGCGCAAATACTGGTTAATTCCTTCTTTTTTGTGTTTTTTTTTTGGGCCGCCCCGGAGGTGGGGGGGGATTTTTAGATTCAACCAATCGGATCTAAAAGATTTGCGTAATTTTGTCATTCTGGGTTTTAGGTTGTTAAATCATGAGTGAGAAAGCTGGTGTTTTCTTATACATTCACTAATGCTGTGTGTAGATGTTAAGAAACCAATTGGAAAGGCACAAATTGCAATATTTAATTTTTTTTTCTTATTACTGTATTTTCTGGTATATCTTTTTAATATTCTGGAGAGAATTCTGTGCATTTAAACTAGTATTTTAGGTTGGATTAGTTGAGTTGAACTTCTAAATTATAATTTAAACTTCTGACTAAACAGAACATTGAGTTCAAGTATTTTGGGTTCTTATAAACAACAAAAAAAGTTCCTAGTATTTTGGGGTACTTGTTTTCTTATAATTTACTCGGATTGGCTTTTCACTTATGAATACCTTTCGGTTTCATGTACCTGTAATAAATGAATTGGTGGTTTCACATAGCTACTGTGCACATTGTGATATATATATGTATGTATGTATGTATGTATTTGTATATGTATATTTATTTGCTCGAGCGTGCGTGGGTTGATGTGTATGAGTGTGGGTGTATTGTGCATAGTGAAGTATATATGGCTATAGTTTCTTTTAATGTGGTTGCTAATGTTCCTATCTCGTTAATATTCTTGTGCTAGTAATTTCTTATGATGCCTTCGTGAGTAAAAGATTCCTCTTTGGTTATACTGTTGAAACACATCTGGACTTCTTTATTACGGTTGGAAATTATTTTTGAACTATAATAGCGTTTTTTTCTGACAAACTGATTTTTTGTGATGAAATTTCAGGCGATGAACTTCTCTCGGACTCGTTCCCTTACAAGGAAATTGAGAATGGGATGCTGTGGGAGGTGGATGGAAAGGTTTTAACTCTTCTTCTTTTTATTTTGTATTTTTTTACTTTTTATATAGCTTTTTTATTCCGTAGTCGTTGGTTAATATTAGTATTTTTGGTCTAACAGTGGGTTGTTCAAGGAGCCGTCAATGTAGACATCGGGGCTAACCCTTCTGCAGAAGGTGGAGGAGAGGATGAAGGAGTCGATGACCAAGTTGTCAAGGTTGTTGACATTGTTGATACCTTTAGGCTTCAGGTGAGAGAGCTGAGTGCTTATACTAGCTATGATGTTATTGATGTTCATACTCCGGATTTCAAACAAGTGGCTTTATGCTATTTTCAGGAGCAACTTTCCTATGACAAGAAGCAGTTTGTCACATACATGAAGAGGTACATCAAGAATCTGACAGGCAAATTGGAGCCTGAGCGGCAAGACTTGTTTAAGAAACACATTGAGGCAGCGACCAAGTTCCTCCTTTCAAAGCTCAGTGACCTCCAGTTGTATGTGCTCCCTGCTCTTCTCCACAACTTATCTTTTATTTTTATTTTTATCTTTTTGGGAAAACTGTATTGATTCATTGACTCATATCTGTGGCAGTTTTGTGGGGGAAAGCATGCATGATGATGGCAGTTTGGTTTTCGCATACTACAAGGAAGGTGCTACTGATCCGACCTTTATCTACTTTGCTTATGGATTGAAGGAAGTCAAGTGTTAAACACTGCCTTACCAAAACAAGCTTTGGGATGGTGATGTTCTCTGTAGTTTTCGCTCTGAGTTATTTAGTATTTTCTTTCCCCTTTTCCTTTTGTTCCGGTAGAGTATGAAGGTATAATGTGTTCTAATAGTTTTGGTTTTCAAGTCTTGTTCTATTATCATGTGCCTTTTTTTTTTTTTTCCTCGCGACATTGAAAGGATTTATATACAACCCCATTTGGGGAATAATATATAAAATGTGTGTTCTGCAAATTGCTAAATGACCGGCGTGTAGATTTGGTGTTCACGTATGGTGCTTTTTCTGGCCACTAATTTCAGTCGGTTGGCTTTCCGGGGCAGGAGTTTGTACTCCAGAGGGTATGGTCCTTTAAGAATGCTTATATAGACTTCTTTTTTCCTAGCGTGTGGGGGAGGGATCATGGTCGATCAGACATGAGACATTGATCCTGGTGTTGTTTTCTCTGATGTCCAAGAGAAGGCAGAGACTTGCATAATCTACACATTTTTGTTCACATGTTCACTAAGGAATACTGGGTGAAAATACGAGAGCTTTAAGAATGTGATACAGCTGAACAAAATGCAATTTTATCCAGCTTGATCCCCGTTTATGAAATTTGTGTTATAGAATATTAGGAAGATCTTAGACATTCAGCGTAAGCAGGAGCCAGGTGGGATCATGTTTGTGAAAGCACCAAATCTCCAACTGGGCTTCACCCGCATGGCTGTTTTATTCGCAACCCTGGTTGGATTCCATTCTAATGGAAACATTGGCTAAATGATAGATGCAGTCTCTCCAATGCCCTCGCATGTTCAAACACAAATCATTTGTCCCCAAAACAATACTTCAAATCTGCAGTCAGCCAATTACATATTTCAAAGTGCCTAACTACAACCTTTGCTTTCTTCTTGGCCTAGCTAAAATGCTAAATCGTTCTGGTGTGTAGAATTTGCTTGATGTAAACTTTTAAACATGAAACGAATACTCCTAGTTTCCAGTTTATGCATAGTAATTCAAGCTTGATTTCTTCTTTGCCTGAACCTGTATGATACCTTCATTGAAGTCTTCATGGTTCACCTGAAATTGAACAATATCATCACTCTAATTAATACCCTATTAAAATGGCAGCCAAAAATGGGAAAGATAAAATATTGCATGAGAATTGATCCATGAAGATGGTGGTCTCGTTAAAGAACTTCAACCCCAAGCGGGTTCAGAAATGCTCCCCAAAACCAAGTTAACCAACCCTCTTTTAAAAATCTCAATGACCTTTCCCATAATTGGTGGATCTAACGTAAATTTGTTAAACGTGCAACAAATTGCAAAAATAAGGAAAGTGCACACCTCAGTTGCATCACGCCGAAGGGCTAACATTCCTGCCTCTACACAAACAGCTTTTAGTTGTGCCCCGTTGAAATCATCAGTAGACCGAGCCAGTTCTTCAAAATTTACATCAGGATGAACATTCATCTTTCTTGAATGAATCTAATAAATCAAAGAAAGAGATTCAATGAGAATCCTGCACAGAGCATTGGCTAAATGCACAGAATGGTCAAATAAAGAATTCCTGGAAAACTCACCTGCAAGATACGAGCTCTTGCTTCTTCAGTAGGATGTGGAAACTCAATTTTACGATCCAATCGACCAGAACGCATAAGAGCAGGATCCAAGATATCAGCACGATTTGTCGCAGCTATCACCTAAAAGTTACATTTGAAATTGGTCAACTAATGGTCTAAAATAGACGTATGATTACATTTAAGGGATATGTTTCTGTTAATTATCATTTGATGCAATAAAATTAAATATCATTTTAGTCTGTGACCGAGTTCCACGGATTGCAATATTTATAGAACAATAAACTTCATCCCATAAAATCAGGAACCCAAAAGCATGTCCAACCAATTTTAATACTTACAAATTCAAAGGGAACCAGGTAATGAAACTATGTATATCTCTGAAAAAAAAAAAAGAAAAAAAAGAAAAGAAGCATAGAGAAACCTTAATCCGATCATCGCTACTAAAGCCATCGAGCTGATTGAGCAGTTCTAACATCGTCCGCTGCACCTCCCTATCTCCACTTACTTCACTGTAGTCAAATCCAAATTTAAATATCCAACCCCAAACCACGGTCCAAGAATGTTAAAAGTTTAGGAAAAAAAATATCGAGCAGACATACATCTTAAGAAACAATGGCAGCATACCTATCAAAGCGTTTAGTGCCAATGGCGTCAATTTCATCTATAAAAATGATGCAGGGAGACTTCTCTTTTGCAAGCTGAAAGGCATCACGAACAAGTTTTGCTCCATCCCCAATGAACATCTTCATACAAACCAAGTTCAGTTACTTCATGTGAGACCAATAAAGAAGATACTGATAGCAAACATTGTCAACACGTTTCAGCTATATAACAATGGTGTGATACACAATAGTTGGACATATCATCCTGGATGATAGAGTTCAATTATCTGAATAAGAACAGGACCTCAGATGCACTAAAAATGATGACAAAAATATGATCTCTATAAGGAGAAAAAGATCAGGAGTAAGCATATATGCATCGTAATAAAACATCGGCCAGAAACTGCAGCAATAGAAATCTTATAGGAGTAAATCAAAGACCTCCAACAAAATTAACAATCAGTAATAAGTCATAAGAATGAAGAAATAGATGATATAGTAAAGTGTCTCCTACCTGCACTAGTTGTGGGCCTGCCAACTTCAGAAAAGTGGCATTTGTTTGAGCTGCACAAGCACGAGCCATTAAAGTCTTCCCAGTCCCAGGAGGTCCATACAAGAGCACTCCCTTGGGAGGACGAACTCCTAGTTTCTGAAATCGCTCCTTATGTGTCATGGGCAAAACAATAGCTTCAACCAATTCCTGGATCTGTTGCAAAAATAACCAAATTGAACTGCAAGGAATATACAGATGGGAATGGGACATAAGGTGGAAGGTGGAACTAGGATTTTTCTGTTGTTGGGGGAGGGGGGCAATCTACATAAGTACACAAGAACATAGGCACATACACACATGTGCACGTGGACATTTTTATACTTTTTTTTATCGGTACACTTTTGTACTCTCTCTATATGTGTGTATGCAGGTTTAAGTTAAAAAAAAAACATAAAAGTCTTAAATTTAATTTCATAGTATGTCATGAGACATAATTGTATACAAAAGTTGTGTTTCTAACATCATCTTAGAAAAGAATTTTCTCAAATACAAAATTTCTCAAATGCCTTAGTAAGTCTTAAGGCTTGTTTTGTAGCATTGTTGGAATCAAAACCGTTGGCTAAATCTAACATTGACGAACTCTAATTAAAATGAGAAAGAAGAGAAAACATACTGTTTGGTTAGAGAGAAGTTTGTGTAGTGCTTGGATTTCTTTTTTATACTATGCATAATGTTTGTTTCACACTAATGTACATGTTTGCACTAAACATGTCATATAAAATATCCACTATGGGGACCAACTCACATAAAATATAACTCCTCTAATGGTTTTAAAATTTTTTGGTGAGGCCATGGCCCCCCAAAGGCCCAACGTATCCCTATTTGTGGACATGGAATGCAGCCAATAAAATCAACAATATATAAATGAAAACAATTAGTAAATTGAAGCACGATTTTTTTTTTGATAAGTTAGTAAATTGAAGCATCACAAGGAGTATCCAATTGCTACTTGGTTGAAATGGTACTTATATGTTGTCCAATAAAAAGTTTTGTAAAAGAAAAGCTACTAGAAGATAGCAATGTGAAAGGAATGTGCTTCATATAAAAAATGGGGTCGCTTCCTTTAAAAGACAACTACTAAAATGTTAATTTTTTTGGGGAGTTGGGATGGGGGCCCCGCGGGGGGGGGGGGGGGGGGGGGAGAACATCATTCCGCCCCTGGATAGCACAATAAACAAAAAGAAATTCTCCTAGGGACCATGCTGACAGTCAGAAACTTACCTGTTTCTCCAGACCTCCAATGTCATTGTAGTCTTCCGTTGGTTTTTCATCAACCTCCATAGCCTTTACTCGAGAATCATACTCGGATGGCAGCGTATCCAAGATCAAGTAACTATCTTTGTTCACGCCAACCAGATCACCAGGCTTTAACTTATCAGGGTCAACAAGCCCAACAACAGGAAGAAATATAGTCTGCAGTCAAGTTGAATACAGATTACTGTTTTATGGTATGTGTAAATCAACAGAGGGCAGTTTTACACATGAATAGAATGAAATACATTAATAGCAAAACTATGAATTAGGGAAAAAAAGCATGGGCTACATCAATTCTGTTTTTAGGGGAATTAATTATTTTTTATTTTTTATAAGTAATAAGAAGTTTTATTAAGACAAGTAAATAGGCATAGGCCAAGTAGACAAGACGTATACAAGCAGAAACAACTAAATACAAGCTAGGTGCTAGGAGCTAGAAAAAGCTAAAAGAAAATCATGAAGATTATTCCCATTCAATACAAGAGCATTCGCCCAATGACATAAAGTTCAAAAGAAAATCATAAAGTTAATTATTTTTTATAACAGCAACTGGTTTTTAAATTGGAGATGATGGCATTTGACCCGACATAAAGTCCCCAAAGAGTGAAGAATATAAAATTTCATCAACCAATAAACTAAACTTACTATTTTAAACCTTCAATCCAACTAGTCGATAGACATAACTATTGCATGTAGGCTACCGATTGCTCTCAATCACACCACCAGGTTTTTAACCTCAGTGATCTTGAAGCGTAAAAACATTGGAAATACAAGTCAGCTAGAGGAAGATCCATGATAAAACTTCATGAAAATATACATTATAGGTGCAAAATGTCCCATTACTACCAGTATCAGCAAGTGTAACGGCACAGAATTCAACATAGTAAAAAAAAAAAAGTCTCAACCCCATGGATGGGATGCATATTTTTTGGAAAGTAAATGGCACCTGAATTTAAGGCTTTATAATTATATCATAAATATTTGGACCCAGCTACTCTAGTGCCCCCTATTGCAAATTCCACTTTTTGATTTTTTTCCTTTTTCTTTTCCACATTTTTTAAACATCTTTAAATATTTAAAAAAAATAAAAAAAATACATCAATACACTAATATTCACTTCCTTGACCATTAAGCAATTTTTTTAAAAAAACAAATTAAATATATTAGCGGTCAAAATGAGGGGGCAAAACCATGGGGCAGACTATCATTTTCCTAAAAATTAATGCCTAATCTAAAAAGAAGAGATGAAAAATATAATAACCGTTTACATGGACTGATGGTAATTTAAGATTCTTGGCCAAATTATTCCACGCATGGAAAGACTGTTGGCATGGCATTCCGCACAGCCCAAAAATAAATAAAAAGCTCAAGTAACATTAAGGTGCAAGAAAAAAAAATATTAAGGTGCAAGAGAAAAATATAAAGGTGCAAAACTCCCACCAACTCCACTGGTAAAAGGAAAGAACAAGAACATATAGCAATATGCTGGCTCACCTGGCGCGTAGATGTTTTCAGCACAACACATTTTCCCTTCCTTTGTGAGTCAAGATCGATATTTGCACCATCTTCCTCAGCTTCATCTTCTGGGTTCATTTCCAAAATCTGAAACATAGAAAATTGCAATTAGAGGCCAGTATAAGATCAAATAACTATAATTAGTCCAAACACCCAGTCCCCACTAGGTAGCCTATGTCAGCACCCTCACAAATTAGGCATGGGGTAACCAAATCAAATGAAATTTCATGTTAAGGGATAAATTTATTCCACCATAACTGCTGGATAAACCTTAAAGGTTCTGATTTGAGGAGGTGTTAGTGTACACTATGATATTTAACAAGAAGATTCAGAATGAGGTTAGATATCCGTTGTTCTATTGATAACCAGGAAGTGAGACTCCACATATGGTTTTACAAGCTCAAAAGAGATGCACTGGTGGCCCATGACAGTGGGGCACTTTATGTTGCCTTAATAGAGTTTCTAATGGAACACTGTTGCCAAAATTTGCTTGGGCTATGCCTATATTCGTACTAGTAAAATTTATTTTACTCAAATATATATGAGTAAATACTTTGAACTCATATTATCTTCACAATCAAAATAAATTCTTCCATATGTGCATATTAAGGGTGTTTGGAAAGCCACTAAGTCTACAGGAATATCTTCTATGTATTCCTTTGTTTCCTTTTTCTCAAAACCCTCCCTCAGATTTCCTTGAACTGTGTAGCCTTTTTTATGACTCAAACCAGATTGCATGATTACTCTAATTTATTTTTGTATGCATCAAAAAAAGATAGGATCACCCTTCTCCTTCTCTTAGTAATATTTGGGAAGATAAACACCCACTTTGAAATTAAATATAAAAGGGAAAAAAAATCCTTATCCCCAGTACTCAAAGGACAAGTATTAATCCTATACTCTAATTCACTATGCTATAATCCTATACTTTATATTTATGATACTAAATATTAGTACCATCATATGTAATAGAATATACTCTTCACGCTCATAACATAGAGACAGTAAAAAGCATTACACATAGGTACAAGAAAGTCTGATTATTTACCTCAACAATGTTGCCGACCAAGTAGGGCAATTGCTTATTGAGCTTAATCTTCTCCTGATTCTCCTTTATCTTCTCCTTGTACGAATCCAACTCCAAATTTGTTCTTTGCAACTCCTCCTTTATTCACACAAGAAAACCACGCACGTCATTTTTTCCAATTAAAAAAACTATAAATTTACAACTCCAAAATTTACGTCATTTTTTCCAATTAAAAAAACTATAAATTTGCAATCAATAATAAGGCATGAAATATAAAAAAATAAATAGATTAAAAACCTGAAAGGATCGCACATGTATATAGTAAACTGTTAAGTGAAGTCTGAAAGAAGTTTGAGAATAACGGATTTGGCGGGAATGATAAATGGGGGTTAAACGGGGTGTTTAGATGTTGAATAAAACGTTTGTGTTGTGAATTAATGAAACGGTGCGTTTCATGGGGGAAGGGTAAACTGATGAAAGGAATGCGTTTAATGTGTTGTGGTATGTGTTTTGGGGTTGCTTAATACAGTGCATTTAAAATCTAGCCTGTATATAAGAGTCTGTACATGCATAGGCATGGCATGCAAGTATTTTCCTGAGTTGTAGATGATTCATGAGGAGGTTTAGAGTTCCTTGAAAACTCTTCTTCAAGAATTGAACTTCATGATTTGTGATTCATTTTCTTGAGTTTCTTTCTATCTTTCCTTTTTCTTGGTTTCTGTCCAGGTTATCCCTTACAAGTTGGTATCAGAGAGGAATGATCCTCTAATGGCTGAAGGCACGAGAGCATTTATGAAGGTTCAGAATGAAGGGGTCCACAAGCAACTGGAGGAGCATCATCAGGCCATTAGTGGAATAACAATGAGGTTGGATCGGTTAACTGATATGATGTGATCTTTAATAGAAAGTAGAAATTCTGATTCTGTTGAAAGAACAGCCAATGAACATATGAGTGGTTATGAGGATCGAGGTGCATTGCCTAGGGGAATAAGGCTGGATTTCCCTCATTTTAAAGGAAATAATTCAACTAGGTGGATCTTTAAGGCTACCCAGTATTTTGAGTTTCATCAAACTCCCTATAATCAGAGACTTTTGTTAGCTTCTTATCATATGGAGGGTGAGGCCCTTGTATAGTATCAAGAAGCTTTGGATGGTGGTCAGTTTAATAGCTGGGATTCTTTTCTGAAGTTTTTTTTTTTTTTTTTTAAATGTCAGGGAACTTCTCCAAGGCAGGGCTCTTCAGACTCACCTCTGCAGAGTAAACTCTGGTCCCGTGCACCGCACCCTCGAAAGTTTCCCTACACGGAATTGGTTAAATCGCTAGCTTTTCAACAGGGGGTGTGACCCCCCAAGGATTTTTTGCACTTATGAGGGGTTGAACCTTGGACTTTGAAGGGAGTGATACCCCAACACCAAGGCCTTCACCCCTTGGGCCAACCCATTGGGGTTTTTGAAGTGTTTACAAGTGAGATTTGGGCCAACATCTTATGATGACCCAATGGAGACATTGAATCAATTGAAGCAGACTATATCTATGGCTTCTTACACAGATCAGTTTGAATTATTGGCTAATAGATTCAAGGGGCTCTCAGAGTGGCATAAACTGAGTTGTTTCTTGAGTGGGTTGAAGGATGAAATTCATTTGCTGGTGAGAATGTTCAATCCCATCAACCTTAGTGCTGCTTTTGGGTTGGCAAGAATTCAAGAAGAATATGTCTTATCCTTAAGAAAATCTTGGAGGCAAGGTGCAAACAGTAGTGAAAGGGGTTCTGTAGAGCCAATGATAGAAATGGTTAGAAGTAGCAAGAACACATTCCCTGTAAAGAGAGTCTTTTCTTCACAGATGGATGAGAAGAGGAAAAGGGGCCTTTGTTACCATTGTGAGGAAAAATGGAACCCTAACCATATTTGCAAGAGTCCAAAGGTGTATTTGTTGCAAACTGAGGAACATGCTGAAAATGAAGTTGAGAAGGTAGAAACTGTTGAGACAGTTCATGTGTGCACAGAAGAGAAGCAATGTGGTGGGGAGGATTTAGAAATCTCGATCCATGCCATTTCTGCATTTTCCAGCAATAATTCAATGAGATTTTTGGGAAAAATTGGGACATTTTCAGTAGAGATTTTGGTAGATTCAGGAAGTACTCACAACTTCTTGGATCAGTCTGCCAAGTTAAAGATTCAGAAAGATTCTAGCCTTTAAGTGAAGGTGGCAAATGGTGAGAAGATCTTGAGTCAAGGAAGATGTGATGAGTGTATCAAGACTCAAGTTACTAAGTCCATGGTTCCTTTCCATGTACTGATTCTTTGGGGGTGTGATATTGTTTTGGGGGTACAGTGGTTGAAGACTTTGGATCCTATAAATTGGGACTTCATCGATATGACCATGCAGTTTTATCTGCAAGATAGGCAATTGTTGTTGAAAGGCCTCAATCATGAAAAGGTAGTTGTAGAGGCTACAGACAAGCAATTTAAAGTCTTCATTTCCAAGGAAGCAAGCTTGGTTATTACAAGTGTAGTAATGGAAGATAAAAAGAAAGACCAAACTTTGCAACCTGATGTAGCAGATGCGATTCAAGAATTCTAAGAACTTTTTGAAGAAAGTGTTGAGCTGCCTCCTATTCGAGTTTGTGATCACATGATTATTCTGAAAGAAGGTATTAATCCTGTGTCAATGAGGCCTTATAAATATCCTCATTATCAAAAAACAGAAATTGAGAAGATAGTACAAGATTTATTGAAGAGTGGGGTGGTCAGGCCAAGTCAGAGCCCATTTTCTTCACCAGTCTTGCTTGTTAAGAAGGCTGATGGGTCCTAGCATATGTTTGTAGACTATAGAGCTTTGAATCAAGAAACCATCGAAGACAAATTCCCAATTCCTGTCATTGATGAGTTGCTTGATGAGCTCTTTGGTGCTAAGGTTTTTTCCAAGCTTGACCTTAGGTCAGATTATCATCAAATAAGAGTGAGAGAAGAAGATATTCCCAAGACAGCATTTAGAACTCATGAGCGCCACTATGAGTTTCTGGTTATGCCATTTGGCCTCGCAAATGCACCAGCCACTTTCCAAGGATTAATGAATGAGGTATTGAAACCTTTCCTTAGAAAATTTGTTTTGGTATTTTTTGATGACATTTTGGTTTATAGCAAAAATTGTTCTGATCATTTGACACATTTGAGGTCTATACTAACAATCTTGAAGAAGCATAGTTTGTTTGCAAAGATGTCCAAATGCAGACTTGGTGTAAAGGAAGTACACTATTTGGGCCATATAATCTCTGGTGAAGGGGTCAAGGCAGATCCTTCCAAGATTGTTTCAATGTTAGAATGGCTTTTTCCTAGTACTTTGAAGTCCTTGAGATCTTGGGTCTCACAGGCTATTACAAAAAGTTTGTGAGAAATTATGGGGCCATAGCAGCCCCATTGACAATGCTGTTGAAGAATTATGCATTCTCGTGGACTGAAGAAGCTACAATGGCATTTCAAAAATTGAAGGCAACTGTTACTCAGCCTCCAATCTTGAAGCTGCCTGACTTTACTAAGGAATTTGTAATTGAATGCGATGCCTCGGGTGGAGGTTGGGAAGCTGTTTTAATGCAAGAGGGCCATCCCATAGCATTCTTTAGTAAAGTCTTGAAAGGGAAATCTTTAATGCTCTCAACTTATGAGAAAGAGTTGTTGGCATTGGTATTTGCAGTAGGGAAATGGAGTTGCTTGGTCAGACTTTTAAAGTGAGGACTGATCAGCAAGCTTTAAAGCATCTTTTAGAGCAAAGGGCAGGCATTGAAGCCCAACAGAAGTGGATTGCCAAGTTAATGGGGTAGAATTTCAAAATAGAATACAAGAGGGGAAGAGATAATAAGGTTGCAGATGCATTGTCCAGACAATGGGAAGGGGAAGAGGCAACTTTGGCTCTATTGTCATTTCCTGCAGCAATATGGATAGATGAATTGAAGCAAAGTTATGCCCTGTCTGAGGATATTCAAGCTATTGTTTTAAAGCTGCAGAATGGGGAAGAGGCTCCAAAGCATTATGTTTTACATAATGGTTTACTCTTGAGGAAGGGAACATTGGTGATTGTTCCTCATTCTCCATTTCAGAATAAAGTGTTGCAGTATGTTCATTACAACCCTCAAGCTGGTCATGTTGGGTACCAAAAAACCTTGCAAAGGGCTAAGAGAGATTTTTTTTTTTGGAGTGGAATGCGCAAAGATCTTAAGAGTTTGGTGAAGACATGTGAAGTATGCCAGCTCAATAAGCATGAGACCCTTTATCCAGCACGCTTGTTGCAACCTTTACCTATTCCCAATTCACCTTGGCTGGACATCTTAATGGCCTTCATTGAGGGGTTACCTTTATCCAATGGCATAAGTGTGGTATTTTCTGTTATTGACAGGTTGACTAAGATGGCCCATTTCTTCTCTCTTTCTCATCCATATTCTGCCGTTAAGGTGGCCCAAGTTTTCTTCTCAGAAGTTTTCAGACTACATGGCATGCCAAAAAAAGTGGTTTCTGATAGAGACCTTGTGTTTACTAGTGCATTTTGAAGGGAGTTATTCCAAATGCATGGTACTTCACTTGCATTTAGCTCATCATACCATCCTCAGTCCGATGGCCAAATTGAGGCTTTGAATAAATGCTTAGAGGGGTGTTTGAGGTTTTACATTGGTAACACCACTGTCCATGCATCTACTCTTATGTCCCCATTTGAAGCTCTCTATGGCTATCCCCCTCCGAGGCTGTTGACTTAAATTTCAGGTACTACAACAAATGCAGCAGCTGATCAGCAACTGAAGGGAGCAGATTTTGTCACTCGAGGAAGAATTTGCAAAAAGCTCAAAGTAGAATGAAGGTGTTTGTTGATAAAAAGAGGACTGACAGGTCCTTTGCAGTGGGAGATTGGGTATTTCTAAGGTTACAGCCTTATCGACAAAAAACAGTAGTTTTGAGGCATAATCTGAAATCATCCCCTAGATTTTATGGGCCATTTCAGATTGTTAAAAGAATTAGTGCAGTGGCATATAAGTTGAATTTACCCTCAAGTTCAAGAATTCATCCAGTATTTCATGTCTCTTGTTTGAAGAAGAAGTTGGGTGAACAGGTATTTCCTTTACCTTCACTGCCACCTGTTGATGATCATGAAACTATACAACACCTGAACCAGAGGCCATTTTGGAGAGAAGGATGAAAAAAGTGGCCAATCAATCAGCAACTGAAGTGGTTGTCAAATGGCTGGGTGCACCAGTAGAAGTTAGTTCATGGGAGATGCTATGGAAGCTGCAAAATTTGTAACCCCACCTTGTGGGCAAGGTGCTGTATTTATTTATTTATTATTATTATTTTTTTTTTTGGGGGGGGGGGGGGGGGGG